>CM053792.1:197947495-198547495 GCA_028749045.1 Cupressus sempervirens
CCAAGTACTTAAAATATAAATGTGAGGACAATTTTTTTAAATATATTCACTTAAGAAGTGATTAAAGTTTATAATTTGTAATTTTATTAAATAATATTTTGTATTAATCTAAAAATATGATAAAAAGTAATTTGATTTTAAATAAATTATTTAGAATCTCATTATTTATAATTTTCAAATATTAATCTTTAAAAAAAAAGAGATATTATTATTACTATTCTAAAACTTTATAGAATTTTAAAATAGAGCTATGACATTTGAAAACTTTGCAATCTAAATTTTTTCAATAATTTGTGTAAATTAATCAAGATATTTAATTTTCTTTTTATATTTTATTGAAAATTTGAAACATTATTTAGTATTTTCCACTATATATATATATATATATAGAAATTTTGATATAAAAAACACAATCTAATAAGTTTGATATTAGAAAATTTTAAATTTATTTGTATGTATAACTTTATTTTATTTTGTCCACTAGACAAAATTTTAGATTTTAAAAATAGCTATAATAAAATGGTAAAAATGATTTTGTATTTTTAACTATAAAAGAAATATAAAAAAGACTAGTAAAATAGTAGAAAATATATCTTTATTTTATTTTATCCACTAAACAAAAATTTAGATTTTAAAAATAGCTATAATAGAATGCTAAAAATGATGTTTTATTTTTTATTATAAAAGAAATATAAAAAACACTATTTTATAATCAATATATCTCTTCAATTTTACTATTGCTTTTAATAAAAATTTTATAGTTAAAAATACAAAATCATTTTTGACATTTTATCATAGCTATTTTTAAAATCCAAATTTTTATTTAGTGGACAAAGTAAAAGAAAATGATATAGACAAATAAATTCAAAAAATTTCTAATATCAAACTTATTAAATAATGTTTTTTATATCAAATTTTATATATATATATATATATATATATATATATATATATATATATATATATATATATATATATATATATATATATATATATATATATATATATATATATATATATATATATATATATATATATATATATATATATATATAGAGTGAAAAGTACAAAATAATTTTGAACATTTTATTATACCTACTTTTAGTATCTAATCTTTTGTTTAGTGGACAAAATAAAATAAAATGATATAGACAAATAAATTCAAAGATTTCTAATATCAAACTTATTAAATAGTATTTTTTATGGAAAATTTTTTTGGTATTAGATAGTGTTTTCTGATATATATTTTATAGTGAAAAATACTAAATAATTTTTTACATTTTATTATAGCTACTTTTAGTATCCAATTTTTTGTTTAGTAGACAAAATAAAATAAGATGATATATACAAAAAAAAATTCTAACAATAGAATTGAATATTCATTTATTTAAAAAAATAAATATCTTTTAAAATATATTATAATATTTTGATATTAAATTATTTTTTTTAATAAAAATAAATTTAACTAATATATTATTTTAAATGATTATTAAAAAAAAATTACTTACTCATTAAGATAGAAACTAAAATTTACTTACCAAATTAAAGATTTTCCTTCGATTAAAAATTAACAAAACCGATCATGTACAACATACAACAAAAAAACATAGAGATAAAATACATATAAAAACATTAAAAAATAATGCAAATTGTCACTATCATCATTTCTATATTTTTTTTTCCCCAGAAAACTAATAAAAGCACTAGGAAAATCAAACACACCAATAGGAAAATAGAGAAATTCGTTTTGACGTCAAAATTAGAAATACTAAACACGGTCAACCATACCATATATTATTCTTTTCGAAGTTTGAAGGGCCAATTAATCATTTATAATTGGTATGAAAACAATAGTCTCTGCCTTTTAAAAGACAAGGACTAATATTTATGTGTCAAACTCTATTTTTATTTCTTTAATTGTATATTTTGAATGGCTATTTTTATTTTTTTTTGCTATCAACAACAAGTCAATAAGTAAACTGATTTCTAATACATAATTCGAATCTTAATCTTAAATTTCTACCATAATCTTAACTATACTTGTATCCCTAATCTTAACCATAACAAAAGTACTAATTATAATGTAAACCCTAACTATGATATGAATCATAACTATAATCCTAACACTCACCTTGCTTATAGTTGAAATCCTTAACCATTATGTAAATCCCAACTATAACCATAATCCTAATCCTATTCCTAGACCCTAACATTAGTTCTAACTGGATAATTGTAACTAGGCAATCTTAAATATTATATATAAATCTTCAACCCTAATACTAGCATAATCTTGAGTCTGACCCTAACCATAACCTAAGTCCTTCATAGTACTAACACTAAACTAAACTATTTCTCTAACTTAATGTTGATATTAAATCTAAATATATCACTAAACCAAAACCTAACCTCTTAACCATTGTAACCTTGATCCTAAAACTTAATCCTAATCCTCACCCTAGCCATACCCCAAACCCTAGCCATAACAATAATATAGGTTCTAATTGTAACCATAATCTCAACCCTAACCATAATCCTAACTATAAGAATAATGTTAACCTTAACCTTATCTAAACTCTAACTATTATGTAAATGCTAACACTTACCATAAATTTTGACCACAACCCTAGTCATTACCCTAACCCTAACCTAAACCCTAATCTTAACCCTCAACATTATATAGATGCTAGCATTCTACATCATTTCTAACCATAGCCACAATCATGATCCTAACCCTAATCTTAACCTTGACAACTAAACAGAGCCCAAACTATATCCCTAATCATTTTATAAGCCTTAACTATGACCACAATCTCAATCTTAACCCTAAATCTTAACTATAACCCAAGCACTGACTATAATTGTAACCATAACCCTAAAACCTAACCCAAACATCATCCTAAATCTAACCCTAATAAAAAATTTAATGCCAACATTGAGCCTAACCGTAACCCTAGTTATTTCTCTCAACTATGAGTGATGCTTAACCTAATTGTATCATCAACTCAAAACCCAACCAAAACCCTCCCTAGCTATGATGTAAACCATAACCTCAACCCTCAACACTAGCCATACCTCATACCCTAGCCCTCACTATTAAATAAAACCTAACTGTAACCATAATGTCAATTTTAACCACACAAATTAGCTATAATCCTTAAAAAATTGTCCCCACACCAAAACCTAGACCTGAACATTATATAACTGCCAACACTCATTATAGTTCTAAGCATAAAACTAAACCATAACCCTAATCATTATCCTAACCCTAACCCTCATAACTAGCCATAGCCCAAACCTTAGTCCTAATCATCATGTCAACCCTAGCTATAACCATAATCTCCACCTTATTCCTAAACCCTAACAATAATCCTAATTGTAGTTGTGACCCTAACTCTAACCCAAAAAATTAAGCAAACCCTAACAACTATACTTCTAACAATAATCTTAACCCTAAACCTAATCCCAACATTTTCTCTAACCTAAGATTAATACTAAAACTAACCATATCACCAACCCAAAGATGGACTTGAACCCTAAACATGATGTGAACTTTAACCTCAACCCTAAACCCTAATTCTAATTCTAACCCTCACTTAAATATGTTATATAATTATTTATTCAGTGTCTTATATATGTGCTACTATCATCTATATATATAATCTATATATAAAATATGTGAAGATATAGTAAGGAATTTAATTTTTTCATATTTAAAGCTTAAACATATCGATGTATTTTATATATAGATAATATATAATCTCGATATTACCTCTAATTATGTGTATAATTGTTTTCTTAAATATTATTTTTGAATAATATTTTTTGGAAATAAAGTTTGGAGGTAGATTTGGAAACAAATTTTAAAAAAATGAAAAAAATAAAAATAAAATTCTATTATATTTTTGATAATAGCAATAGATATTTATTATTATTATTGTTTTCAAAACTTCTTTCATTTTTAAATAATACTTCTTTAATTACATAAAAATGGAAATACACACTATTTAAATATGAACAATAATACATTTAATTGAGAAAGAGTTTTGCAATAGATGTAAAAAAAATGCAGAGGTGAGAAATCTGTATCCCTAACAGAAACCCCACGCATTTAACAAAAGAGACGTTTGGTGGAGATGGGAAGTAGGAGGGAGAAGACTGTAAACTCCATCCATTTAACAAAAGAGGCGGTTAGTAGAGATGAAAAGAAGTAGCGAAAAGACTGTTAACCCCATCAGAAGTCCGACCTTTGAAATGCACCACAATCGGAGGGACTGCCCTCCTCTAAGACTTGCTTCCATCTGTATGTTGCGCAGAGCGTTGAGTAAAAGAGGGTTGTGTCTGAGCAGAACTGCACCTTCCATGCTGTTAACATCAACTAACGTATTAAGCCGTTGGAGAAGATGATGCCTGTAAACAAATGCAATAAGTTGGCGGTAGACCATGGGAGCGACTGCCATACTTGTCATAACATAGGCAACAGTCATTAGGGAAGAAAGAGCCCATGTTATCGAACAATGCATTTGACTGTCGACTTCTTCCACAGTAAATATTGCTGTGAGTATGACTCCAAGAAGAACCACGAAATAGCTCAACAACTTATCAATTCCTTCTTGCTGCTCTGAAATGAATCCTCCTGCAATTGAGATCTGGTCGCGGACATTACGAGCCATCGACACGATTTCCTCTACATCGTGTTGAATAGACATAACTGGCCTTGTTTGAAACTCTCACTTTGCGCAATTTAGATCTCCGCCAAGTTTTTAGTGTGAACTGCACGTGATCTTTGTTGCCGCCACTCCGCCAAGTCTTCTCCAGAACGCTGCCACCTCAGCCCGCCTAATCTCCTCTACCAAAGTGGCGGATCCTCCGGTGAGCCCCTCCACTTCACAAAGTAGTAAACATATCTCGAACTAAATCTAATCATCCAAAATCCACCACCAAAAGTCCGCCCCCAAACTGTACCACCAATCCACCTCCTCCACCAGTCCGTCGCCACGAAATTCGCAGGCACGACACCACATCCACCAGCTCGCCGAGTCTCCGCTTCCTTCACTAGTCCGCCGCAAACTCCACCGCACGCCGCCTCCTTCACCAGCCCGGCACAAACGCTGCCGCCGCTCCGTCGTCCTCAACAGCCAGCAATAAACTCCGCCACAGCTCCATCTTCGCCACCAGTCCGTCGCCGCCGATTTGCAACCTTCAGAGGTCCGCCACTGTCAGCAGTCTACCTCCTCGACAAGTCCGTTACCAAATCACCTCCTCCATCTCCAAGCCACCACCGATCCATCACCCATCCTTCTCCGCCACCATTACCCCACCAATTCTTCTCTTCCATCAAACCACCAATCCCTCACCGCTACCAATCGTAACAAGAAGAAAATTTTATGAAATATAGCCTTATTCGGGATATTTATAGGAGCTGACGGATTTGAACTTACATTTAACTTCGGAAAGACCGACAACTCCCAACCCGAAATTTCGAAGCAATTTCTGTCCCGAGCCGAAATTTCGAAGCAATTTCCGGTAAGTGAAAAAGCTGTTGGATATTTTTTATTTTACATTTGTTGCTTTTAGGAGTTACATCGACGCGAAGAAGTTTTCCACATCGACGCCAAGGAGTCTTGCGCGCTTTTCCACATCGACGTCAAGGAGTCTTGCCAAGAAGTTTCCTGCAAGAAGACTTCATCGGGAAGTGGGCCCGTTTGCTTTTCCCTTGATTTGACCCGAGTGTCAAAGGGAGAGGAATGTTCTTGCCACGTCGTGGGGAGGACGGAGCGGCGGCAGCGTTTGTGGCAGTGTAGAGATTGCAGTGCCGCTCAAGTCAACAACACGGAGTACTTTCAGACAATCAAACAAGTGTTGTGGAATGCTTTGTAATTCCTGGATTTTGAGAGAACGACAGAGTTCGAAGAAATCGCTGGTGACGAAGAGAGCTTTCTGAAATTAAATTAGTAGTTATGCCCTTTTTAGGCAATGATAACTTGCGACACCTTGTTTTATTCACTGGAAGACATAAGTCACACTTCTGCTCTCTACTTATTCTAATGAGCAAATCAAGAAACAAGTCGTGTATTTTGTAGCAAGTAAATCAAACCACTATCGTACTGGTCTGTGTCCTTTTCTTGTGGAGTTAACCCTTCGGCTATCCACAAATATATCAAGTATCCCTGATTTATTTGTGCTTGCTATGTTACTCTGGAAAAAGATATTTCTGTATCCTCGGGAAAGAAGGACAAATGATGAGGAGAAAACAAGGACAAGCCTATAATAGGTTCAATATTGGATGGAAAGAAGAAATTGAAAAAAACTACGGGGAAAATATCAAATATGAACAACACCTTATAGGTTACAAGTGTTCATTCATGGTAAACACATAGGGATGCTGCCTTACCAAACACATGTTTCTTCAAACTGTAGCCCATTCTTACAAATGGCCATGAAGAAAGTAATGTACATTCCTCCTACCCGCTCTCCACCACACTTAGGCCACTTCACATGGTGTTCATGCGAGCAAGAGGCATTTTTGCCCAAATTAACTTCCAGAGATTCTTGTGTGAGTCTGCTTCCTAGAACAATAACTTCTTTAAAAAAATAAAAAAAAACAATGCTACTACTACTTTACTCAGAAACCAATAGATATGATATGCATCCCTAATCAATTTGCAGTGTGAACCACCGGTTCTGTACATGTTTTGTTCAATTCTTTAACAAAACATCAAACTATGTCTTAAAATATTAAAATGTGCCTTAAACATCAATTATTTCCTAAGTAATAGAAACTATTAATTATACCCTACAATGATAAAATATACCCTAAAACATATAAGTACCCCCCATAAACAATATAGAAATATTATTTATATAGTTGCTCCTGCAACATACTCCCGAGGGTGAATTTTGTCTCAAGTCCTCTTGGAGACCAACTGTTGTATATCCCCACTTTGCCTTAGAATTTCTGTTTCCCGCAACCAAGTAGTTTCAAAATCTAGAAGGCCCTTCCACTTAACCAAATACTCCATGTGTACTTTGTGTCTTGTCCTCATTGCTTCCCTGCTATTGATGATACTTTCCATCTGGGGTGTCTCTTTAGAAGGCAATTCTTGAATCCAGTCATTTGATTCATGTGTTGTTGCTTCTATACCAACTTCTTTTTTTGAACCTTTATACAATGTGAGATTCGAGACATTAAATATAGGTGAAATAGCTACATCTAGAGGCAATGCCACTTTGTAAGCATTTTCTCCATACTTTTCTAAAATTTCACATGGTCCAATCTTCTTCATCATCAACTTTGTATGGCTGCCCTGAGGTAACCGATCTTTGTTCAAGTGAACCATAACCATGTTTCCAACTTGGAATTGTACATTTCTTCTTTTCAAATTTTCTTTAGCCTTCACCTTTTGGTTATTCTGTTGTAGAGTTTTCCTCACGTGCTCATGCACTTCCACCATTACTTCAGCAAAGTCTTCCGCATGCCCACTCCTTTTCTCCAAAACATCTATATTTCTGAGTTCCAAAACTCCTCTTGGATGTCTCCCATAAAAAATTTCAAAAGGACTCATGCCTGTGCTACGATTCACTGAGTCATTGTATGCAAACTCTACCTGAGGTATGATGGCATTCCAACTACCTCTATGTTCCCGTATCAAACATCTCAAAAGGTTTCCCAAAGATCTATTAACCACCTCAGTTTTCCCATCCGTTTAAGGATGATAGGCTGAACTAAAAGATAAATTTGTGCCCAACTTCTTCCATAGGGTTCTCCAAAAGTGACCCACAAACTTGCTATCCCTGTCAGATACAATGCTCAATGGCAAACCATGAATACAAACTATTTCTTTAAAGTATAGTCCTGCAATATAAATAGCATCATTAGTGGTTCTACATTGAATAAAGTGAGCCATTTTACTGAATCTATCAACAACCACAAATATGCTTTCATAACCTATCTTTGTCCTTGGTAATCCCATTACAAAATCCATACTCAAACACTCCCAAGGTCTGTTTGGTATGGTTAAAGGCTGATAAAGTCCAGCATTTGTTGATACTCCTTTTGCCCTTTGACATACCAGACAACCTTCCACAAACTTTCTAATCTCTGTTTGCATCTTAGGCCAATAATTAAATCTTTGTACCAATTCTAATGTCTTGTTGAGTCAAAAATGACCACTAAGACCTCCACAATGTTTTTCTTTAATAACATTTTTCCGAATAGAGCATTTGGAAATACATAGTTGGCTGCCCTTAAACAACAGTCCGTCTTGCACAATAATTTCAGAAAAATTAGAATGAAAACTATCTTCCAATTTAGTGCAAACCTCATATGCTTCGTTGAAATCTCTATCTTCTGCATACATTCCCTTCAATGCATCTACACCCATGCTTTGGATTTGTACTTCTTACACTGTTAACACTTTTCTACTAAGTGCATCAGCCACCTTATTGGCTTGTCCTTTCTTATGCTTGATTGTGAAAGTATAAGCTTGCAAACTCTCAACCCATTTCATGTGCCTATGTTTGAGTTTTTCTTGCCCATTCAAGAAACTAAGAGCATGGTTGTCGGTATATACAATAAACTCCTTAGGTAGAAAATAATGCCTCCATTTTTTTAATGCTTGGACCATGGCATACAATTCCAAATCATAAGAAGAATATTTCTTCTTTGCCTCATTTAGCTTCTCACTAAAAAATGCAATGGGCTTGCCTTCTTGACTAAGAACATCCCCTATTGCAAAGCCACTAGCATCACATTCTATTGTAAAAACTTTATTAAAATTTGGTAAAACAAGAACAGGATACTTGGCTACCTTTTGTTTGAGTTCCTCAAAACTCTTATTTGTTGCATTATTCTATTCAAACTTTGTTTTACCTCCTCCTTTGATGGTGTCTAAAATTGGTGCACAAATGTTGCTGAAGTTTCTTATGAACTTCCTATAGAATGTGGCCAAACCATAGAAACTTCGAACCTCTCCAACAACCCTTGGTGTTGGCCAATTAATGATGGCCTCCAGTTTAGATTGATCCATTTTTAGATCTCCCTTGGATATCACAAATCCAAGATACACCAACTCTTGTTTCAAAAAGTCACACTTCTCCAAGTTTATCTTCAACTTTTGTTCTTGTAGCCTTTGAAAAACCATCTTCAAATGTTGTAGATGCTCTTCTTTATTCTTGCTATACACCAAAATGTCATCAAGGTAGACAACAAAAAACTTTCCAATGAATTCGTGCAAAACTTCATTCATTAGTCGCATAAATGTACTAGGAGCATTAGATAAACCAAATGGCATAACCAGCCATTCATATAAACCTTCATTAGTTTTAAAGACTGTCTTCCATTCATCCCTCTCTCGTATCCTTATCTGATGATACCCACTTTTGAGATCTATTTTAGAAAAATATGAAGCTCCCCCCAAATAATTCAACAAATCTTCTATTCTAGGAATAGGAAATCTATATCTAATAGTTATCCTATTAATGGCCCTAGAATCAGTACACAACCTCCACTTACCATCCTTCTTTGGAGCAAGAACTAAGGGTGTGACACATGGGCTAAGACTTTTCCTTATCAACCCCTTGTCAAGAAACTCTTGTACTTGCTTGGCAATCTCTTCATTTTGTTGTGGTGTCATCTTATATGCTGCCTTGGTGGGTAGCACTACTCCATGAATAAGATCAATCTGGTGACTTATATCTCTTATTGGTGGTAGAGATTCAGACATTACATCAGCAATGATTTCCTTGTACTGGTTCAACAACTCTTTAACTTCTTTTGGGCCTCTTGTCCTACGCTCCTTCTTCCTATCTTCCTTAGGCTTTAGCACCAATGCAAAGCCTATTCCATCTTCTTCAAGAGTATTAATGAACTCTTTCTCACCCACCATCAACACACTTGGTCCAACTTGACCAACCCCTTTCTCTTCTCCTTCAGAATTCAATCTATATGTTACTCCATCCTTTTGGAAGCTATAAGAATTCTTCTCACCATCATGGCATGCCTTCCTATCGAATTCCCAAGGTCTTCCCAGCAAGAGGTGGCAAGCATCCATGGGCAAGATATTACACAATAGTTTATCCTTATATTCCCCTATACTAAACTCTACCCAAGCTTGCTCATTCACAACTTCCTGTTGCCCTTTGTTCAACCAATTGACCTTGTATGGACAAGAATGTGGAAATCTCTCCAACTTCAATTTGTTTACGGCTTCAAGTGAGATGATGTTATCTGTGGAACCTGAATCAATTATTACTTTGCACAACTTACCTTTCACCTTGCATTGAACTCAAAAAAGAGCCCTCCTTTGAGTGGTATCCTCTTTCAGCGGTTCCTTAAGCAGTGTCCTCCTTAACATGAGACTTTCTCCTTCAGCCTCTGTCATCAATTAAACTTCTAGTGAGTACATACTCACGTTATCTTCCTGCACATAAGTGACTCTCCTTTCACCATTTTGAGAAGTAGATGCCCTTTGTGGACGCTTATATTTTGGGTGCCCTATCTGACCACAACTGTAGCACTTCATTCCTGAGAACCTAGATACTCTACCTGATCCACCTGACCTTCCTCCATTAGATCCCCTTCCATTTTAGCCTCCTCTGCTACTTGAGTCACCTGCTTGCTCCTTAGGGTTAGACTCACCTTGGGACCTCTGGCCTTATCCTCTATTGTTGAAGTTTCCCCTACCCCAGTCATTCCTTCCACTTCTCCCTCCTTGTTGCTACTCACTCTTCCTCTTCAACTTCTCTTCAATTTTAAGAGCAAGTTGAAAACATTTCCTCAATGTATCTGGGGCCAGGAGACTAATTTTCTCCTGTATGTTCATCCTTAGGCCATTCAAGTACCTGGCCACTCTTTCTGGTTCTTCCTCTTATTTCTTTTCCCTGAGAGTTAGTCTATGGAACTCTTCCGTATAGGCACTCACATTCATTTCTTACTGCTTCAAGCTTTGCAACTTCTTAAACAATTGCACCTCATAATCTACAAGTAAAAATTGTGCCTTGATTTTTCCCTTCATCACTTCCCATGAAGAGATCATATTTTTGTTATTTTGTATCCTTTCTCCTTGAATATAATTCCACAATGAGAGAGCATATCCTTTCAACTTTCCTTTTGCAATCCTTACCCTATCATTCTTTGGAACTTCATTCAACTCAAAGTAATTCATGATTGCTTCAATCCATTCAATCACTTCCTCATTATTGAGACTACCTCCATATGTAGGTAGCTTATCAATAATATCTCCTTTTATTGACTTTAAGGCATCAATAAATGCCTTTTGATCTGCACCCAATTCTATTGGTGGATCCTGGTGTTGTTGTTCTTCTTCATCTCCACTGGTACCTTCTTCCACTTCATTCTCCTTATCCTTGTTACTGGACTCCTTGAACTCCTTCAACTTCTCTTCTAGAAGTTCCTCCATCATCTTTTTTATGGCATCTGGAGTCATACTTTTCGGAGGCATGGTGTGAGCCTTAGTTCCAGCTTGTGATTCTTCTACAGACATACACTTCCCAGCAAGATCTTGTCTCGCTCTAATACCAATATGATGAGGAGATAACAAGGACAAGCCTATAATAGGCTCAATATTGGATGGAAAGAAGAAACTGAAAAAAACTACAGGGAAAACACCAAATATGAATAGCACCTTACAGGTTACATGTGTTCATTCATGGCAAGCACATAGGGATGTTGCCTTACCAAACACATGTTTCTTCAAACTGTAGCCCATTCTTGTAAATGGCCATGAAGAAAGTAATGTACATTCCTCCTACTTGCTCTCCACCACACTCAGGCCACTTTACATGGTGTTCATGTGAACAAGAGGCATTTTTGCCCAGATTAACTTCTAGGGATTCTTGTGTGAGTTTGCTTCCTACAACAATAACTCCTAAAAAAAATTTAAAAAAAAATACTACTACTACTTTATTCAGAAACCAATAGATATGATATGCATCCCTAATCAATTTGCAGTGTGAACAAAATAAAACCAAAACCAAGTAGCAAGAAAGCACTACAATATTATTTATTTCATGTGTTCAGGGCCGGGTAATAATCTTCACAATATCTCTGTCCTTCTTCACATAGAAAAGAAAATTAAAATTAATCCTCTCCTCCACGATCAATTTGGATAGAACATATAAACAAAGATAAACAGTTAAGACTATTTTTGGCAACCACCAATCCCGTACATGTTTTGTTCAATTCTTTAACAAAACATCAAACTATGCCTTAAAATATTAAAATGTGCCCTAAACATCAATTATTTCCTAAGTGATAGAAACTATTAATTATACTCTAAAATGATAAAATATACCTTAAAATATAAGTACCCCATAAACAATATAGAAATATTATTTATATAGTTGTTCCTGCAACAACAAATAATCAAAACAAGCTTTGAGATATGGAGGAAGAGAGACGGAACTCAGCTTGAGGATTTGCATTGTGGTGTCCTCTACCTCTGCTGCATCTTTTAGTTTCCTCAGTTTTGACTGCCACACTTGTAAGTCTGAACTTCTGAACAACTGGCCATGGATGCCGCAACTGTCTCAACGGCCAGTGGCAACCTTCCGCATTCTTTTGTGATTTGAAGGGCCACGCTTTCAAGGTGCGCAGGCGGCCTATTTTCCTCCAAACCCGGAAAGGCAAAAAGGCAAAACAGCTTCCAGCTGTCCCCTTTTGATAGGTGTTGCATTTCATACTCGTAGGCATTCATCTTTACAGCAACATCTCTGCTTCTGGTAGTTACAGCTATTTTACACTGGTTATTTCCCCCAGTGGGAAGACCAAGTTTTGATATCAAGACGCTATCGGCACTACTCTTCCACACATCATCAAGAACAATCAAACATGTTTTGCCATGTACATGACCTGGCACCAATTCAGCTGCTCTGAAATCAGTGATGTTATCGGGCATTTGTAATTTGACGATGGAGCGGCGGCAGCGTTTGTGGCGGGCTGGTGAAGGAGGCGGCGCGCGGTGGAGTTTGCGGCGGGCTGGTGAAGGAAGCGGAGACTTGGCGAACTGGTGGAGGCGGCGTCGTGCCGGCGAATTTCGTGGCGACGGACTGGTGGAGGAAGCGGATAGGCGGCGGACTCGTGGAGAAGGCGGATATCTATGCGGGGGACTTAGTGGTGGCGGCAGATTTCGCTGCGGCGGAGTGGTGGAGTGGCGTCGCGGCCGCGGACTGGTGGAGGAGGTGGATTGGTGGTAGAGTTTGGGGGCGGACTTTTGATGGTGGATTTTGGATGATTAGATTTAGTTCGAGATATGTTTACTACTTTGTGAGGTGGATCCGCCACTTTTGGTAGAGGGGACTATCAAGAGCTTTAATAGTCTCAAAATCATCAAAGGTAATCAAAAGTTCTAGACGGCAGAGGCTTCAATTTAAGCCTAGGTTTTCAATTATGATAGAGTTGAAATTTGAGATTTAAGCAGAGGTAGAGGTTGAGATTGAAGTGAAGATAGAGATGGAACCACATGCTCCACTTGATTAACGACATGATTAAGATCATCTATTTTTGAATCGTACACAATATTCATAGAGGATGGTTGAGCAATAATACTTCGAAAATTTAAAATGTCATTTTTAAAACTCATTCAATTTTTGAAAAAATAAATTGATTTTTATTTATTAAATGGGCTAACTATAAAATATTGAAAACAAGCATTAAAATTAGGAAAAACTTAATTTAGTTTTAAAGTTATATTTTTAATTATAATTTGACTAAGATTTATATACTATTTTTAAAGATTTATATACTATTTTTTAATGATAGTTTTATTTATACATCTATAAATGAAAAATTTAAGAATGACGTCTAATTGACTCATTAAATATGCAAACTTAAATTTAAATTTTTTTAAAAATTTTACCTTAATCACAAATTAGAATAATACAAATTTTTAAAATCATTTTATTAATAAATCCTTCAATATTATTATTTACATTTTAATAAAATATAAATTTAATTATATTAATGAACAATTTATATAAAACTTTAAATTTTTGTATTTCAAAGGTTTTTATTGTAATAAGATGTGTAAAAATCTAATTCATACAAATGTTATTGAAATAAAAGTCTAAATTAAATATAAAACTTTAAAATTTAAACAATGAAAAAATTATGATTATATCAAAATACAACTTAAAAACATTTTTTAATCTTAATATAAATAATATAATTATTTTAATATATAAAAACGTGAATAAATCTTAAATCATTAGAAAAAATTAACAATAATCTTACATTACATAACTCCAATCGCATCTAATTTTATTTTTTATTAGATATAAGAGTATCAAAAAATACAAGGCAACCAAAGAGCCACCACGAAAATCAACAAGGAGGCCAAGCCTCACAAAGGAAGAATAGAATCAGTTGTACAAAATAACAAAAAGAGGAGAAGAAGGACTATCTAACTAAGAACATCATAGTATATGTCCACCCAAGCAGTGCAACTTAAGGGACCCTCCATCCAAACAACGCTTTTATATTCTTGAGTCAACATCAGCCTGAATAAATCTTCTTTTCTAAGATTCACTTTCTTAATGATCTCTCTGTTCAGCCTAATGCAAGCATGCTCAAAAGCCTGCAGATCATCCAGGGTTCTATGCCATTGGTATCCATGCTTCAAATCATAGCAGAAAAAAGCAGCATGCCCATCATGAAGGAACACATCTAATTTTTACAATATAATAAGAAAACAATATGCAAAATATATATTTTAATCAATGTATATTTTAATCTCCACATCCATTTACCCAAAAAAGAAATCCCAATGAAAAAAGAAACAGGTGATTGTAGTTTGACATGGCAAGAATATTCCTCCCCCTTTGACACTTTGGCAAAGGATTACTTTTTCCAATGTAATCAAAGGACAATGGGGTCAAGTCACGGGCACAACAAACAGGTAGTGGTTGGGTGCAAATATGTTGCACCATAGCCATTGCTGTCCGTTTTTGCACTTTTGAATGAGCTTAAAAATTGTAAGAGGTAGGAATTGATAGGCTAAAAAATTGTAAGACCTATGAATTGATAGACTAAATGTTTAGAGAACAAGTAAATTTATTATTAACTCAACTTAGTATTTTATTTAGTATATATAGACATGATTTCATAATATGTATAATATATATGATACATATATATTACTTTATATTTATATGTTTCTCTTTTTTTCTTTTTGATATGTGTCTATTTTGCATTTTGATGATTACATATTTATATTAATTTATAAACTTTTTGAAATAGAATATAATGAATTTTAAAAACTTGTTTTTATATAATTATATTAATTTAAAAATATGTTAAAGTATATACATGAATTTAAAAATTTGAGGCTTTTGTATAGATTATGAATTTATAATTATAAGTTATTCATAGAGAATTTTACATATATTACTAATTAATATTTATTATTTTCTAAATTTTAAACTTAAAATGATCTATTACATTGTTTTAAAACAAAAAAATTGACAATCAACTTTTTTCTTAAAACATAAAATGAAAGGTATGAAAAATATTTAGTCATCATGAAAAAATCATATGACATGTAGGGGCGGCCGTCAAATTCTAGGCTTGCTTGTTAGTATTGTTAGACAATTGTGTTTGTTTTTTCTAAAATATTTGTATTGAGTCGTTATGATGCAAGACAATGGGATTTCACTAAATCCTAAACAAAAACCTAAATCTTAGCAAGGGAAAAAGGAGTTTTTGAAAAACTAAAAAATCGAGTGTTCCTCTTGGTATTAGTTATGCATTTAACTAGTTTTCCAAACAAGGTTGCTATTTTTTTACTCTTATTTTTTTTGTTTTTGAAATATAATGTTGTAATTTGTAATAGAATGTTTGAATCAAACATAAATGGTACCATATGTCAAAAGGAATAGAATGATTTAATTTTATGTGTTCGTAAATTTTAATGTATGGCTATTTTTTAGAAAGTTGTTTAGTGATATGAATTGGATTTTATGTAATATGAGGTGGAAGAGAGTAGAAATTTTCATATAGTATTGTTCTATATGTGAATTGACTTTATCTTATCAGGATTATTAAGCAAAGTTAATAAAGTGGTATGTAATATGGAGTAAAAGAGAATATAATTATTGATTAAATAAAGCATAAACATTATTGTTATTTATTTTAAAAGAGTTGTTAGAAGGAACATTAAATAAATATATAATATTTTGGTAAATTTATGTGTAAAATATTCTTTGTTGTATTTTTTGACATGTAAAAGTCAATGGATTGTGTTTCATTTGAAAGTTTATGTTGTAATTTGTAATGGTAGAATGATTTGTTATTATGTGGTGGTAGCTTTTAATTGAAATTATTACTTTGTTATGAAATCTATTAAGTGATATCAATTAGATAGATGTAATAGAAAGTGGAATAGAGTACAAATGGAAGCAGTAGAATTTGTTAGTTTTATGCTGTTAATTTTTTTGAAAGAGTTTATTTGAAGGAACACTAAGTAAGTATACAATGATTTGGTAATACTTTTGTGCAATTTTTTGGGTCTATTGTGCTTGTTAACATGATACAAAAGAAATAATTAACATAGGAGTGCAAGAATTTTCCTAAGGCAATTATGAAATTCCAAGATCTAGAAGCTCAAGAGATAGCACGAGAGAGATACACAAAATGATCAATTGATTAAGTCAATTATGATCAAGAATACAATCCTCATGCCTTTCCTTAGATTTAGATACAATGCACATAGAAGTGCCCGAAGATATAGGCAATGCAAGATACTAGGAGTTATGCAAGTGATAAGCATACCAACTAAGCACATGTCCACAAAAGGTGGACTATCCTTCATTGTGCATGGAAGTATGTACAACAATTGAAGGATAATCACACAAAGAGAGGTGCGAGATAACATGTTCTTAAATAAAGTGCAAACTCTTATGTATCTATATGAAAATAAATATGAAAATGGATTAGACTAAGTAAACTTGAGTAAATTGTAATGAGTTAAGAGATTTTCCTTGACTCAATCGGTAAAAGCTAATTTAGTACCTAATCCTTTGGTTTTCTCTAAAAGATGTTTATGGATCTCTTCTCTTCAATGTCTCAATCTAATCTCCTTATTTGATATTCTCTATTCTGTCCTTCACTGCTAGGTTGCTCTGTTTGATCTTCCTATCTAACTTAGCCTTCCTTGCTCTATTCTAAGCTTGGTCGCTCCTTCATATCTTCACTTCTCCATTCACCATACATAATAACTTAGGGTTAGAACTCTTCTTAAATAGATAATCATAGAAAGTTCTAGATCTTAATAAACAATCTATATTCCATTTTACCCTTCTATTTTTTTGATTGGCTAATCTATTATTCTTGGGACTTCTGCAAAAATGCGTAATCTTCTCGTTAACTATCTCTACAATCTTTAAATGTCATGTAGAAGTTAGCTAGGCTGATTTACATAAGTGTTTGTGCCATTACAAAATCATATGTCAAAATTGATTTACTCAACAAATGAATGTTTTGACGCTCAGTCATAAGTAACATTCATGCTATCACTCAACTTCTATAGGATTGACATATATTGATTCACTCAACATTGATAAATTTTAACTTCACTCAGTCTCCACTATTTTACTTGGCATGTATGTTGTCTTGGTCTCTACTAGGATGCATGACAACATTTGACTTGCTTGACATACGAAGACATATAAACAAGCCCTTTGTAGCTTGACCTTCTCTAGATGGCTCGATCATAGTGATGATCAACCAACACTGCCTTAGAAATGACTAAGTGTTGGACACTAATAGGAAATTTGGGCTTGGATATCAACAATCTCCCCCTTTGACACTAGTGGCAAAAACACTTTTTCATGACTTAACAATCCATACAAAATTACCAAAATACCAAAAATAACACTCCCCTTGACACTGTAACTTGGTCTTCAAAACCTATCTCTACTATACGATGTATAATGTTTGTAAACTCTAATGCAGACTTGTCTGATAATTCTGTCACCCCCTTTTTTCTATCATGACAAGATTTCCCCCTTGTTTTTGTATGAGGATAGTATTTTCCTCTTTGCTGACTCCTTATTCTAGTCATAAGTAGATTTCCCCCTTAATTTATGTCATGAAGATATTTCCCCCTTATTTTTGTCACTTATGGCTTGGGGTTTGTAGGGGCTGGTTGGTACTTATCCAAAATATTTGTGTCTAGAAATTTTTCTTCAAGTCCTTTATTCCATCTATCTCTTACTGAATCCATGACCTGAATGTGAATTTATAGCTAAGCAACTAGATCATTTAGGCTCTCTATTGTTGAAAGATGTGGATCTTTCCTTTTAAGATTCTGAGCCACACATAATTCCTTCTAAGTTATCTTCAAGTGGGGTATTAACATAAATTGAATTGAAATTAATTTTATTCCTGATACCAATATCTCTAGCCATTAGCTCATCTAATCTTTGTTGATCAAATGTCAACTTATTGTATGAAGGTAAGATTGAACTTGTGTTATTTCCCAATGAAATTGTACAAGCCTTCATATCTTCTTGTATCAAATCAATAGAACATTGATTCTCCAATGTGAGGAACTCAAGTTCACAAAGTTTCATATACAAAGAGTAAATTACTATCAAAATTCCTTCCAACTAAGTGGTAAGGTTAGAAAGCTCAACCTACCTAATTACAAGTTTTGTTGAGACTTTCTCCAAAACTTTGTCCTCAAATGTCTTTTTAGACAATCTCATCAATCTGTCATTGGTCTCTATATCTTCTGTATGAACTTTATCAACTATATACACCAGTTGATCTAAAATTTGATGTTTCTAATTAACATCAAAAATCTCAAAAGAATCAACAAAAATATCTTTGATATTGTGTAATACCTTCTTTTTCTTATGTTCTCTTCTCAACTATTCTTGCTTTGTCTTGTGACTTAGCAAGGTTTGCGATTCTTGCATCTATTCTAGAGTAATGTGATTCAAGTCATACATAGGCAATGTGATGACCTCATCTAAATGCATTGTCTCCTCTAGTGTTTCATCTTTTCATGCCATCATCTATGATTGAGGGGTGCTAGCACTGGGTAGTAGTACCTACAATTGTCTTCCCCTTGCACTCAATCTAGGTGCCTGTCTTGGCTCCTAATAAGTTTATCTAACCCATTGTACAACTATAAAAATTAGTGTCTATGTTAGCATTATTGATCTCATTTTTGTTTTGACAAGGTAGGGACAAAACTCGTAAGTCATTATCTAAGCAAAAACGTAGTGCATGTCAAGCATTAGTTGCTAGACAATACATGTATGATAGTGTTGGAAATATAAGAGGAGTAACTGAGAGGGGAGGGGTGAATCAGTTGCTACTAAAATAAATCCTAGATCCCTTAGATGTTAGTACAAAATGCAAAAAAATAACTGAATACTGTTGAAGCTCGATAAACACACATAATGCTATAACTCAGTAATAACTGGATTAGCTTAGTTAAAGAGTAACATATAAACCATTAGAAGTTGTTTGTGATTACCATTACTTTAACTTAGTTACAAACACATAAAGAAAATAGCATGAACACATTTGACACTAGGATTTAATGTGGAAACCCAATTTGGGAAAAACCACCAATAGCAACTAGTTATTGATTTTCACTCTTCTGAAGTGAGCCCTGTTAGGAGCCAAACTTGTTAAAGGTTACAAAAGACACTATTAGGTGTGACCCTATTAAAGGATTTAATCACTCTATTAGGAGTGGTCTGGTTAGAGGTCTTGAGAATAATTCAATGGAATTGCCATCTTGTTAGAGGATTTGTAAATAACTGTTAAGCCAACTTTGTTAGGAGATTTAGATCACTACTACACTAGTTAGAGAGTAACAATGAGATGACTTGATTTGACTGCAACTAGTTTTCTGATTTTAGATCTATGTTTTAGCTTGTACTTGATCCTTGCTAATAGAATATGGCTTTGCTGCACCACAAGGATATTCTACTTATCCTTCAAATTCACTTCCTTTGCTCATCAATGGATCTTCAATTACATCATCACAACTTGCACACTCTCTTGCACTTTTTCACACTCTTTAAATCACAAGTTGACCTTATACTTATACCTTCCACTTTATCAAATTATTTCAAATACAACTTACAATAAACAATATTCATAGCCTTAGTCAGTTGGAATCAATAGATAAGTCAATTAAGCTTAATATAACAAAATAAGAAAATCCTTCATTAGCCAACCCTGCTCAGTAGAAACTAACTTTGAAACAATTTCCTTTGTTAACCAACAAAAGCTTGGTTAACACTACAAACTTACAAAAATCCTTTGGCAATCGAGTAAGCTCGATTGGCACTGGTTCCATCCAGCTTTCCTTCATTACTCGAGTGAGCTCAGATAACGCTCGCTTTCCACAACTTTTCTTTTGATGTCCAAGTGAACTTGGTAGACACTGCCTTCTGAACTAGGCAAACATAGAAATGCTTAGTAGACATTGAGAACTATCTTCACTACCCAAGTGAGCTTGACATATACTAACTAATGATGATTATGAAATTTGTGTAACATCAAAGACAACACACAATTAATCAATTATATCCAACAATCTCCCTCTTTTGCATTCATGGCAACACAACATGTTATAGCACAATGAAATTTTGGATATTTGATTTTAGAACTCCCTCTGTCAGTATGAGCTCTTCCTTTTACTGAATTTTGTTTGCAATGACTATTACCAAGTTCATTCAGAAAATCCTCCCTCTTTCAACATACTTCTTCTTTAGAAGACTTCTCCCTCTCTAGTTTCTAACTTTATTCTGGTTCCAACAATTTCTCAGAGATATGATAGTAAACTTCTCCCTCTTTGACAACACATGCCAAAGACAATAATTGTGTAAGTATCTTAAGTATCGATTCATCTACAATATGCCCTTGCCAATTCTGCACCAACTAATTGATCTTCAATGGGTTCTAGTTGATGCATTTACTAAACTTCATTTAGTGAATTTTAGATAGGGGAATGACCCCTAGTCTACTTTTTACATACAAAAATGCATCCTTAGGTAATCGCTTGGTGAATATGTCTACAATATGTTCCTTTGTAATCACATATTCCAATCTGACTTCTTTATCTTGCACTAATTCTCTTAAGAAGTGATATTTTATTGCAACATGCTTTGTTTTGGAATGCACTACTGGATTCTTTGATATGTTGATTGCACTGGTGTTATCACAATATATGAAAACTAGATCTTTGATTTCTACCTTCATTCCTACCAATAGTTGTTTGAACCAAACAATGTTAGAACAATTGACTGCTATTGCTACATATTCTACCACTGTTGTGGATTGAGATGTACAATTTTTCTTCTTGCTTGTCCAAGATACTAGTCTTTTACCAAGAAAGAATGCTCCACCACTAGTGCTTTTTCTATCATCAAGACTTCCTACCCAATTAGCATTAGTAAATAATTTCAAGTCCAAATTGCCTCCAAGTTTGTATTGTAAACCATAGTCTTTAGTACCTTTCAGGTACCTAATGATTCTCTTCATTTCCATCACATGATTTTCCTCGGGATTTGTTGAGAATCTTGCCACTATTCCAACTGCTAGTGCAATATCAAGGATTATGTGTACTACATATTACAATTTTCCAATCATTGATATGTAAATGGTCTTATCTACTTCTTTGGAATCATCATTTTTGGAAAGCTAATGTCCAATAGACATAGATGTTCCAACTGGTCTTGAATTTTCCATTCCAAATTTCTTTAGTATCTCCTTGATATACTTAGATTGAGTGATGTAGAGACCATTCTTGTTCTGTTGTATTTGCAATCCAACAAAGAATTTTATTTCACCAAACATGGACATCTCAAATTCTTTTCTCATTTCTTTTGAGAATTCTTTGCATAGATCATCATTTCCTATAAATAGAGTATCATCAAAAAATATTTTTGTTAACACAATCTTCTTATCTGGTCCTTCCTTGGTATACAAACTACTGTTATCATTAGTTCTTTGAAAACCAATCTATACCAAGTAATTATGGATTCTTTCATACCAAGCTCTGGGAGCTTGCTTAAGACCATATAATGCTTTGTGTAGTTTGTAAACCATGTCTCCTTTGCTAGGATCTACAAAACCTTCTGGTTGCTCGATGTAAACTTCTTCATCAAGAATTCCATTCAAGAATGCATATTTAAGATTGATTTGATATACTTAAATCCTCTATGTGATGTATATGCCAGTAATGTTCTAACACCTTCAAGTCTTGCTATAGAAGCAAACATCTGATCGTAGTCAATACCTTCTTCTTGAGAATAACCTTTGCATACCAATCTTGCTTTTTTTCTTGATACCTTTCCATTTTCATTCAGCTTATTTCTAAATACCCATTTTGTACCAATTACATTTGTATCCTTGGGTCTAGGAACAAGAGCCCAAGTTTTGTTCTTTTCTATCTGTTCTATCTCTTCATTCATTGCTTCAATCCAAATTTCATTTTCTAGGGCATCTTTAACACTTCTAGGTTCAAATTCAGCAAGTAAACATGTACCTTTTAATTTTCTTCTTGTCATTGTTCCATCTGATTTGTCTCCAATGATCTAATCAGGTGCATGATATCTTCTAACATATCTTGCTAACACTGGCTCCTTGGCCTTTGAATGAGTTCCACCATCTTCTTCTTGAATTTTAGTTTCAAGCTTAGGTCCTTCTATCTATGACTCGAGTCCATTGGGCTTAGTTTAAACTAGCACAGAGCCTCTGGTTGTGACTCAGGTCCTTGCAGCTTGGGTTGCACTGCCTATAACTTGGTAACTATTGGAGTTTTTGGGGACTCAAGAGTTGAAGCTTCTTTTCTTTTAGATAGATTTGGTAGAGTATTAGGTTCATAGTAAACGAATCTTCTATAGTCTTCAGGTTTCTTGTTGCTTTCTTCTTCACTTTTTTCTACATATTCATCAATTCTAACATGTCCACTTTCTATAATTTTGTGAGTAGATAAATTCAAACATCTGTATGCTTTGTTTTTGTAGGAGTATCCTAGAAATATGCCTTCATCACCTTTTACATCAAAATTTCCTTTTCTAGATTCTTTTAGTATGTAACATTTGCTGCCAAATACTTTCAAGTGACTTACATTAGGTTTGTAGCTATACCATAGCTGATAAGGTGTCTTGTTCAAATCTTTCTTCAACTAAACTCTATTCAAGATATGAACTACAGTGTTGATGGCTTCCTTCTAGTATTTGAGAGCAATATTCTTTTCAATCATTAGGGTTCTTGTGCAATCCATGATAGAACTATTTCTTCTTTCTGCTATACCATTTTGCTGTGGTGTACCAGGAGCAGATACTTGTCTTTTGATTCCTCTTTCAATGCAAAATTTTTTGAATTTATGGAAGATGAATTCACCATCTCTGTCTAATCTTAGGCATTTCAAATTCTTTCCAATTTTTTTGTCTACTCTTGGCAGATACCACTTGAATTTTTGAAAGGCTTTTGATTTTTCTTTTAAGTACATTACTGTCATCATTCTAGAGTAGTCATCAACAAAGAGAATTAAATTTTTTTCTCCACTATAACTCTCTATTCCAATAGGTCCACATATGTATATGTGAACAATTTACAAGACTTCTTCTAACTTATAGTCTTCACTTTTCAAGCTTGTCTTTCCCATCTTAACAATTTGGCAATTCTTGCATAGACCCATGTTAGGTTTCTTCAAACTAGGAATACCTCTTACTCTTTTATGTTTTCTTATCTTAACTAGATTATCAAAATTCACATGACGTAGCGTTTTGTGCCATAACCAACTGTCCTCTACTTGAGCAATAAAATAGGAACAATAATGTTGTTTAGCTATGCCACACTTAGTAGATTATGCTTTAGTCCTTCAACCCAATAAGAATTATCACACACAAGTTCTTTAGTCAATAAGATACATCCTTTTCCTTTTATGTTACAAGGTTCATTGTTTCCAATTCTTACACTACCTCCATCATAATATTTCTTATGCTCAAATTTTATTTTGTCACTAGTCATATGATGAGAGAAGCCACTTTCAATAATCCATTTATCATTTTTGCTAACATGAAAAATAAGTGACATCTTATCTCCTTCATCATCAGATGCATCTTTCACAACTATATATACCATTTTGTCTTCACTATTATCAGAATCTTTAGCTATGAAACAAGATTTCTTACCTTTGTCCTTGAAGCTATTGTAGTTCTTGGAGTCCTTCTTTCCTTTATTGTTTATTTCTTTTCTTCTCATCCTTACTTTCCTTGTTTGGACACCTAGCAGCAATGTGACCAATTTTTTCATAGGAAAAGTAGATTAGAGGAACTTTACCTTTGTACTTCCCTCTTCCTTTGGAATACTTCCTTGCAAGTAGGGCTTCAACAACTTCAAGATCACTATCTAAAATTTCTTATGATGATCCATCTTCTTCACTTCTTGATTGACTAGATTTTGAATTTTTACCCTTTTCTTCAAGCAAAAGCTTAGACTTAAACATAGGTTCAATATTCTTTGAAGCAAGAACACAGTTATCATAATTGTCTAACTCAAAAGCTATTAATCTTCCAACTAGAGCATCCAAACCTATTTTATTATTCGGATCACATCTCATTTCTCAAATAGTAGATACTCTAATTGCATAAATGGGAAGAAGAGTTTTGAGCACTTTACTTAGAACAACTTCCTCCTTGATGTTTCCTCCAGATGCTTTGATTGCACTTACATTGGCCTTGATCCTTTACACATATTTTTCAATGTTTTCATCTTCTCTCATTTTCATTTGATCAAATTGTCCTCTAAGGCTTTCTGCTTTGGCTCTTTTTACAACTGTCATCTCCTCCATAGATATCTTTTAGTTTTTTCCACATTGCAAAAGTAGTTTTGTTGTCTTTTACCTCATCAAATTTAGCATAATTGAGAGCAGATGCAATACCAATCATCATGATATTATGATTCTTCTTTTTAGCAATGCCTTCAACTGATAATGTTCCTATGGGAGTCTTATATTCAATATCAAGATACTTGCAACTTGAATCACTAATGGTAGCCAGATGTAATCTCATAAGTCCTTACCATGCTGCAAAATTATCTCTATTTAGCTTGGGAATCTCTTTTTTATAAGACATCCTGATCTTTAGCTTAGGTCCTTGAAACCTTTTCTGTAAGCACCAAAAGCTCTGATACCAATTGTTGGAAATATAAGAGTAACTGAGAGGGGAGGGGTGAATCGGTTACTACTAAAATAAATCTTGGATCCCTTAAATGTCAATACAAAATGCAAATAGATAACTAAATACTGCTAAAGCTTAGTAAACACATAGAATGTTGTAACTTGGTAATAACTAGATTAGCTCAGTAAAAGATTAACATATAAACCATTAGAAGTTATCTGTGATTACCATTACTTTAACTTAGTTGCAAACACATAAAAAAAATAGCATGAACACATTTGACACTAGGATTTAATGTCGAAACCCAATTTTGAGAAAAACCACCAATAACAACTAGTTACTGATTTTTACTGTTCTGAAGTGAGCCTTGTTAGGAGCCAACCTTGTTAAAGGTTACAAAACACCCTATTAGGTGTTACCCTATTAAAGGATTTAATCACCTTGTTAGGAGTGGCCTACTTAGAGGTCTTGAGAACAATTCAATGGAATTGCCACCTTGTTAGAGGATTTGTAAATAGTTGATAAGCCAACTTTGTTAGGACATTTATATCACTACTACAATGGTTAGAGAGTAACAATGAGATGACCTGATTTGACTATAACTAATTTTTTGATTTTAGATCTTTGTTCTAGCTTATACTTGATCCTTTCTAATCAAATATGGCTTTGCTGCACCACAAGGATATTCTGCCTATCCTTCAAATTCACTTCCTTTGCTGATCAATAGATCTTCAATTACATCATCACAATCTGCACACTCTCTTGCACTTTTTTCCCACTCTTGAAATCAAAAATTACAATAATCAATATTCATCACCTTAGTCAGCTAGAACTAATAGATACATCAATTAAGCTTAATACAAAAAAGTAAGAAAATCCTTCATTACCTGACCCTGCTCAGTAGAAACTAACTCTGAAATGATTTTCTTTGTTAACCAGCAGAAGCTTGCTAACATTGAAAACTTACAAAAATCCTTTTGCAACTGAGTGAGCTCGATTAACACTGGTTCCATCCAACTTTCCTTCATTTCTCGAGTGAGCTTAGATAACACTCACTTTCTACAATTTTTCCTTTGACGCTTGAGTGAACTTGGTAGACACTACCTTCTAAACCAAGCAAACACATGAATGCTTGGTAGACACTAAGAAATGTCTTCACTGCCCGAGTGAGCTTGACATACTTTGACTGATGATGATTATTACATTTGTGTAACATCAAAGACAACACACAATTAATCAATTACATCCAACATGACAGTTAGTACTAAGCACTAGTATGTGCTGAGTAGTCTATGTGTGTTGAGTCACTAAGATGTCAAGCCAATAGTTAGTGCCAAACAAGTTAATATGTGTTGAGTGATATAGGTACCAAGTAGATAGTGTATGCTGAGTTGTTTAGAACCCGAGTTACAACATTGTGAGCACAGTGATGACTGAGCATTAGAGCCTTTGGATGCTAAGTGAATAGTCAAAGACATAGTTGTTTGTAGTAGCACAAATAACTATGTAAACCATTTTTAGGCCAACGTAAAAAATATTTTGTGATTATAAAAGATAAGAATCAAATCATATTGTGAATCCCTATGCAGTACATGCAACCAATCATATTAATGGATATTTTAAGTGGAAATACGAATCAACCACAAACTTTGATTCTAACCTAACCCTAGCCCACCTATGTTTACTTAAGGAGGTAAACCCTAAAGTGTTTGAGGGATGTGAGAGAGATGAATACTAAGTATAGAGAGAGAATTCATGGTGGCCATGGTGGTTATGAAAGTGTTATAAGTTGCAGGTGCAATTAGAGAGAACATAGCAACTTAGAGAAAAGCAAAGGAGACATATCTGATCAGAAGGATCAAGGATTCATTATGAAAGAGAAGATCTGACATCTAGCAGTGAGGTGATAACCAAAGGATCATGGTGTTGAACCAATTTAATAGGTGATACAAAGAAAATCTCCTAACAAAGTATCCTTAACAAGTTTTGTAGTCTTAACAGGCTCTTTTAAATCTCTTAACTGAGTGCTTACTTAATTGTGAGTGTAATCCTCTAACAAGGTGAGACCTAATAGTTTTTGTAGCCTTTGATAGGACAAACCCCTCATAGGGTAGATCATAGTTTATGATCAAACTTATTGTAACCATAATTGGCTAGACTTTATAACTGTAGTAGTGAATATTTATGGGTGTTATCCCCACCCTAGTTTTACCTTCTCCTTGGAGGGTTTTTGGGCAACCAAATTGATTGTGTCATGTGTTAAATTTGTTTTATTCTATGGATGCAATGTGTAGTTAGCTATTTTAGTTTTTATGCTAAATTATGAGATGAATGTGTGGTGAATTTTTTATGTTTAAATTTTTGAAGTGATGATTCATCTCCCCTCTCAAAGTTTACTTACCCATTGTTATTTCCAAAAATTGGTATCAGAGCCTAGTTCTCTTGAAGGAAACCCTGATAGCTTTGGAGGTAAGATCTTGAAGATGAAAGTCTAAAAATTGGGAAAGACTATTGAAAATCAGAAGATTGAAATACAACTTGTCCTGTATCAATTGAAGGAGGCAAGAGATGAACTGTTAGAGTAAATAATTAATTTATTAATTATTTATTCTATTTACTTAAGCTTACTTAGGTTAATGCATTTATTTAATAATTAGTATTTAATAGTTGTTAGTTGTTGACAACATGGGAGTTTGTTCCCTTCTAGCATGTTCCACCTTTTTGTGGAAGAGTGCTTAGTTGTCAACCTTATCTTCTACCTCCTTCCAGCTTGTTCTACAAGCTTCCTTGAGGCCTTTATAAGCAGTCTCTCTCTCATTGTAAAATCATCCATTGACATATCAATTTCATTTTCTTATTGTGAAATATTTTCTCTTGCATTGTTTACTTCAAGCTCTTGCTCCTTCAATTTCTCTTTAGCAAGCTATTTGCATGTAGGTGATCTTGGCGACTGCAGAGTTGGATTTCATCAACTCCTACATGAACTACTACATTCATTGAAGAAAAGGAAAGATATAACTATTCAACTAATATCAAGAAATTGATACAATTGGACTATTTGAGGATGGAAACTCTAGAGAGTTTAATGAAGCCATTACAAATTTGATGGAAAAAAATGTTTCCTAATTGAAGAGGTCATAAATCTCAAAAGGGAATAAGAAGTACAATCAATATTGTTGTGTGAGAAAACTAAATTCAAAAAGAGAACTAAAGAAGACAAAAGACTTCTAGCTAATAGACAGAGAGCCATGATTGAAGAAGAAAAAAGACTTCTATCTAATAGTCTTGAAGAGAAGACATCAAATGTGCAAAAGCTTGCAAATATGTACTTATATACAATAAATCAATTAATGCTTACAAACCAAGAATTGAATAAGAAAGACATTGAGATTACTACTTTGGAAACATAAAATTCCCTACTGCAAAATGAGTTGAGAATAGAAAGAGAAAAGCTAAATAAGCCTAGTGAAGCCATAAAGTATTTTGAAAAATTGATGGAATCACCAAGACCCAACAATGATACTACTAGATTGGGATACACCACTACTAAAGAAGGAGAATGATCTAGAAGTGGTGTAAAAAGGAGTAACAAAGGTAACACCAAGAAACCTACTTGTCATAACTGTGGAAAATTGGATCACACAAAAAATGTTTGCAAAAGCAATACTAGAAATCAGAATCCTAAGAAGAAATTCAAGGGTCACTATTACAAATGCACATGAATGTAAGACAAGACTATCAACACACAAAGATCTAAAGGCTATTGTTACAAATGTTAGAAATTTGGACACAAGGCATATGAATGTAGATCCAAATCCAAGTGGACATCAATCAAGAAAACAAAGGAAAACCATAATGCAAATTCATATGATTGGGACTACAATACAAGGTATAGTTGTCACTATTATCAAGAGCATGGTCATGTTTTTGAAAAATACATTAGAACACATTTTAGAGGAAAATACAATATATGGTTGAATAGGTTGTATGCTTTAGTTGCTTGAAAATTGGTCATGTCAGCAGAAACTGTCCAACAAGGTCACCTGTGTCGAGCAACAAATCCAACAAGAAAAAAGATAATGTTTATGTTGAAAAGGTAAAGGTGTAGATGAGAAAGACATGGAAGAAGGAGGAAGATTTTAGTACATAAAGTAAAAATAAGGTCACTTCATCCAATGGATCACACGATCACATCATTCCCAACTAGGCAATAAAAAGGTATGTGTGGGAATGATATTTCAAAAGTTATATTATGCATCAGTTCCAAGAATCTAAGATCTACAAAGATTATATATGCATGAATCAAGATTTAATGGAGTGATTTGAACCTAGAGAAAATCTAGTTTTGTTATTTTCTATGTTGTTGCCAAGCATGGAAAGTTTCGCAGTTGCTATTGACCATGAATGGAATTTAGTTTGTTTCCTAGCGATCGAGTTGTGTTAGTATTGTCCGAGCTTGCTATGTTATCTGAGCATATTGCAAATCATGTGTAAACTAAGTGAGTTAGAAATCCTATGATAGCCAAGCTTACAACTGTGTATGCATTAAGCTTTTATTGCGGAATATCAAGGGTTATATAGTTGATTTTTGACTCATTTACACTTCTCAATGATTGAAGAAAGCACAAAGAGTATGAAGGTGAATTAAAATAGGAGATTTTAGAATTTGTGAACTAGATTTGATTGCTACTTGATAGTATTCATAAGATTTTAAAGGTATTCAACTACTACCAAGTTACATTGTTTGAATTTTTTGTAAATCCTAAGTAGTCAATATGTTATCTATCTCTTCTATAAGCGTTAGAAAAGAGGGAAATAAATTTTTCAATGTTAAATTTATTATTAAGATGTTGGGAAACCACCTTTCTGAGAAATACCTAAAATTACATATAAAGGAGACCCATCTGGTGCGTTATTGATGATACCACCAAAAGTTCTCATGATCCAAGATGTTATGTGTTTCTATATATGTAAAGTTGGAGGTGTAGGAGATATGAAGATAAGGGATGTATACAGTCAACTATGTGATAATAGAGTCTTGAGGGAAGAGTACAAAATCATAGAGAAGAAAGGGTTAACTCATGCCCTAGATTTTCCCAATGTGTTCAAGACTAATGGATCAAAATTATGCTAAGTTGTATACATGATGATTATATATGGTTGGAGAATGGGCTAACTAACATTACCAAGAGGATAATTAACCAAGTAGTAGGGTACCCTACCCTAGATAGACCTAAGAGCATGCATAGTGATGCAAAGGAGGTAATTGAGAAGAATACAGGTGTTGTATTGAATAAAAGAGGGATGTCTATTGATTCTATATCAGACCCCCTAATTGTCTTTGCAGTGAGAGTGATTGCTCACAAGTTATTTCAATCTAGCTATCTGAATAGTGTTTCATGTATGGCTATTGATTTGGGATACAAGATAGTAAAGAGAGACCACACCTATGAGCTTGCTGAGTTACAACTTCAACAACTATCAGAAAATATGGATGCCATCAGGAAAAAAAAAAAGTGCATCATGAAAATTTGGTTCTTTATTAGTCTACATATTCTTTTATGTGCAGAACACATTTCCTACATATGAAAAACTAGCATGGAAGACAAATAGGCCTATCACACATCAAATTGTAGAGTTTATAGAGCAACTTGGAGATAATTTTGAGTCAATGATGATTAGTTATTTTGAGGATTTTAAGAAATCCATGAAACAGAGGGTGAGGATACCTATGTCACTAATGGAGAAACATTACAATGATATTTATTTTCTAGTGGATGCAACTATACATATGTGCAAGAAGCAATACCTAGGATCAGATGGTTGAAACCCTTGCCATATGAGATCAATGTAGATGAGGCCTTTGTAGCAATTACAACTTTATTAGTAGAAGACATTGACAAGAGTGCCACCTATAATACCCCAAAATTGGCTCATTGCCATGATAACCAATTCTAGTCTATTTTTGATCAACCCTAAAGTCCTATTTTAATAGGCAATTCTTATTTTGATTTTTGCTACTTGACTTAATTGTCAAATGTAGAAAACCCTAATCTGCATTAATCAGGCTACTTATTTAATTCCTAAAGTATTGATTCAAATTAGTCACATTAAACCTATTAATTAAGATTTAATTCAATTTGAAGTGTTTATACTTTAATTGAATTAAATTATATCCTAAGGCTAATGTACTAAGGAAGTAAAAATATTTAATTTAATAATTATACTCATTTTAATTAATTGAATGAGGTTATTCAATTAAATGAAAATGGCATTTATGAGGTCATATCTCACTTTATTAAATTAAATAATATCTTCAAAATCTTCTCTTCAGTTCCAAAATGGAAACTCTGAGTGAACTATCTCTTGAATTGAAATTAATTTAGTTAACTTGTTCTCACACTCTTGAAAAGCTCAATTAACGGCTCATTACACTTACATTTGGAAAAGTTAATTTCACTTGCACAAGGAAGTTTCCATTTTAACTGAATCTTCTCTTTGATCTTAACCATTCATCCAAATTGATCTTGACCATTGATCTATTCTTGGATTCTATTTAAGGGACTCTCAATCGCTCATTACAGAGGTTACAATTTGAATTGCATTGAATTGCTGTCAAACTGAGTATTCATTCAGTTTCTAACTTTCACATTGCTATCATTTAAAACTCTCATTTAGATTTAAGATGTATACATTTAGCTTGGTATCTTTTATTTCTTAGATTAATGCTTGCACTTCATATAGATTAATTGCATAATCATACTCTACATAAAATCCTTTATTCTAGAAAGGTCTGGTTGCCTGCATCTCGATTTGAGAGAACAATAAGAAAATCCTTCTAGTTAGAAGGCAATAGGTTGCATTGTCAGGCCTCTTGGATAAATGACTCCATTTTTATTCCAGGATGACTCCACATATAATGACCATGTTGAAGTGTAGGTGAAAGATTCAAGGTCACATTTTCATGTATACATTTTTGGCACCCACCATGGGGCTAGAAAAACAATTTTTCTGGCCTCATCTATCTAGTTTTTTGATATTTTCATCATTCTACCATACTTGTTCCTACAGTCTTCCATATTTTTGCATGAAAAATTTAATTTTTGTGTGAAGATTTAAGGGTTTTGCACATGTCTCTCCACTTTCTTGCACAAAAAAGTGCCCTATTGCATGGATTCTCATGTGCCACCTCATTTTCTCATGCATGTCAGTGAAAGACTTCGTGTGGACCTGCGCAAGATTTCATGCAAAATCTTGAAACAACAAAGTTAAGATGCAATTTTTCAGTATGATGTTTATCATTTTCATTAATGTGTTTCCTCTGAAGCATCTTTATTTTTGTTTTTCTGATTTTTTGTAGCCTAATAGTTGTCTATAGGATGTTTGATGAATACTCCTTTATACAAACTTTCCCAAACATGAACTGACTATGTGTTTGTAGAATGCTGTCAAAGATACGATTGTTGAAGACCAATCTTAAAACCCACTAAAACAATGTGTCTTTTTCTTGTTTTCCAAACATAGTCTAATTAGGGCTTGTGAACTTTGTACGGTGCAAGATAGAGGAATAGGGGACTATGCTCTTCACCACTTGGAGGTCATGACCAAGGGTAAATTAAAAACCTAGAAGCCTCTGAAAGATGACATTTGAGGGAAGCAAGCAACTGAGTGGTTCTCTAGTGTGAATCCTCTTCTATGATGAGATAATGATTTCCTTTTAGGGGATCAAAATCTTTAGAAAGGATGAGTCCAGATTGATTAAACTAAGTCAATGATTAATGTGTTCTGCATGTTTGGGGGAGAAAATAAGGTAGAGGAGTATGCTCTTTCCCCTTGAGGGAAATCAGAAACTTTAAACCTTATTTTTGAACCACTAGTCTGAGTCAATCCTTTAGAGGGCTTGCCAGAGTGATCTAACCTCTGAGAATGACTTAAGTGAGCACACTTATTTTGCCAAAGATTTCAACTCACTATAATAAAGAAGCTTTGTAGAGGGAAAGACTCCAAAGCCATATTAATTTCTTCCTCTTTATTCTTGACATCACATGTCAAGGGGAGGATTTGTCTGTTGTACTAGCTAGTGCCAGCCCTAGTCTTACTAAGCAAGTGTGTGCACTTTTAGATGCTGGTGTGGGTTGTTGGTCTCAACTCTTCTTGCAGAGCCACCAAGGATTAATATGAATGGAAGCCAAGTAAAAACCTTTAGTTAGAGGCTACCCGGTTGACCTCTAAAAGGAGGCATAATCTTTGTGCAAGGAGGGGGAAGAATCTCTCTTGTAGAACTCACCACAGGCATGATACTAGGTGCTGGAAGGTTATATGTGCTTGACCCCTGCCACAAGGGTGTTCATTCAACATATATGTTATTGAGCCCTTTGAATATACCAAAAATATAGTCACCCTCTAGGGGGTGACACAACTGTGTGAGGTGCACACATGTGCATAAGTTGTGGGACAAAGGTTTTACCTTCTCTAGCATTTTTGGTTTTTAAGGATAAAATGTGTTTGTTATTAAGTCTTAAACATGTCCAAACCTACCTAAACAAATTGAATTTCAAGACTCCTCCATCCCTTTGAGTTGCTTTTCCCTCAGTTAGATTGTATTCAACTACTGCTTGCTTCCCGTGTCTTGTTGAAAACACTTTTTCTTGTTTGAAACCTAATGCTATTTCAAAAATTGAAATTAACCTTGCAATCTAGCTGACATCTATCAAACTCGCCAACAATCTATTCAGAATAGTCTGCAATTTTCAAAATCTCTTCAAAATCTAGTTTCGTCGTTAGTTTGGTCTCAATTTTCATGCCTAGTTTGCATCATTTCATACGAATAATTTTTTTCATGTCACTTCTTCATGTGGTTCTATCTAGATCCTCATGCAAGTACTTGCACATCCCCATGTGAGATCTTGCTGACAACATTCTATTTTATCTATTAATCCTAGCACTTCTTTGCATGGCCTGCAATACATGCGAGTTTAGGTTGCTGTTTTGAGATTTTTCTTTTGCCTTTGTATGTTCTCATACACCTTCTAGAGGATATTTGCACAAGATCTTGAGTCAAAACTATCCAATTAATCTAATCAAGTAATTTTCACTCCGTGTCTAGTCTATTTCTTGCATCAGTTTACCTCTTCTCTATCTGTAAATAGTCCCAAATAGTGGTATTTTTCTTGGCTAATGACTCGTGGTCTATACTTTAACTAGTCTTGTCTCTTAGTTATCTTTTTCTCATCCTGTAGAGTTCATTATACTTCGTTTCATGGTAGTCATAGCCTTTGGCTTCTCTAGCCTTCACTTAGACTACTCATACCTTAGTATACAACACTCTTTCTTTTTCTTTTTGAGACTATGTTTTAGTGTGATTCTTGTCTTGGTCTTTGCTTCTTGTCCTTGTCTATGACTATCACAACAAGAAGTAGAAACATGTTTTATCCCCTCAAACTAAGGCGAGGTCAAGCTAGGGGTCATAATCATGGCAGAGGTCGCCTTACATTTTATATATGATTTGCATCTAGTTCATCCAATGAGGAATCTTCATGATTTCCTTCATCTATCAGATCACCTTGAGTCTAGTGTGGTGGTTTGATTTTTCACAATGTAGAGAATTTTCAAAAATATGTGTGAAAAATCACATAATCCTTGTGTCCTATAGACTAGGGTTTCTATTCTTATCACTTTTCAAATCTTGTGTTACCCTAGTTGTGCCCTAATTTTTGTGTTGTTTAAATTTTATTAAATTCTCAAGGTTTGTCACCAACATAGTCCTCAAAATGTCCTGAATATGTTAAAACCCTAGGTTTATCTTGAATTTTTGAAAGGGTTTGCAAAAATATTAAGTTCTTTTCTCTTATAGTTGTACAGTGTTTGGGCTCCCCATAGGAATATTGTGTTTCTTTCCTTTATCTCCATGGTTACACTTCATTGTTTTGGCATAAGGGCATAGAGGAATTTTTAGTTTATGGGTATAAGGTTGTGTATCTCATAATAGGGAACTTTTTGGTCATATGATTGATCCTTGAGTGAAGGTGCGTAAAAGAGTTTTTATATCTTGTAAGATCTATCTTATGGTTTCACGATGGCAAGTCATCTCATATCAATGAAAGCCTTTCATTAGGGTACCTCCGACTATATGTTTTCTTCTTTGGTGTATGAGCGTAAGAAACTTTTAAAAGAGAAAGATCATGCATTTCAACATAAGGGCATAAAAGGTAAAATTAAAGGTCAAATGAATTCTTTGCATTGGTACAAGATATGTTGAAGCATAAATATGTAAGGACATGTTGAGAGAGTTTGAGATCTTATGATAAAGGGGTTATTATAGGGGCGTAGAACGGGTTGCAAGGCTATTCTTAGAGAGGACTAACGCTTCTATGCTTGAAGTTTTCTAAAGCATCACTAGATAAACATAAGGGTATGATAGTTGCATCTTCAGAGTTATGAGGATTGAAGGATTTGGGCTTAGCGTATAAGTGGAAGACCAAATTTGAAAAAGGAAATCGGCTGAGGTGTCATGCTAGTTAAGAAAAAAGATGAATTCACCATCGCCAAGTAAAAAAAAATGTAGAAAAGTACTTTAGGATCATATTACATGGTTGATATTATTTGCTAACACCCTACAAGGATGGTATTAAAGCTCATGCATGTAGAATTTATTAAAGCTGGTAGATTGCATGAATAAAGTATAAATATTTGATTGAAAGTTTAGAGAACTTGGCACTTCCAAAGAGCTTGTGTTTTCTATTCTAAAAATTCTTCAAGCATCCATAGCTTTATGATTTTTTGTGCCATTGTAGTTGGAGTTTGAGATATAAATTTGTAGAAAGTAATGACTGACATGGATGTTGAGGAGGTCCCTACTGATGAAGTAGACGTTGAAGAGGAAGGAGAAGATGTTGTTGAAGTAATAGTAGAAGGAAAAAGGAAGAAGGGGACAACCAAGGCTAAGAAGAAAAGCTAGGTTAGAAAACCAAATAAACATGCAGAAGAATGGATGAGGATACTCCTAGGATCATCCAATGTAGTTTCAGCTAATGACCATGTTTTTAAGGACCCTTTTATGCAGAGATGCAATGTGCCCAAAAATTGATGGGTTTAATCTATTCATGTATTTCTATCAGAACAAAATTGAAAATGTGCTAGTTTGTAACCCATGGAACATAAATATGGAAAAATTAATATTCCCCAAAGTATTTGTTGACATGGATTTGTTGAAGGCCCTGATAAACTCATATAATCCAGTCACGAGGTCATTCCATAGACACAATGGGAGCATTTTATGTACACTTGATAGGACTTCTTTTATAGAAGCTTTTAGTTTGGAGGGGTAGATGGATATGCCCATACATATTGAGGACTTATAGGGAAATTTTGGAAGCAATAAGACTCATTATTTGAATAATGTGATGCTACCTCACATCCACTACAATGTTAAAAAAGTAGGGCAAATACCAAAGAAAGTAGAAGATTACTTGCCACTTAGTAGATTCAAGAACTACTTTAAGAATACTATGCATGGATTACACAAATTTCTAGGAAGTGATGGGGCAAAAGATTGTGTATATGACTCATTATTTTTAATAGCATGTGACATACAAGATCCTTTCCACAATAGGGAATATGATTATGTGGGTCTCATTATGGAAAGCATGCATTATAAAATTTTGAATACTAAAAAAGGAGAGATGAAGGACTTCAAATTTCATCATTACTCATTGCTCATTCACCTAATCTTGTATAAGAACATTGGCTATATCAGTCAGGATTTCAATGATCAAACTTTTGATGAATTTGGTGAGTTACCTGTGCAATTGTGGACTCGTATTTGGGATAGAAATTTTCATTATTCAAATGCAATTATGTTTTTAAATTTGTTTAGTGTTATGATAATGATAATGGTAGATCATACCTTTTTTAGGGCTCCCTCCATTCTGAGAACATTACTCAGACCTTCTTATTTGGATGATGAAGTAAAATTGGACCATAGTTGGGGTGATATATTTTTGTTCAAAGAGTGTACCCTAATGAGGGTTTATGGATGCCCACAGCCACCCCATATATTACCCAAATATTTGCCTCCTAGATTAGCCATTGTTGGATTCTTTTGACAATTTTTATTAATGAATAAAGAGATGATTCCTCCTTCCCTACATAAACCTACATTTGTGTGTAGAAGTTTTAAAATAGGATATTTTATAATTGGAAAGAATGCCTATGAAGAATTTAGTGAATATCTAGGTTAGTATAAATTTGCTACTAGACCCTCTAGAATGTATGTGAAGAACCTCCTTATAGCAATATCGTGAGAATGCTCGAAATAACAGAATACAAAGTGATAGCAGAACTCAGAATGAATCTACTGATCGCAGGCCACTTCGAGGGGGTAACCTCCTTTGAGCAAGCTCAATACAATAAATTCGTCCGTGCCCATCAAGGGCCTCAACCTATTCTTATATACTGAGTACGATCTAGAAAAGTAATACTACCTATGCATGTGGGATAATAAAATATACTCACGGGACGACTTACAAAGCATATGCGTCCAACAACACTACTCTGACAAAATAAACAGAAGGAACACACAGGTTCCTAACAATGTATGACCTAGAAAATTATATAACTAATGAGGTCAAAGCTATTAGGGGTTATATTCTACCTCCTAGCAAACCCATCCTTGTAGAAGATTTAATTGCTAATATAGTAGCAATAGGGGAGTCTAAGGAGTTTTTGGAAAAGTATTGAGAGATCAAAAAGGTAGAGGATGCCTTGAAGAGGACCAATCCAGACTTTAAGGGTTTTTATATAGAGATCCCATATCCTGGGAATTTGAGGAAAATGGTATAAAACTTTGATCATATTATGGCTCAAATGCCAAATGAGCCTATAGGAGAGGAGGGAATAGTCAATTGAGAATCCCCTGAGCCTGATGTCTAGTTAGAGATTGATGTTGAGGAGGAGTAACAATCTTCAACTTCTACATGGGTGACCAAAGGGAATAAAAGATAAAAAACTATGCACATCCCAAAGAGGGTGGTAAGCAGAGCCCCACAGATTATACCATGCAATGATCAATATTTTGCTAACATTAGAAAAATTATTTACATCAGAGGGAAACAAAGGCAGGTAGGGCCTCTACTAATTTTAAAATTGTAGCCTCTAGATTGGATGATAGACTCATCCAATCTGAGAAATTCATGGAAGATGATGATTTCATTAAATCATCAAAGTTCAAAAGTTTTTTTATACAAAATTAAAAAAAATGAGCTTGCATTGAGCCTTATGCTAGGAGAAGATCCTCAAAAAAATAAAGAGTTAGTGGACAAACTACTAGCATATGATCTAGACAATGGCATATGATCTAGACAGTGAGACAATGACCCCTATAGAAGCTAGGGAATTGGTGCATAGAAGTGGCATGATTCTAGTACTAGGTCAGGATATTGAATGGGCCTTTTTACTTGACCAAATTAGAAGGCAAGAAAAGGAAATCAATTATGAGGCCAATAGCAGCAAATTTTTGAAGAGAGGGTTAGGTTTTATTATAGATACGAAGACCCTAGCTGTTTGAAGTGTTGGTCCTAACACTAATAAGCCTAGAATGATGGATGTAGAGGAGACTTCTTCGGGTAACATGATTATTTGGACATTGAACAATACCACATACAAGGATATCTCTAGCATGGTTAAACACTTTGCATTCATGAATGAGGCAAAGATGGATCAGATTGAGGATAGGCTTTCTGCTGCCTACAATGAGTGCTTGGATGTCAGGAAGTTGTATGAAGAAGATCTTAAAACAAGCTATGTGCAGAAATAGAGGATAGAAGAGTTGGAGGGTAAGTTTCTGAGCCTAGAAGAGGAAATTGCATCCTTAAAGGACCAACTCAAAGCTTCAATAGAGGTCGAATATGCACAAGGGAGTGTGGAAGAAATTAGGCACACTATTGAAGTGGAAGTCCAAATAGAGGATATACCCATAGGGGTGATAGTGCAAGCACTAGTAGTCAATGTGGAAGGTGAGGTTCCTAAATTTGATTGTGCACCAAATAGGGGTGTAATGATGAATATGCTAAGTCATAGGGTAGGCATCTTGAAGAGAATCTCTCAAGATGCATATAATGCATTCATCAACTTGTAAATTGCTGAGTAAATGTGCAAAGAAGCAGTACTCTGGTTAGACCCCATTTTCCAGTAGTGGGGACCATATATGCAATGTTTTGATAGATTGATACCTCTGTTGGCCAAAAAGCCAGACCTTCCTGATAAGGTCATTTTAGTTAAAGAGGGTATGGATAGAGTAAAGGATTTGTTACAATTCTTTACAAGAAAATTGATAATCATCTAGAATAAGATGAAAGTGTTTATAAATGGTTTTTATTCCCTAATCCTTTCTATTCTTAATTCTGATGATCAGATAAAAGATTGGAGTGAATGGTCTAGTTCTTTTGACCATATTGCAAATTTTCCATAGGTGCCATCAATTTTTGAAGGTGATACTGATGATTTTGCTTTCAATGAACTCATTGATACTTTGTTTAAAATTGAAACTGAAATGAATAGATTTATAATAGAGGGGAGGGTAGTCACAGATGTTAGGTCTCAAAAGTTTGTTGGTGAATTGACAACAATCAAAGCATGTGAGTGGCCAACAAAAAGAGAATTCATTGTATGGGAGGCAATCATAGAAATAAAGGCTTTACCAATAGGGGGTAGTTGAAGAAGAGGACACAATTGAAGATTTGATGCTCTAGTTGTCATGTGTAACTCTTTCTATTGTTTCTTTTTTTGTTGAGGATACAAATATATTTTAAAAGTTTGTTGTATTCCCTTTTGTAAAGGGCACCTATCAGTCAAAATTTTCCCTTTTCTTGTTGCAACTCATGCTTATATAAATGAGTTTTCAAGGCATTGTGGTGTCTCCAAAAAGTTGTATAATTTTCCTTTCTTTTAAAAAAGTAAAGTTGGTCCATCTATGTGTAGTTGTTTTGAGCTTACTTTTAAGTTGTGTACTTTTTGATGATATATAAAAATGACATAATCAACAAGATATTCTGGGCTTTTTCATTGAATTTTTATTGGTTCTTGTATCAATCTTCTAAAAGGATAATACAAAGGGGTATTTACACTATATCTGTGTCACGAATTTTTGTCTCCATTTTATGAGTTTGTTTACTTTGAGATCATTTGAACAAGATTTGATTGATTGAATGCAATCTGGATAGGTTGTGTTCTGGTTTTATTGTTTCTTTTAATTCAAAGAGTTAAGAAAATGTTTCAGTAAATTAGTAGAGTTTATGAGTTTATGAAAGGGATGTTTCATAAGAATGGAAATGGGTACAATTGATAGATTCATTTACAAGTTATTTGAATTAGATCTCTTTCTAATAGTTAACTTTCTTCCCAATGGATAAGGCATTGGTTACACAAATCAAAAGTAAGTGAGAGTAAAGCCTACCACTACATATCCAATCAATTATAAAATAAAAATCAATTTTATTCCATTCTGTTCAAGGTTGTAAATACTGGTCAGCACTCATTTATATCTAATTTCTGAGTCTTAGGTAGCTACTACTTCAAGAAATATTAGTAAGAATTGTAACCAAATATTCTTATGAGGGATGAATGTCATCTAAAAATGTCAAGAAAAGGATAAGCTATATATATGTAGTAGGGATAGAAGATGAGAATAAGAATGAAAGTAATATAATTTTCATACAACAGTCTTCATTTGAATAATCCCCTAGGTATACCCACCTTGGTTCTGTAGAGCCTAAAGAGTAGAAAACCAATCTTGGTTTTGTTTAAGTTGGATCCAAGTGGTTCACTCACATAATTATTAATTGGAAGTAGTTGATCCCTAGATTATGTGAGTATTATCACTTTGGTATTGAGAATTTTGTTGTTTAGTAGTTTTAAACACCAACATAGCAAACGTTCTCCATAAACTTACAACAAACTAGGAACCTCTTGTATCAAGAGGATCTGGAGGCTAGCAAAAGTCCCACATCTCCAAATAAGACTTCTAAATTATTTTTCAAAGGACCTTTCCAACCACAATGTACTGAAACTAAACACATTCCTACAATGGTTGATTATGAACCTAAACTTGGCAATCATAGTAGACACCAAGACCAACCTAGGCATGACAAAGAAAAAGAACATGACACTAATGAAGATTAGGAAGAGGTGGAAATACTTCCTAAACACATAGCCAAGTGCTGTGAAGACAATTTTTTTCAAAAGGTCATGGAAATCCTACTCAACGAAGAGAAAGAAAAATACTTTCTCAAACTTGCCCAAGAGGGAGCTAAGCTACCCCATCATTTCAATGTAGAAACTAACATCATGCTTGAAGAGGAAACTAAGACTTCTAAACCCTAAAAATAATTGAAAATCATGTAAGACCAACTAGCTTAGATGATGCGTGATAAAGACAAACCCATAAAAACATACACCTTAGATGCTCTTTGTCCATTTCCATTTGACAAGATTCTAGACATGCCTTCTTTTCCAAGAGGAGTAGAGCTACCTAAGTATGATAAATACTTTGGAACTATTGACCCCCAATATCATTTATAGGAATTCAGTGCCTTGTCTATGGAGTTTATGCATAATCAGACATATCTCATGCATTTATTCCCAAGAAGTCTAGATGGTTAGGCTATGGAGTGGTTTTCTCATTTGCCTCCTAGTATCAAAATGTTTGATGAAATTTCCAACTTGTTTGTCCAATAGTATTCTCATAACATTCAACACCTTGTTAATATTTGAGATTTGTGTAACCTTAAGCAGAAGGCTGGGGAACCTTTTCTCACATTCCTTCAGAGGTGGAGACAACTTTACACTAAATATTCATGCAAGATTCTTGAAACGGAAAATCTTGACATCTTCAATAATAATCTCCTACCCAATTTTGGTTATAGAGTCCAACTTCAAGGTCCATGCACCTTTAAATACATGGTCACACAAGCTATTCGCATAGAGTAATTTATGGTCAAGAAGGGTGAACTTATCATTCAGAAGGACAGAAAATAAAGATCCACCTCTAACAAGGACAAACCCAAGTATTTCAACAAGAATCAATAAATTGTACATGATGGGGTCATTGAAAATGTCACTCCTAAACCTACTAAGGTAGCCTTTAATCTCGTAGAAACATGGACAAGAATGTTGAGAAACCTCCTCTTAACAATAAGAAGTCTGGGAATAGACCGAGAAACTCATGGGCTACACACCCTAAATGAGAGTATACACCTCTAGCTGAACCTTTAGACATGGTTTGCAAGACCTTGCTACAAAACAAGCTCATTTCACCATTGGACAACTCTCACCCCTATGATCCTCAACCATGCCCACCATGGTGGAATGAAACTGCATTCTGTAAGTACCACCAAAATAAGGGACACAAAACAAGCAAGTGCATAAACTTACATCAAAAAGTCCAAGACATGATCGATGATGGTGACATTGTGATAGACAGGAATAACAAGAACTTAGATTATAAGGCTTTCAAGGAGCTCTTCCCACCTTATGAAAAAGGAGAGAGCTCAAATCCAAAACCTAACAACAAGGTCAACTATACATACTCTAATGTCAATGACGTGATCAACATGGTTGAACCTATGGATTTTGAGTACTATGATGTTATTACCATTAAGGGAAAGCAAGATAATGATAAACCCAAGACACCATTTGTCTTGAGGGGCCCTACTTCCCACACAATGGACAACACATCTTCGCAATACTGTGCCAACATTGTTACATGCTCTCACACCAAGTTGGTGCTCTGTGCCTTCTACTCCTAATCTTGAACAACATAAAGATAAAACCCTTACTGGTCCATTTGGCAGAGGTGCAAAAATTGCAACAAATTTAGCAGCCACTAGCTACAGTGTTCTTGATCAATTAAAATGAACTAATGCTTAAATCACAATCTTTGAGCTGCTTAAAATCTCACCTACTTATAAGTAGATTCTAGACAAAGCCCTCACTAAGGCAAATGTTCCTTAAGATCTTGATCTCAAGCAATTTCAATCTATGGTAGCTCACCTGACGTAACCTTACTTTATGTCCTTCTGTGAGGAGGATGATAATTCATTCACTCACCCACACAATCAACCTCTACACATTGAGGTCATGATCCATCAGACACATATCTTTTGGGTACTCATTGATAATGGTGTTGGGCTGAACATTGTCTCTGCTACTCTAGTTAGCCAATTAAATTGTTCTGAGGACTCTATTGATTGTCACCATAAGATCATTATTAAAGTGTATGATGGAGTCAGGTGAAAGTCACTAGGTCTTATGGTCTTGCCCCTTTGTGTCAGTCCTATAGAAAGGGATGTCACCTATTAGGTCCTTGACATTCCCTTGGCTTATAACATTCTACTAGGAAGGCTATGGATACATGAGATGCACAATGTTCCATCCACATACCATCAATGCATCAAATTCCTATTTCATGGTTCCAAAGTCACTATTCCTACCAGTACTAGCTATACCTGCAGTACACTCAAAGCTGCTGAGAATTTTGTCCCCTCTAATAGGGAATCTATTAATTATCATGATAACAAGCTGAAACAAATTGAGCAGTCATTCAAGCTAAAAGAAACTAGCATGGGTGAATACTATATCAAACTAGTACTGTCATTAACATCTCTTCCTAAGTCTCCTCATCATTATGGGAGACCATCTAAGGAAAAGAAGCCATTTGTGTAGATGCCTCATACCAAGTATAATGGCACTTTTTTTCAAGGCTACAATTCCCCTAAAGGATGAAAGAAAAAATAGAGCCATTGCTATGTGGCTTTATAAAGAGGTGACTCTAGTTGACCTAACAAAAAAAGCTCATGAGATCACTCCTAAGAAATATGGCCCTAGTCTTAGACTCAAAAAGCACTTTGGCTATAAGGGAACTAGTCCTATTGGGTGCAATAACAATGGTCTAGTTGATCCTATCAAAGAAATAGCTCAAAGAAATAGAGATACATCTGGTCTAGGCTTTAAGAAGGTTCCCTTCCATTTAGGGGCTAACAAATTCATATGAGAGTCTAAGGGTTCATCCAGAAATGAGTCAGAAGCTGATTTAGATACTAAAGAAGATAATTCAAATGATGAGGATCCTTATCCGTATCCTATTCCTCATGACCTTACTAAATTCTTTGCCAAGCTAGATGACTTTGTTCCACATGTCAACACTTTGGATGGTACTAGTGATTCTTCTAAGGACAATACTGATCCACACTATGCTCATTTAGAATAGGGAGAGTCTAGTTAGGCATTATGTGTTGAGTACTTGTGTAAAAATCTAGATGATGAAGGTGAGTATCTCCCTATCACTGTTGGGAAATTCTATAGCCTATTGCCATGCAACACTAATTCTAAGGAATATAAGTTTGACTCCCTTTTAGAAGTGGCTATAGATAAAGACATTGACCAAGTTCATGTCTATGAAAAGAAAATAAAAGTGGGTGAAACATCTAGGGTTAGGTCAGATAGGTCTAATCCAACTAGTGTCCTTGAGTCTTTAGTTATTGAAATTAGTACTCAAAGGCATTTGAACACACTTGTGGATGAAGCCACTCTAGGTTTTGAACTGCTAGTTCAATCATTTAATGACTATACTATGAACGCAATCAAAATCACAACTAATCTTTCACTCATATATCTAGATCTTATAGACTGGTATCCTAATACATCTAGTGAAGTCTCCACATTCCAGAATGACTATGCTCTTGCTTGCTACTTGAATGTTGTCGAACTAGTAATTTCTTTCGCCAACGAACAAAGCATCAACATGACTAAAGCTAACATCAAATATCTTAGTCATGCAATTAAAAGGAAAAAAATAGAAGGTCCAATGGTGAAAACCACATTGTGGTAGTGTCAAAATTCAAAAAAGTAAAAATAACAGATGCATCCAAGAGTGAAAACCTCACCAAGGTGCCTGTGGATGAGATATTTGATGTGCTTCCAAGTCACTTTCAAGAGAGATCATCAGTGTTGATAGAGCCAACATAGCCAATCAACTTGGGCATAGAAGAACATCCTTATATGATACATCTGGCATAATCACTGTCTCCATAAGAAAAGGAGGAATTCATTTCCTTATTCTAAGAGAAGAAGATAAATTTTTCTTGGACATATTTTGACATGCCAGGACTAGAGCCTGATCTCATTATGCATCATTTATCCATCGCACTAGACATTAAACTAGTTAAACAAAAACTCTGGAAAATGCAACCTCATGTTGCATTGCTTGTCAAAGTTGAACTGGAGAAGCTTCTGAAAGCTAGTTTCATCCATGCAATTGATTATGTTGAATGGATATCCAACATTGTTCCAGTCCCCAAGCACAAAAAATCTATCAAAGTTTGTACTGACTTCCATGATCTCAACTTAGCATGTCCTAAGGATGATTTTCTACTTCTCAACATTGCTATGATAGTGGACATGATAGTAGGATATGATATGTACTCACTCATGGATGAGTTTTTTAGTTATAATCAAATCAAAATTACGCTAGAAGATCATTAAAAGACTACTTTTACATGTGCATGGGGAACCTTCTGTTGGAATGTAATGCCATTCGGCTTGAAAAATGCTAGTGCTACCTACCAGAGAGTGGTCACTACAATTTTCCATGATATGATGCATAAGACCATGGAGGACTACATGGATGATACCTTGGTCAAGAGTGCAAAATGCAATACTCATCTACAAGATTTGGGACCTATCCTAGATCGCATGGAAAAGTCCAGTGTCAGGCTCAATCCTAAGAAGTGTGCATTTGGCATCACATCAGGGAAACTACTAGGATACATTATGTCTACAAAATGAATTAAGGTGGATCTAGAGAAAGTTCAAGAAATTATGGATATGTCTCCACCCCACAACATTAGCTAGATGAGAGGTCTACAAGGAAGACTCCAGTCTATTCACAGGTTCATGTCACAACTGGCCAATAAATCACAACCTTTTGTAGAGACTCTACAGAAGGGTGTGAAATTCAACTCGAGTCAAGATTACAAAAAAAGCTTGACTCAGATAAAATAATATCTTGCTAATCCTCCAATCTTGATGCCTCCTATATATGGGAAGCCTTTGATTTTTTACATTTCAGCAACCGAATCATCTCTAGGAATCTTATTAGTTGAAGAGGATAACAATAACAAGGAAAGTGCTATCTACTATTTGAGTCACACACTGATCTCTTATGAGATGAATTACAACATCATTGAGAAAGCTTGCTTGGTAGTTGTCTTTGCTTCCCAAAAGTTGAGACACTACATGCTTCCCCACACTATGTGACTGGTGGCTAAAATAGATCCACTAAAGTACTTGCTCAGTAAGGCAGCTCTCATAGGAAGATTTTATGTTGAATGAAAGGCTATCAAGGGACAAGTGATCATAGATCAGCTAGTAGATGCACCTATGTAGAGTCTTCTCCTAATGAACATTGATTTCCTTGATGAGTGAATTCTAACACTTACACACCAAATGTGGGTGATGTTCTTTGACATGTCCTTCGCATAATAGGGATCTGGTGCTAGATTACTCTTCATAACGCCATAGAGATATTCATTACCCAAAGCATACAAGATTCTATTTCCTTGTACAAAAAACATTGCCAAATATGAGGCTTTGATTAATGGCATGAAGATTACAGTTGAATGGAGAGTGAATCAATTAAATATCTTTGGAGATTCTTAGCTCATAATCAACCAAGTTAATGATGTGTATCAGAAAAAGGATGAAAAATTGATCCGTTACAAATGCATGGTTGATGACATGAAGAAATATTTTGCTCACATCACCTTTCAAAAAATTCCTTGAGCAGATAACAAAGAAGTTGATGCCATGGATACTCTAGCCTCCTTGCTACAAATGCCTAAAAATGATCTTCAACATGAGTTCTTGGTGGAAGCATTACTCTACCTTGCCTATGATACTCTCGATTCTAGGATGATTTTTTCTATTGTAGGACAAGACTCATCTTGCTACCAAAACATCTACTCCTATCTTTGTGACCACACCATTTCAGATGGTCTAACCCAGAATGAAAAATGTTACCTTATTTGTAATGCTTCACAGTATGTCATTATTGTTGACGAATTGTTTAGGAGAGGTCTTGATGGAACACTCCTTAGGTGTCTAGAACCTAAAGATTCCAAATGCGCATTAATTGACATTCATGAGGGCATTTGTGGATCTCTCTCAAATAGTTTAACACTAGCTCGTAAACTCATTAGAGTGAGTTACAGTTGGCCAAAAATGGAGCAAGAGGCAATCAAGTATGCCGAGTCTTGCAAGTAGTGTCGACTCCATGGGAATCTGATTCATACTCTAGCTAGGGAGCTAATTCCATCTACCACAATGTGGTCATTTCAATAATAGGCCTTCAACTTGGTGGGTCAGATTCACCCATCTTCTTCTAATGGACATAAGTTCATTATTATGACTACAGACTACTTCACAAAGTGAGTAGAGGTAGTACCTCTCACCATAGAAAATGGAAAAATTGTAGCTCTATTTATCATAAGCTACATCATATGTTGCTATGGTGTACCATCCTCCATCATTACTAACAATGGAGGATAGTTTAAAAACGAAGACCTCAAGGAGCTATGCAAAAGATTCAAAATCACACAACATTGGTCTTCTATCTACTACCCCCAGGGTAATGGCCAGGCATAGGCATCCAACAAGGCAATCCTAAAGATCCTCCATCACATAATAAAAAAAATTGGGAGGCACTAGCACCTCCAAATTAATCCATCCCTATGGGCATATAGAACAAGTATCATAACTCCAACAGGTACAATGCCCTTTGCTTTGGTTTATGGAGAAAATGTTGTGCTTCTAATAGAGGTTGAGATTCCTACTTTGAGAATCTCTATGAAGGGCCTCATTATTGATGAAGATTATAGAATATCTCAGCTTCAAGAGCTAGTGCTACTAGATGAATGTCAACAAGTGGTATGTGATCATCTACAAGTCTATCAAAAGAGAATGTCCAGAAGCTACAATAAGAAAGTTAAGCCATGTGACTTCCAATTGGGTGATCTCATCCTGAAAGAAAATCCTAAGAATTAGAAACAATGTGTCCAAAAAGGGAAGTTCAAACCGAATTGTCTTGGTCCCTACATAATCATTGCAGTGTATGTATTTGGTGCTTACTAGCTTTCAACGGCCAAGGGAGAGGTGCTTAAGGAGCCTATCAACACTCTCCACCTAAAGTGGTTCTATAGCTAATCTAATCATAGAAGCTCTATGTACATATCTAAATATCCTAAAATAATCTAAAAACTACAAAAAGTCCTAAAAAAATATTACCTTGGTGAAAACCTAGCAATAGGCACCTTGGTAATACCAAAAAAATCAAAAAGAGGAAAATACAAAAAAAATGAAAAACATGAAAAGTGCCATTGATGAAAACCTGGAAATAAGCATCGTGGTAGCAAAAAAAAAAAAAAAAGCTCTACCAAGAGGGTGAAAACTTGGCAAATAGGTGCCTCTTGTTTCTAATGCTCCATCTTGCAACACATCTTCTAGCTTCATGTAGAGTTGCTTTCTTGCTTTTGCTTCCTACTTTAGTTTCCTTCTTTTTTGCTCATGTATCCATGGATTGAATCTTGTCACAATTAGAATAGATGTCATATTCATATTTTCATGATTGCAATATCAGTGAGAATTGTATTACATCTAGGGTTATGCTATACACTTAGTGATGATAATTGTCGAAGCTTGGTAACTAGACCTAGGGTTGCATCTAGTTTAAGGTTGCATCTAGCATAGGGTTGCATTACTTGGTTCAACATATATTTTGATTGCAAATCTACTTTTGTCTTCTATGATGAGAAATTTCTTGTCTCTTCAAAGTATCATGATTCTTCACAACTGCACATGTGTTTGATTCTTTGGTTCATCCTCTTGCACTCCTTAATGACATACTTGTCACTCTCAAGAAAAAAACACAGAACATTGCATGAGATGTTAGTCCATTTACTTTTGCATTTCATCCATAAGTCCATAAATTCATAAATTTATTTCATCTACACTACATATACACATCAAATCAACCATGCATCCATACATCACATCATGTTTTGCATCTCATAATCATAGCATAAAATGTCTCATGTAAATCAAATTAAAAGGTAGACAATGACATGTACACATGATACTCGACTCAAAATATCATATATATATATATCAGTATCAAAAGAATTCATCGATACAAAAAATGAGCACTATCGATAAAAAATGATACAAAATGGTGTTGGCACACTAATCGATACATAGCTAGAATCAAAACTCGAAGGCATAATATCTTGTCTAACTCTATCCAATACCCTCACCTCCTATAGGAGGATGAGGAGGAGGCAACAACATGTTTGGCTTGGCTGGTGGGCCGCACCTCCAGAATCTTGTGCATACTAGGAAAATTTGGGCACCTGCTGAGCCTCATCAGGCACCACTATGGAGTACACTACAAAATAATAGGCTACTTAGGCTACCTATAGTTGAACCTCATCCTATACCATCTCTACTCTCCACTTAGCCACCTACACTTCCTCTCATAGTCTCAGGACCTCGCAGTCCCACTTCGCTATTCATGTGTCCTATACAACCACTTGTATATGGAACTCTTTTAATCTCTAGGAGGCCTATTGTATCCACTCTCTCACTCTCCTTAGAGCATCATCAAGTCCACCAGTAGGCTAATCCTACATCTCCTCATCCAACATCTCTACTTGCTGCTCGACCGATGTCTGATCCTCTATATGTGGTCTTTTTCGTTAACCTTGCTTCGCCCCATTGCCACTAGTGATTAGATCTGATCCCATCTATTAGGGGGATCTAAACCTACTAGACTTGGTGTCTAACTTGCTTAGCTGGTCCCTATGGTGGCTATTGTGTTGGCTGCTATGTTGGTTACTGTACTGGCTACTAAACTGGACCCTATACGGGTGCCTGTTGAGGCCTTTGTGCTACCATCCCCAATGGATCTATGAACCATGGGAAGGGGTGGCTGATAAAATATGTTTGGTAGGCAGGTGTTACCCCAGCATCTGACATCTCTGGGAGATAGCAACACTGTGATGCAACTAGGTTGTGCACATCTATCATCGATCTCTTGGGGTCTAACCTCGCTAACCACCCTCGATATAGATCTCTCGCTACCCAGGCATATGAACAATACTCTTGCAAGATGTCCTCGGACTACCTATACTATCACCATAAACATGTGATGGGGAATCTCTCTATAATGTGGGTGGCTTAGCCTAATAGTGATCATTAGGTAAACATCCAGCTAAGCTCCCAAGGAGCGTCGTCCTAGTCCTCCATCTCTTTCTAGGGCTTCCATATGATGGAGACTAGGTCATCAAGATGTGTCCTCTAGTGCTTAGTCTTACCCAAGTCTGCCTAGATAAGCTAGTCCCTATACTTACATATGAATGGATCCATCAACTATCATGCATCCTCAAAGATGGGCCTCATCACTGGCAGGTGCTCCCATGCCTAGATCTATAGAACGTAGACACCGGTGGCCATGCTCCTCTGCCTGTGATAAACTATCTCATGCATCTCATAATACATATGAGCAAGTATGCACTTTCCCCACCCAAATCTCTCTAGGGAATTGAGCATCCTCTACAACATCACACCCCACTTGCACTCTAATCCATGCTACCCTCTATCTAGTACCAGAAAAAAACTGATTAATATGGCCAAAACTGAGGCTAACTATGAGTCGGACCATATGTATGGATGAGCTCATCCCATGTGATGGCTTTCCCTATCACTAAATCCCTCTAAGAAATGGTCTACAATGCCTCTGTGCCTGCTCTGGGCACTGTGTCATAGACAACCCTCAGCCCATGGAAGGGTATCTGTAGTATCTGGTAGATGTCCTTAAGCATAATAGTCATCTCCCCATGTGGAAGATGAAAGGTGTTCATCTTCGAATGGAAACACTCCAACAATGCTGTCAAAAGGCCGTGATTTACTAGAACTACTGGGATTTGGCATAGGTATGCTAATCCTAATATATTAATATGCACCATGTTTGCATCATCAAGACTCTGCAATAGAGCTCTGTAAGGTAGATAATGGGACCTGAGCATAATTTCATCAAAGACAACTTGCACACACGAGCAAAAACAATACAAAAATAGTCAGTACCCACTCAACAAGTCAAAACGACAACAAAACCCAAGCAAATTTTTGACAAAACATCAAAAATGAAATTTTAAATTTTGTTCCACATGCAATAATTTCATGTAGAAATACTTTTTCTCACACAAGATCTTGCATCTGCATATGAGAAAGCAAGTCCTCACATGAGGATCTATAAGACTATGGGTGAAATGTGCCCCAAATCCTAAGGTGGGTATCTCTTAGATGAGATTCTCCACTGGTGCGCATGAAGAAACACCGAGCTGGTGGATCTTCACATGAAGAAAGATCAAGTTCGCATGAGGAAAGAAACCCCTATGTGAGAACTGACAGACCTAATCTTAAAACATACTAAAAATGTACAAAAACATCTTGAAATGCATGAAAAATTAAATACAGAGCAAGGTTATTGACTACTCATTGGAGGTCCATAGTCCACTAGCCAACTCTGTCGTTGGGAGCACTCGAAATGATGAGTGCACACAGGAACTACCGTCTTCCTCTTAGAGCTCACTTCTTCACTAAAGAAAAAATGCACAAATGATTTGAAAATGACCCTTTGGGCCCTTATATAGGTCTTGACCTAATTTTCCAAAGTGCTTTGATTTGCACAAAAAATACCCCTTGGCTAATTTGACTACTCTGAATCCATTTGTAGTATTGAATTTGAAACTTGACACACTTAAGTAGCTCAAAAACGTGTTTTAAAATTTTGGGACTAACACGATCAAATGCTTGTGTAGTCCAATTTTTTCTAGTACTTTGTGATTCTTGGAATCTAATTTATTTTGGAAAAAATCAACTCCAGTCAACTATGGTCAAATATGGTCAAATTTTGGTCAAACTTGGTCTTCTAGACCTTGAAATCATGCTAAATTGACTCTGAATTTTCTTTTGATCATTTTGATCTCTTCTATATTCTACTAACTCTTGAACTTCTTCTTTATCTCTCAATCTATTGCCTTACATTATATTTTTGGTGTGTCATCTTTCAATTTCACTCTTGAGGGGTTAGGATGATTACATCATTGAATCTAAATTTCAAATTGATCTAAATCTGCATTGCTTGGGGCATCTTGTTCCCATCTTATGTTCTCACTACTAGGGGCATCTTGTTCCCCTCTATCTAGCATCTTTTTCAACTATCTCATCTTTTGATCCACTGATCAACCTTATAACACTTTTGGTCAGAGTTTGATGGATAGGTATTAGGACAGGGTAAACCCTGACTCCTAAGGATCAAGCCTCATTCTGGGGATGATTCTACAACTCATGATTGAATCTTGTTATCTTTTATATTCAGCTATCTAGGTGTTCTATTTGGATCCCTTAAGATTAAGCTCTATTTTTTAGACAATCTTTAAAAGCTTGTCAATCTAGGTATCTAGGTGTTCTGTATGGATCCCTTAAGTGTAAACTCTATTCTAGAGATAATCTTTAAAAGCTTGTCAATCTAGTTATCTAGGTGTTCTATCTAGATCCCTTAAGGTTAAGCTTCGTTTTGGAGATAATCTTTAAAAGCTTATTAATTGGTCTCTGTGTCATCAATTTCAGAACCAATCTTGTCAACTTTAGGTATCTAGGTGTTCTATTTGGATTCCTTAAGATTAAGCTCTGTTTTAGAGACATAATCTTTAAAAGCTTATAGATTGGTTTCTACATCATCAAATTGCAGAATCAATCTCATTTCTTGATCTTTGACTTATGCTTTCTAATTTTCTTTGAATTGAATGTGCTACTTGCACCTTCATTCAAAGAGGGGAAAAATGTAATATCCTGAAATTGGCTCATTGCCATGATAACCAATTTTGTTCTATATTTGATCAACTCGAAAGTCCTATTTTAATAGGCAATTCTTATTTTGATTTTCACTACTTGACTTAATTTTCAAATGTAGAAAACCCTAATCAACATTAATCAGGCTACTTATTTAATTCCTAAAGTATTGACTCAAATTAGTCACATTAAGCCTATTGATTAAGATTTAATTCAATTTGAAGTGTTTATACTTTAATTAAATTAAATTATATCTTAAGGCTAATGTACTAAGGAATTAAAAATATTTAATTTAATAATTATGCTCATTTTAATTAATTGAATGAGGTTATTCAATTAATGAAAAAGGAATTTATGAGGTCATATCTCACTTTATTAAATTAAACAATATCTCCAAAATCTTCTCTTTAGTTCCAAAATGGAAACTTTGAGTGAACTATCTCTTGAATTGAAATTAATTTAGTTAATTTGTTCTCACACTCATGAAAAACTCATTTAACTACTCATTACACTTAAATTTGAAAAAGTTAACTTCACTTGCACAAGGAAGTGTCCATTTTAACTAAATCTTCTCTTTGATCTTAACCATTCATCCAAATTGATCTTGACAATTGATCAATTATTGGATTATTTTCAAGGGACTCTCAATCCCTCATTATGGAGGTTAGAATTTGAATTAAATTGAATTGCTGTCAAACTGAGTACTCATTCGCTTTCTAACTTTCATATTGCTATCCTTTTTAACTCTCATTTAGATTAAAGATGCATACATTTAGCTTGGTATCTTTTATTTCTTAGATTAATGCTTGCACTTCATACAGATTAATTGCATAATAATACTCTACATAAAATCCTTTATTCTAGAAAGGTCTGGTTGCTTGCATCTCAATCTGAGAGCACAATAGGCAAATCCTTCTAGTTAGAAGGCAATAGGTTGCATTATCGGGCCTCTTGGATAAATAACTCCATGTTTATTCTAGGATGACTCTACATATAATGACCATGTTGAAATTTAGGTGAAAAATTCAAGGTCACATTTTCACGTATACATTTTTGGCACTCATCGTGGGGCTAAGAAAAATAATTTTTCTGGCCTCATCTATCTAGTTTTTTGATATTTTCATCATTCTACCATACTTGTTTGTACAATCTTCTAGATTTTCACGTGGAAAATTTAATTTTTGCACAAAGATTTGAAGGTTTTGCATGTGTCTCTCCACTTTCTCACATGAAAAAGTGCCCTATTGCATGGATTCTCGCACAACATCTCATTTTCTCGCATGTGTTAGTGAAAGACTTCATGTAGACCTATGTAAGATTTCATGCAAAATCTTGAAATAGCATAGTTAAGATGAAATTTTTCAATATCTTGCTTATCATTTTTCACAAACATATTTCCTCTAAAGAATCTTTATTTTGGTTTTTTGGATTTTCTATAGCCTAATAGTTGTTTGCAGAATTTTTGACGAAGACTCCTTTATAAAAACTTTCCCAAACATAAACTGACTATGTGTTTGCAGGATGCTGTTGAAGATACGATTGTCGAAGACCAATCTTAAAACCCACTAAAATAATGTATCTTTTTCTTTCTTTCCAAGCATAGTCTAATCAGGGCTTGTGAACTTTGTAGGGTGCAAGATTGAGTAATAGGGGACTATGCTCTTCACCACTTGGAGGTCATGACCAAGGGTGAATCAAAAACCTAGAAGCCTCTAAAAGATGACATTTGAGGGAAGCAAGCAACTTAGTGTTTCTCTAGTGTGAATCCTCTTCTATGATGAGATAATGATTTCCTTTTAGGGGATCAAAATCTTTAGAAAGGATGAGTCTAAATTGATTAAGCTAAGTTAGTGATTAACGTGTTTTGCATGTTTGGGTGAGAAAATAAGGTAGAGGAGTATGCCCTTTCACCATGAGGGAAATCAAAAACTTTGAAAATTATGTTCAAACCTCCAATTTGAGTCAATCCTTTAGAGGGGCTACTAGAGTGATCCAACCTCTGGGAATGACCCAAGTGAGCACACTCCTTTCACTGGAGATTCCAAATCACTATAATAAAGAAGATTTCTAGAGTGAAAGATTCCAAAGCCATATTAATTTCTTCCTCTTGATTCTTGACATCGCATGTCAAGGGGAGGCTCTATCTATTGCACTAGCTAGCACCGACCCTAGTCTTGCTAAGTAAGCATGTGCACTTTCAAATGTTGGTGTGGGCTGCTAGTCTCAAATCCTCTTGTAGAGCCATCGGAGATTAATATGAATAGAAGCCTAGTAAAAACCTTTAGTTAGATGCTACTGGGTTCACCTCTGAAAGGAGGCATAATCTTTGTGCAAGGAGGGGGAAGAATCTCTCTTGTAGAACTCACCATAGGCATGCTACTGGGTTTTGGAAGGTGGTATATGTGCTTGACCCTTGCCACAAGGGTGTTCATTCAATGCATATGTCATTGAACCCTTTGAATACACCAAAATCACAAGCACCCCCTAGGGGGTGACATGACTGTGTGAGGTGCATGCATGTACATAAGTTGTGGGACAAAGCTTTTGCCTTCTCTACTAGTTTTGGTTTTTAAGGATAAAATGTGTTTGTTATTGAGTCTTAAACATGTCCAAACCTACCTAAACAAACTAATAGTCAAGAATCCTCCTTCCCTTTGAGTTGTTTTGCCCTTAGTTGGATTGTATTCGACTACTACTTTCTTCTTATGTCTTGTTGAAAACACTTGGTCTTTTTTGAAACCCAATGCTATTTTATAACTTAAAAATTAACCTTGTAATATATCTGATATTTTTCAAATTCACCAGCAATCTGTCCAAAATAGTCTGCCATTTTCAAAATCTCTTCAAAATCTAGTTCCGTTGTCAGTCTGGTCTCAATTTTTGTGGATAGTTTCCATCATTTTGCACAAATCCTTTTTGTCCTATCACTTCTTCACACAGTTCTATCTAGATCCTTGTGTGAGTACTTGCACATCCCCACATGAGATCTTGCTGAAAACATTCTATTTTATTTGCCAATCCTAGCACTTCTTTGCATGGCCTGAAGCACATCTTTACACTAGTTTAAGTTGTTGTTTTGAGATTTTGCTTGTGCTTGTGTATGTTCTTGAGTGCCTCCTAGAGGATTTTCGCATGAGATCTTGAGTCAAAACTATCCAATTAATCTGATCAAGTAATCTATGCTTTGTGTCTGGTCTATTTCCTGCATCAGTTTACCTCTTCTCTATCTATAAACAATCCCAAATAGTGGCATTTTTCTTGGCTAATGACTTATGGTCTATACTTTAACTAGTCTCATCTCTTAGTTGTCTTTTTCTCCTCCTCTAATGTTCATTATACTCCATGTCACAGTAGTTATAACCTTTGGCTACTCTAGCCTTCACTCAAACTAGTCGTACCTTAGTATACAACACTCTTCCTTTTTCTTTTTGAGACTGCATTTTAGTGTGATCCTTGTCTTGGTATTTGCTTCTTGTCCTTGTCTATGGCTATCACAATAAGAAGCAAAAACATTTTTTATCCCCTTAGACTTAGGCAAGGTCAAGCTAGGGGTCATAATCGTGACAGAGGTCACCTTCCATTTTATATACGATCTCCATCTAGTTTGTCTAGTGAGTAATCTTCATGATTTCCTTCTCCTATTAGATCACCTCAAGTCCAATGAACATTCTCCATAAACTTACAACAAACTAAGAACCCCTTGTATCAAGAGGATCCTAAGGCTAGAAAAGGTCCCAAATCTCCAAACAAAACTTCTGAATTCTTTTTTCAAAGGACCTATCCAATCACAATGTACTAAAAATGAACACATTCCTGTAATGGCTGATTACAAACCTAAACATGGTAATCATAGCAGACACCAAGACCAACCTAGGCATGTCAAAGAAAAAGAGCATGACACTGATGAAGAATAAGAAGAGGTGAAAATACTTCTTAAACACATAGCCAAGTGTCGTAAACACAATTTTTTTCAAAAGGTCATGGAAATCCTACTCAATGAAGAGAAAGAAAAATACTTTCTCAAACTTGTCCAAGAGGGAGCTAAGCTACCCCATCATTTCAATGTAGAAACTATCATCATGCCTGAAGAGGAAACTGAGACTTCTAAACTCCAAAAATAATTGAAAATCATGCAAGACCAACTAGCTCAGATGATGTGTGATAAAGACAAACTTGTAAAAACATACACCTTAGATGCTCTTTGTCCATTTCCATTTGACAAGATTCTAGACATGCCTCCTTTTCCAAGAGGAGTGGAGCTACCTAAGTATGATAAATACTTTGGAACTATTGACCCCCAAAATCATTTGTAGGAATTCGGTACCCTGTCTATGGAATTTATGCATAATCAAACATATCTCATGCATTTATTCCCAAGAAGTCTAGATGGTTAGGCTATGGAGTGGTTTTCTCATTTGCCTCCTAGTATCAAAATGTTTGATGAAATTTCCAACTTGTTTCTCCAGCAGTATTCTCACAACATTCAACACCCTGTTAATATTTGAGATTTGTGTAACCTTAAGCAGAAGGCTGGGGAACCTTTCCTCACATTCCTTCAGAGGTGGAGACAACTTTACACTAAATATTCATGCAAAATTCCTAAAACAAAAAAGATTGACATCTTTGTTGATAATCTCCTACCCAATTTTGGGTATAGAGTCCAACTTCAAGGTTCATGCACCTTCGAAGACATGGTCACACAAGCTATCCGCATAGAGGAATTTATGGTCAAGAAGGGTGAACTTATCATTCAGAAGGACAAAAAATAAAGATCCACCTCTAACAAGGAAAAACCCATGTACATCAACAAGAATCAATAAATTGTACATGATGGGGTCATTGACAATGTCACTCCTAAACCTACTAAGGCAGCCTTTAATCTCATAGAGACACAGACAACAATGTTGAAAAACCTCCTCTTGACAACAAGACATCCAAGAATAGATTGAGAAACTCATGGGCTACACACCCTAAATGAGAGTATACACCTCTATGTGAACCTTTAGATGTGGTTTACAAGACCTTGCTACAAAACAAGCTCATTTCACCATTAGACAACTCTTGCCCCTATGATCCTCAACCACACCCACTATGGTGGAATGAAATTGCATTCTGTGAGCACCACCAAAATAAGGGACACAAAACTAGCAACTACATAAACTTGCATCACAAAGTGTAGGACATGATCGATGATGGTGACTTTGTGGTAGATTGGCATAATAAGAACTCAGATCACAAGGCTTTCAAGGAGCCCTTCCCATCTTATGAAAAAGGAGAGGGCTCAAAACCAAACCTAACAAAAAGTTCAACTATACATACTCTAATTACAACAATGTGATCAACATGGTTGAACCTATAGATTTTGAGTACTATGAAATTATTAACATTAAGGGCAACCAAGATAATGATAAACCCTAGACACCATTTTTTTTGAGTGGCCCTACTTCCCACACAATGGACAACACATCTTTGTAATATTGTGCGAACGTTATTACACTCTCTCATGCCAAGTTGGTGCTCAGAGGCCCTGCACCTTCCACTCCTGATCTTGAACAACATAAAGATAAAATCCTTGTTGGTCCATCTAGGAGAGGTGCAAAACTCACAACAAATTCAGCAGCCACTAGCTACAATTTTCTCAATCAATTAAAACAAACTAATGCTCAAATCATAATTTTTGGGCTGCTTAAAATCTCGCTTGCTCATAGGTAGACTCTGGACAAAGCCCTCACTGAGGCAAATTTTCCTCAAGATCTTGATCTTAAGAAATTCCAATCTATGGTAGGTCACCTGACCTCACCTTACTTTATGTTTTTCTCTAAGGAGGATGATAATTAATTAAGTCACCTACACAGTCAACCTCTACACATTGAGGTCATGATCCATCAAACATGTGTCTGTCAGGTACTCATTGATAATGGCATTGGGCTGAACATTATCTCTGTTGATCTACTTAGATAATTAAATTATTTTGAGGACTCTATTGATCATTTTTGCAAGATCACTATCAAAGCATATGATGAAGTCAAGTGAAAGTCTCTTGGTCTTATGGTCTTGCCCCTTTGCATCAGTCCTGTAGAAAGGGATGTCACTTGTTAGGTCCTCAAAATTCCCTTGGCTTATAACATTCTGCTAGGAATGCCATGGATACATGAGATGCACATTGTGCCATCCACATACCATCAATGCATCAAACTCCCACTTCATGGCTCTGAAGTCACTATTCCTACTAGTACTAGCTATACCTGAAATATGCTCAAAGTTGCTGAGAATTTTGTTCCCTCTAATAGCAAATCTATTGATTACCATTATAACAAGCTGAAACAAATTGAGTAGTCATTCAAGCTAAAAGAAACTAGCTTGGGTGAATACCATATCGAACTAGTGCTATCATTAACATCTCTTCTTGAGTCTCCTTGTCATTATGGAAGACCATCTGAGGAAAAGAAGCCATTTGTGTTGATGCCTCATACCAAGTATAATGGCACTTTTGTTAAGGCTACAATTCCTTTAGAGGATGAAAGCTAAAATAAAGCCATCATTGCATGGCTTTACAAAGAGGAGACTCCAGTTGACCTAACAGAACAAGCTCATGAGATCACTGCTGAGAAATATGGCCCTAGTTTTAGACTCATGAAGCACTTTGGCTATAAGGGAACTAGTCCTATTGGGTGTAATAACAATGGTCTAGTTGATCCTATCAAAGCAATAGCTCAATGAAATAGAGATACATCTGGTCTAGGCTTTAAGAAGGTTCCCTTCCATTTAGGGGCTAACAAATTCATACTAGAGTCTGAGGGTTCATCTTGAAATGAGTCACAAGCTGAGTTAGATACTCAAGAAGATAATTTAGATGATGAGGATCCTTATCCTTATCCTATTCCTCTTGACCTTGCTAAATTCTTTGCAGACCCAAATGACTTTGTGCCACATGTCAGCACTATGGATGGTACTAGTGATTCTTCAGAGGACAATATTGATCCACACTATGTGCATTCAGAATAGGGAGAGTCTAGTTAGGCATTATGTGTTGAGTACTTGTATAAAAATCTAGATGAAGAAGGTGAGTATGTCATTATCATTGTTGGGGAATTCTATAGCCTATTGCCATGCAACACTGATTCTAAGGAGTATCAGTTTGACTCCCTTTTAGAAGTGACTATAGATAAAGACATTGACCACGTTCATGTCTATGAAAACCAACTCAAAGTGGGTGAAATGTCTAGGGTTAGGTAGGATGGGTCTGATCCAACTAGTATACTTGAGTCTTCAGTTGTTGATGTTAGTATTCAAAGGCATTCAAACTTCACATATATCACTTTCACAAAGTTCACATACAATCACAATTACAAGATAACACTTGTATCACACTTCTCATCGCAAGATGTCCTTTGCATAAATATCATGCTTTTACACAAATTGCTACTGGGTTGGCTAAGACCACAATCCACTTTTCCAACTTAGAGTAAACATCTAGGATGTCATCCCTAATTGGACAAGTAATTATCTTGTAAACAAAATAATCCCTTCCTTCAATTCTGCTATCCTATTTCACTTTAGACATCATTATCTCTGTTCCATACTCTCTATACTAACTTTTGAGGTTAAACACATCATCACCAACATGTATGCTAGCTCCATCTAACTCTACTAGTCTTAATATGAGGTCAACAACAAGTTATAAACAAAACAATACACTGTTGTATACCAAATTCCATACTTATAAATAATTTTATAATTACCAAACACTAAGTATATTTATTTTCGAGGTTTCCTTTGAGCATGTACATCATGTGCTGCCATAAATGACAATAACTACATATCTCTATTAGCCAATTGTCAACAATGTCCCCCTTTGGCATTAATGCGAACAAAATAGGGAAAATTAGCTAAGTGACAAAAACTTAACACAACAAGAATAAATAACACCTTACATTACATCTATTACAATTTGTCAATGATTACATAAGCTCCCCCTTACAATATAGTTTACAAAATTTCCTCCCTCTTTTGATAATTCAAGTACTTTCCAATTTTTTGCAACTACTCCCCCTTTGACATTAATGAAAAAGGTCAAAATGTCAGAAATCTGTTCAAAACTATCAAAAATGTTGTCCTTATGTTGATATGATCTTCATGCAATCATCAAAGTTTTCCTTAAGACTATTCATACCTTTAGTCCATGTCTCCTTGGTGGATTCAGCTAAGGTGAGAATTGCACATAGAGCATATGATGCAATCTCAACTGCATTAAGATTTGAATACAAAAAGTTAGAATGTGTGTCCTTGGTCTTGACACATTCCTCCAACTATTTCTTAACAAAAAATAATTTTAGAGCAATAGACTCTCTAAAATCTGATATCCTCTTCAAAATTTGTTCCTTTTGAAGTTCTAGTTTCCTAATATCATTGTGGATATTGGCCACTTGTCCTTCAAAATCATCAACTTTGCAAGATGGATGTTGGATTTGGCTAGATAAAGCCTCTAGCTTACTCATCTTTCCTTCTATCTAACCATCAATTTCCTTAGTTAGTTTGTAAGATAAAGTACACTTAATATACACATTTTTCTCATCTTGTTGACATTTTTGAAGTTCTTTGATATAAGTATCAAGATTAACCAAATCATTCTTAATGTTTTGACAGATGGTGCTAAACAAGTTAGCATCATGTGAAATCTATTCCTTTTCTTCTATGACATTTAATAAATTAGTAAACTCTTCATCAAATGATTTCAACACTACTTGTGCCCTCTATTTAGGATCTAATTTAGTGTGTTGTACTGCCAAAGTACTATGCAATCTGTCACTAACTTTCGTTAAGGTTTTCACTATTCTATTCTTCTATATAAGCTTTGATAGGGATGAGATTAGATCTATTTGATAATCATCATTAGTTTCTAAACTTGCAATAAAGAGTGGAGTGGATGAACTAAATGGTTTAGTATCATCCTCTCTTTGTTTTTTTTTAGTTGCTTCTTTTGTTCTTCTCTCTTCTTCCTATTTCTTTTCTATTTCCTTTCTTTCCTTTTCTTTCTTCTCTTCCAATCTCTTCTTCTCATCTTCCTCTATTTTATTTCTCATTTCTTCTTCTTCTATTCTCTTCTTTTCTTCCTCTTCCTTTCTTTTCTTCTCATCCTCAAACAATTACTGCTTGGCCTCTTCTATTTTCCTTTTCTCTTCTTCAAGCAACCTCTTCTCCTTTTCAATCTATCTTAGTTTATCCTCAATATCCTCAGTATTGGGTTCATTAGGTTTGGAAGCTTCAAATGGATTTGTATAATCAATGTTAATGGTAACATTGGTCTAATCAATTTGCATAGTGTCACCACTCACTAACACTTCTAAGGTTCTAGGTGCCAGAGGAGATGTTGCCTTTGACTCCATCAAAATCTAACTGATTACTACCACAGTCTCACTTCTTCATTTATCTTTTTCACAAACCATAAATAGAAATGGTCTCAGTTTATTTCTTAAATATGGTGTGAGGTTATTCAACAATGTTTTAATCTCTTCTTCATCATCAATCTTGCAAATAGTTCTAAGCATACACTTGTGAAGTTCTAGATCTTCTTCCCTTTCTAGAGCCTTCTTTTGAATGAGTCTTTCATAGAATTTCTAATTAATTAAGATCTCAAGATCCTTCAATTTTATATTATTTGCTATAATATATCTCAAAGTAGAGATATCAATCCGATCCTTCTCAAAACTGGTATACAAATCATAAAATTTGTTCATCCAAAAAAAGTTACCTTCATTAGAAATAGTTGTGTTGATCTTCTCTATCTTCAACTTTCAAGGTTGTCAAGACTTTGATGGAGTCACTTTCTCTACTTTCTTGATCTCTTGTTCTTCTTCCTCTTCATCACTAGAATCAACAATTGTAAAAAATGTTTTCTATCTTTTTTCTAGTCCGATGGCTTGTTGCTTGACCCTCTTTGTCTTCATGGTCACTGATTCCACCAATCCTTTAGATTTTCTTTTTGGTTCACTAGGCTAAATATCTAACACTACTACATATGGAATGTTTTTCTCTGAAGATGTTTCTACAATAGATATTGACAAAGGTTGTACATTCAGTATTCCTTACTTCATAGTTTTTCTTATAGCCTCAGACTCACTCTCAGTCATTTCGGCCTCTAATAGTGCTTTCTTCATAATAGACTCTATCTTTTTATGTAAAGCCTTCTCCAAGGTTGCATGATGAGTTGACTGGGTAATCTCATAATAGGTACCAAATCTATATTCTACTTTATCCTTTTCTAAATTCAACAATAAATCAATATAACCAACTGCTATATCATCATTTAGTTCATAACCCAAGGGATCAAGAAATATTTCCTGAGGTTCCACTGCTTGAATATAGGAAAAATCTATATCAACCATAATGCAAATATCTTCCTTAAATCTATCCACAATTATAGGTGCAATGCTCAATCTTTGTTTCATTTCATTCTGAAATGTTCTCATTATCAGGTTGCCACTGTCCAATATCTTATCTATAGGATTCCTTTTGCATACTTCTATGATCTTCTCCATTTTACATTTATCACTACTCATTATTTCTAGGACTGATAAATAAGGAAATCTTTTAAGTATATGAAATAATATGTGTTTGATCAATGATTGGAATCTAAACACACCATTCTTTGTCCTCTTGATCTTTTCTATATTCTCTAAGAGTTTCATTCTCATAATTTTGCTAAGATTCACTTGTTCCTTCTCTACACATATCTTATAAGCTACATAGATGAATTTGGTTGATAGTTCATCAATATTTGAGCTTCCACATATAAAATAGTCAATGATTCTACTAAAAAATCTTACATCATCTTGCTTGATGGTGCTGATCACCATAGCTTTTCCATTATATACTTCTTTAGTATAACTCTCAACTTTCTTCTTGACCATTTTGTCACCTATAGGTACACTACCTTGTTTACTAAGACTAGTTACCTCATGAATAAGGTCAGCTAAAATATCAATTATATTATCTTGCATCCATAGTTTTCCATCATATACTCTACTCAATTGATTTGTATCCATTCATCAGTGTCTAACCCATGGTAGAAATGATATTTGAATAGGTCTAGTTCCCTTAAATGTTCAAATATGGTATTCTTATTCATGTCATGATTGAAAACTATGTCCATATCTTTCTTCATGCATTCACTATCAATAGACTCAAACTTACTATTCGGATAACTTCCAAGATATACTATGTTGTTCAGAGTGATAGATAGTGTTGAGTTAGGGTTTCCTTCACTAGGTTTTATATAAACAACCTTCAACTTATGTCTATCCTCATTCTTAACATTGTGCACTACTAACATATCCACAATTTTATCAAATAAGAACTTTTACTAGAAAAATTTGTGGAAAAATGATAAAATATTTCTCAAAATAGGATTTGCTTTGAAATTTTTTTGACAAGTTGCTTCTGAGTACTCTTTGCTTTAGATGTATTCATAATAAAGTAAAAATCAATTTTGTACTCCATTTATTCCATCAACTTGAACTTGCATTTATTGCATACTTTGCAAACATGAAAAATCTGTTAATTACATTTTATAATCAAATAACTACTCAAGGTCTTCTATCCAATCTTTAAATACCACCTAAGGTTTACTATAGCCTCCTTTCATCATGAAAAACCTCCTCAAGACTTTGCTCCATGAAATTCTTTGAAAAAACATGCTTTTCATCTTCTATTAATAAATTAACCCTTTTCTATAATACTAGTAACTCTGAATTCTTTCATAACTTGTTTAGATAAGCTCCAAATTACAAGTGAGCTTAGGTACCATCTAAACATAACTGGATACACATTTTCCCAATGTTGCTACCTCTAATTTGGCTTCTCGATGAAGTTCTCAAATTTTGATGCTGTGAACAAACTTAATTCAACTTAGATGAATCAAACTCAATAGCTGGCTTCGATCTTCCTATCTCATCATCATCTAATTTTTCCTTTGAGATATCTATTCCTTTTACAAATGCCTCATTTAAATTGTTCTTGAAGTTTACTAACAATGTTCCTTTGTTCCTCATTGTCTCTATTAGTTTTAGAGTTCCTTTCATGGTTCCTTCTGTCATTTTTGACATTCTTTCCATCATTCCTTCTGTTCTCAAAGTTTCTTCTATTGTTCCTTCTATCTCTGAAGTTTCTATCCATTTTGTAGTACTTTGCTGTGTGTCCAAAGTTGTTGCATAACTAACATACTAGTGCTCTATTTCTAGGATTCTACTGATCATCAAGTACATGACAATTCTGAGCAATGTGTTCTAAGTTGTTACACTTATAATACATGATCTACCTTTTTTCTTCATAAGATCTTCCTTCTCCTAATTTCCTTTTATTAGATCTTCTTCTATCTATAGGGTTAGTATTTCTAGACATTCTACTATTCCTTCTATGATTATCATACTTAGGTTTCCTACAATCAATTGCATTATGACCCATACCATTGAAAATTATGAAAATAAAAGTCCTTAACATGATTAAATGACTTATTAGTAAAATATCTTTTCATATGACCTATCTCATTACATTAAAAATAGTTACGTGGTTTCCTTAGGAGATTCCATTTGCTTTGGTTCATCCAAAATTTCAACTTCCTTGTTTTGTCCAACTTCTTTAGATTTATCAAAAGTTTTACTTGATTCAATCTTATCATTAGATTTATACTTTTCTTTTAGATCTGATCTAATCTTAGGTTTCTTCGTAGACATGTTGACTAGATAACTAGGACTAGTCTTATCATAAGTAGGTCTCTGTATTTTCATTGAATCATAAAGATTTTCTTTGCTAGCATAAAGCTTCTCAAGCTACTACTTGCATTGAGTTATTTCACCTTTCATAATAGTGTTGTACTTATGAAGTTCTTCATGATCTTCTTTCAATGTTTTAAATTTAGATGTTTTCTTTGCTAGACTTGTTCTCAGATCTACATTCTTAGTCTTCAAATCAGATTCAACTTTGCTAGGATCATTTCTCAAAGTCAATTTCAGATTCATGATTTTCAACTCATGCTTCAAGATCTTGTATTCTATCTTTAGATTTGAATAATCGTCATCACTAGTTCTAGATTCAGTAGATTTAGGCTTGGATTTGAGATGTTCAATCTTTTCCTTCAATTGACCAATGTATACTTTGGAGTCTTCATATTTTTCCTTTAGCTTATCTCTTTCTTTGCTAAGGAGATCAATTTGTTCAAGAGCTTCTTCAAGGTTCTCCATCAATTGTTCCATATCCATAGGGATCTTAGTCAAGCTATTAAGCCTCTTCAAAGTAACTACACTCTGATACCAATTGTTATAAATAGGGATTACTAAGGTGAGGGAGGGGGGTGAATTATTAATCTATAAACTTTAGTCACCAACTAGATATTATTTCTTACTTTAAAACATGCATAAACAATAAATAAAGTAATGCTAAATAGTAATAGTAACAATGTACAAAAATAACTCATAACACCATAGTTTGTTAACTAGGGAAACCTTGGCCAAGGGGAAACCCCAGTGGGGATGATAACCACTAGATAATATATTGATATATAAGTTCCTTGTTAGAGGATGGATCGTGTTAGGAGTCAAGGAGAAAATTTAGTATAAGGAGCCCCTATTAGGATACTTTGAATCCTTGTTATGAGATTCCAATCCTATTAGGAGTTGTAGTATAGCAAATGCAAGATGAGCCCATTGCCCAAACATGCACTTCCAATTACAAGAAGAGCTCACTGCCCAAACAAGTAATAAGACTTCTAGAAAAAGTATTGTATCTTCTTCCTTGACTGATCTCTGATCTTTAGCTTAATCTTAGATCACAAAATAGCTCATATAAAACTTCTCATATATTGCTTTCAAAAAAGTTCGTATATAATCACAATTACAAGATAGCATTTGTAATCACACTTCTCATCACAAGATGTCCTTTGCATAAATATCATGCTTTTACACAAATTGCTACTAGGTTGGCTAAGACCACAATCCACTTTTCCAACTTAGAGTAAACATCTAGGATGTCAGCCCTAATTGGACAAGTAATTATCTTGTAAACAAAATAATCCTTTCCTTCAATTTTGCTATCCTATTTCACTTCAAACATGATTATCTCTAGTTTATACAATCCTTACTAACTTTTAAGGTTATACACATCATCATCACCATGTAAACTATCTCCATCTAACTTCACTAGTCATAATATGACATCAATAACAAGTTATAAACAAAATAATACACTGTTGTATACCAAATTCCATACTTACACAATTTTCTAATTACCAAACTCTACATATCTTTATTTTCAAGGTTTCCTATGAGCATGTACATAATGTGTTGCCATAAATAACAACAATTACATATCTCTATTAGACAATTTTCAAGAAAGGAAGCACCAAAGGAAACCAAGAAGAAGAGAAAAGCAAAAGAACAAACAATGGAGAAAATAGAGAAGCTATGAAGAAGCCACAAAAGAAGCCTATAATACCTACTACTAGGTAAAGCACAAGGGAAACCACTATACAAGCTAGTGAAGTTGCAAAGCCTAAGGAAAAGAGGTTAATCACTATAGTAGAGCTAAGACAACCTAAGAAGAAAAACTACAGAAGGTTGAGGAAGAAGAAAAAGAATGATGAGTTAGATGAGGAGAGGATAGAGTCATATGACTTGAGCCAATTCAAGGTGGTAAGCCATAATCCCTCTTTTGACATAGATAATTTGTGTGAAAATATCATTACAAATGTAGATTTATCTAGTTTCACACATGTAGGTTTTGATAAGCTAGGGAGTGTAGATAAGAATAAGGTAGAAGAATCCATATATGTGATAATGGATACATTCAAATCTACTCCACTAGAGATTTTTGACTCACTACCTAAAAGTCTATATGATTGAGTTGACAAAAAGTGGTAATTCAATTGGCCACTAAAAAACAAATAAGAGAGGCTCAGTTAGCCCAAGTTATGCCTACTTTGGATAATAAGATGATGGATAAAACCATGAACAAGTACAAGGGGAAATTTCCCCCCAAATATAGAGCCTTCAACATTTTGCAAAACTAGGTTGAAGAGGTAGCGACAAAAAGCACATTGATATGGAAGGTTATTTATGGTTTGACAACCAAGGATATAGAAAAGGAAGGAGATGCAAAGGTACATGAACCTAAGGATGTTGGAGAAGAGAAAGGTGGGAAAGACCAAGAGGTCCAAATCAAGGATGGTAATATGGATGGCACTGAGAAGACAACAAAAGAAGAGACAACAACTGATGAAGAGAAGCAAGATGTACCAAATGTACAAGTGTCAAGTACCAGTCCTCCATATATAGACCAAGTGAGTCAATAAGGCTCAATACAAATCAAGGATGTTCCTGATACATCATCACAGAATAGAAATCCCTTGAGTGTAGAAGATTTAAAGAAGATATTGACAGATTCCATCAAAACAATAAAGTTATGCATAAATCTTGTACTTGCAAGAGCTAATGAGATTGAGAAGGTAAAATTGGCATCTACAGGGGAGAAAACATAAGAAACATCTAAAGTACCCCCTCAATTTACTGAAGAAAAAAATATAAACAGAGGATCTCCAAGGAGATAAAAGTTAAAAGCTGGCATAAATAGTTGATACAACTAATTCCCCATCTACAATTCCCATTGTAGTATTTTAGATGAAAGAGGCAACAAGACAGTAAAGAGATTTATTACTACCTAGCCTAAATAGTTCAGGTTTTCTCACAATTATAACTATTGAGAAGGATGGTACTAAAGTACACACAGGTCAAGAGGCAAGTCATGTACCTAATCCACCATCCCAGGGTGAAGTTCAAAAGGAAGTGAAGGAGGATGATAGGACTAAAGAGACAAGTTTGACTACTAAGCCAGAGGAACAGATTGCCATATAGACATTGGTCATACTGCTAGTTTATGTATCTCCTCTTACTAGTCAAACTCTTCAAAGGCCAAGCATAGATGTGACACCATAAAAAATCTCAAGACCTAGTCCGAGTGCATTAGAGAGTGCAAAAGATACATCATTTGGTGATTTAAGTCTAGAAGAAGTGATTGAGTTGCCAAATTTTGATCTTACAACAATCACTATTGAATAGATGAGTATTCTACAAGAGGCTCTTCAAAGGAAAAAGAAGCAAGAAATAATGAGAAGGAAGTACAAGAAAAAGAAAGTTTTGCATGAGATAAAAGACATATTTTATGATTCTTTTAGTCTCCTTGAACTAAATGAAGATAAGCCCATAATTGAGAAACTTGTCACTATTGTTGACAAGATAAAGGATGAAGACTTGGATTCTATTGTTAAACTTTTAGAATGGTTTGAAAGGAAATTCCATACAAAGGTATTGGAAAAGATATCTAGTGCTATTGCACTAAGACAAGTTGATTTAGCAACCAAAGTGGAGAGTGTGAAGAAGGTGTTAGAGAATATTTTCTCTCTATACACCAAGCTATGTGATGTTAATCTATTCACACAGAAAGTTCAAAGTGCTATTGGCTAGTTGAAAGGAGATCAGAACTTACAGGTACTACTTTGAAGTTATCTCCTGGTCAAAGTCTGTCTCATTTTCAAAATTTACTATCCACACAAGGTAGGCTTGTTGAGTTGCAAGCACATGATACAAACATAAAATCCACATTAATCAGTATCCAATCCATGTTGACCCCACACATGTAAGTGTTGCATAAGGAACCAACCTATGTTGAGACTTTGATAAAGAAAGATTCTCATCTTTCAACTCATGATGACTTAGTTGACCTTTCTACCCAGCTTGACATTTAATATCAATCTCTAGAGGTAGTCAACAATAATTGGAATGTAGCCCTAAAGATTATAATGGAGGTCCATAAATCATTTTTGGATAAACACACTATAAGTGTACAACCCAAATGATATAAGTGTCAAAAAAGTGGGAATTTGAAGTTTTTGAATATGGTAAAGGGGGAATATAGTTTTGGGAAATGAAGTTTATTAGACATATCTACTTAGGGGGAGTATCATAAGTAGTTACAAAACATGAATGAAGTATTTACTTAGGGGGAGTAATGGAGAAATAAGGTATGACTGATAGTCATCCATTTTGCAAAATTTTGAAATTTTGTATGAGAGTCAAGTCATAGATATATATTGTTTGATTTATGATCATAATAAAGTTGTAAATGCATGACAAAGCTTTTTTGCCACTCATTTCAAAGGAGGAGATTGTTGATCTCATTTTAGTTTTGACAAGGTAGTGACAAAACACTTAAGTCATTATCTAAGTAGAATGTAGTGCAAGCTAAGTGAGTAGTGCATGTCAAGCATTAGTTGCCAGACAATACATGTCAAGCAATATGATAGTTAGTGCCAAGAACTAGTATGTGTTGAGCAGACTATGTGTGCTGAGTCACTAAGGTTTCAAGCCAACAATTAGTGTCAACCATGTTAGTATGTGTTGAGTGATATAGGTGCCAAGTAGATAGTGTATGTTGATTTATTCAAAAGTTGAGTTACAACATTGTGAGCACAGTGATGGCCGAGCATCATGGACTTTGGATGCTGAGTGAACAGTCAAAGATATAGTTTTTTTTAATGGCACAAACTACTATGTAAACTATTTTTGGGCTGACATAAACAATATTTTTTGATTATAGAATATAAGGATCGAGTCATAGTGTGAATCCCTATGTATTACATGCAACCAATCATATTAAGGGATATTTTAAGTGGCAATATGGATTAACCATAGCCATTGATTCTAAACCTAAACATAGCCCACCTATGTTTACTTAAGGAGGCAAACCCAAAAGAGTTTTAGAGATGTGAGAGATATGAATGCTAAGTATAGGGAGGGCATTCATGGTGGCCATGGAGGTTATGAAAGTGTTATGAATTATAGAATCAGTTAGAGAGAACACAATAGAGCAAAAAAATGATGGATCAAGGATTCATTAAGAAAGAGAAGATCAGACTTCTAGCATTGAGGTGCTAACTAAAGGATCATGGTGCCAAATCATTTTAATAGGTGATATAGAGAAAATCTCCTAACATAGTAGCCTCAATAGGTTTTGTAGTCTTAAAAAGCTCTTTTAAATCTCTTAACTAAGTGCTTACTTAATTGTGAGTGTAAATCCTCTAACAAGGTGAGACCTAACAATCTTTGTAGCCTTTGCTAGGGAAGACCCCTCACAAGGTAGATCATAGTTTATGATCAAACTTATTGCAACCATAATTGGCTACACTTTACAACTACAATAGTGAATATTTGTGGGTGTCATACACACCCTAGTTTTACCTTCTCCTTGGAGGGTTTTTGGGTAACCAAATTGATTGTGTCATGTGTTAATTTTTTTATGCTATGGATGCAATGTGTAGTTATCTATTTTAGTTTATATGCTAAATTGTGAGATGGATATGTGGTGAATGTTTTATAGTTAAAGTTTTGAAGTGTTGATTCACCCCCCCTTCTCAGAGTTTACTTTCCCATTGTTATTTCTAGTAGGCATGGCACTCAATAGTTGTATAAGAGCTTGAATAACCTCTTGTTCCTTGGGTTTCTCTATCTCTACCATCTCTTTCTCTTTTGTTGCCTCTTTCTCATTTGTGACATGAGTAAAATATGGAAAAAAAATTATTGTCTTTACCTATTTCTCAACACTCATGTCAGAAGTAATTGTAACTGGTGTGGCTTATAAATCATCAATTTTTGTACTCTCAATCTGTGGATTATCCTATATTTATAATAACACTGGATTAGTGCTTGGTAGAGAGGTATTTGGGGCATCTATTTGAATGATTTTCAATTCTTCCTCAATTAGTACATTCTAATTTTGTGGAGATGAATTAGGAATGTCCTCTATAGTGACAACATCTTGTTGGTCACTCTCTTTTACCAATTTCTTTATCTCTTTTGCAAGCTTTGCAACTTCTTCTTCATCATCTTGAGCTTCTAGCTCTACTAAATTTCTTCCTTCTTCCTCCTCTTCTTCTTCTTCTTTAGCTAATGGAACAAGCAATTAAAATGCTTTCTTCCATATAAGAATGCTCTCTTTTTCAACTTCATGAGCTTTAGTTTTCAAAATTTTGTATTCCCTCTCCTTAGGTAAGATCTTTAAAAATATATATTTTGGGCTATAGACATATGTATCTTTCCCAAATTAGGCATTGTTTGTGCTAAAGTGGTCTCCCTTATCTATCTTTTAGTGGATAGTGCCAATTTCTACTTAGCATCAAATTTATTATACAAATCTTCTGGAATGCCTTCACCTAGTTTTATAGGTGTATATATAAACTTGATCAATATATCTATCATAGATTTTTCAAGCTTCTCTTGATCATATTTATTTAATGAATCAAAATTAAATGTCTTCAATCCTTCAATGTTATTTGATTCTTTAATCTTCTCACATACCTGATCCACATTCATTAGAGGTTGTCTGGGTACAATCTCAAGTTTTCTTAGATCATTGGACTCAACTTCTTCATCATCTTCCTTTTTCTCAGGTGTAATGACTATCTTTCTCCTTGACCTCTTAGGTAATATTTTCTTTGGTGTTTTGGCTAACTTTCTCTTTGTTAGGATATCTTTCTCTTTTATAGCTAGAGTTTAAGCTTGTAATGAAATAAATTGCACAATAGAAGAAATAATATGAAATATTATATAAATATTTGATAATAACTGAGAGCAATAGGCCACTTCAAGGGGGAAACCTCCAAATATCTCCAAATAGTCAAGGTTCTGTTCCTCAGCTTCTTCGTGCATGTTTGAAGAATGCACGCTAGTTCCAAAATTATTCTTCCTTCTTCATCAAGTTCTAGTAGTACTGTTTGAGTAGGAGTATTCTACCCAATTACCTTCTTCAAACAAGAAACATGAAAAACTAGATGAATCTTTGTTGTTGGTGGCAACTCAAGCTTGTAGGCAACACTACCAATCTTTTGCATGATTTGATATGGTCCATAATATCTTGGAGATAACTTATTATTATTTTTTTGTTGCTTCATTGAGATTTGCTTATAAGGATGCAATCACAAGAAGACCCAATCTCCAAATTCAAATTTTCTTTTACTACGATGTTGATCCACTTGTTATTTCATTTGGTTTTGTGCCATAGCTAAATTCTCCTTGAGTCTTGAAAGTACCCGTTGTTGATGAAGAAAGTGGTCTTCTATGGCCTAAACTTTTGGTGACACCTTTAATGATGATGTGATGGAAGGAGGATGATATCCATAAAGTGCCAAAAATGGAGACATTTTTAATTAGCTATGAAAAGAAGTATTGTACCACCATTCTGCAAGAGGTATCCAATCTACCCATTGAGATCGTTTTTCTAAAGTAAAACAACATAGATATCCTTCTAAACATTTATTAACAACCTCAGTTTGCCCATTTCATGGAGGATGGTATGAAGAATTATGAGCCAACTGAGTACCCAAACATGAGAATAAATACTTCCAAAAGTGACTAGTAAATATAGGATCGTGATTACTAACAATAACCTTAGACATACCATGTAGCTTTTGGATATGCTCCAAGAAAACTTTTACCACTATACTTGCTCTAAAAGGATGTGATAATGCAATGAAATGTGCATATCTAGTGAGGTGATCAACTACTACCATGATGACATTATGACCTTTATATTTGGGAAGCCCTGTGATGAAGTCCATGAATACCTCTTCCCAACATTGGCTAGGATTAGATAAAGGTTGCAAGAGACCTACTGCCTTAATTGTTTCCCCCTTATTTCTTTGACAAACCAAAAATTCATCCACAAATTTTTGAACATCACCTTTTAACCCTTCCCAAAAAAAAATCTTGCTTGACCCAATTATATGTCTTCAAAATGACCACTGATTGGGGACTCATGTAGTTATTTGAGAATCTTGTGTTTAAGAGTGGAATTCTTATAGATATACAAGCACTCTTTATACCAAAGAATATGACCCTTTAATCAAAACTTATCTAAAATACTAGGGTCACTTTTTATTTGATGGATGAGATTACTTGTTGCAACATGATTTTTCCACTCTTCTTTAGCTTCTACTAGCCAATTTTCTTGTAATATTGAAATGGCACACAATAAGGCTTCATATTTTTCATCCTTCTTGGAAAGTGGATTGACCATAATATTTTCCTTCCCTTTCTTGTATACAATTTCAAAGTCATATCCCAACATCTTAGTAACCCATTTTTTGTTGCTCTTTTGATGATAGTCTTTGTTGCAAAAAATATTTTAGGTTATCATGATCTATCTTAACTTTGAAGTGTCGACCCATCAAATAAGGCCTCCATTTTTTAACTGCATCAAGGATTGCTAGCATTTCCTTCTCATAAATAGGTTTGAGTTGGTTTTTACCTTTTAATTGATGACTCTCAAAAGCAATTGGTCGATCTTCTTGCATGAGAATTGATCCTATTCCATTTCCAAAAGCATCACACTCCACGATGAATTTCTTGGTGAAGTTTGGAGTGACAAGCACTGGAGTTGTACACATAGCCTTCTTCAATTGCTCAAATGATACATTAGTAGATTCATTCCAATGAAAAGAATCCTTCTTCAATAGAGCAGTAAGGGGTGCTACTATACAACCATAATTCTTCAAAAATATTCTATAGTATCCTATCAATCCCAAGAAACCCCTCAATTTATTAATAGTTTTTGGAATAGGACATTCCATGATAGCCTTAATTTTGTTAGGGTCCACCTTTACTCCTTCATGTGAAACTATGTGTCCCAAATACTCCACCCCCTTAAGACCAAATACACTTGGATGGCTTAGCATAGAGTTAATGATCTTTGAGTAATTGTAATGCTTGATCTACATGCTACAAATGTTCTTCCCAAGTCTTGCTATAAATTAATATATCATCAAAAAACACTAACACAAACTTTCTCAAGAACTTCTTAAAAATGGAATTCATCAAACTTTGGAATGTAGATGGTGCATTGGTAAGACTAAATGACATCACCAAAAATTCATAATGATCCTCATGAGTTCAAAATGTTTTCCTAAAAATATCTTCCTTCTTAATCCAAATTTGGTGATATCCAATCTATGATCTAACTTGATAATATACATAGCTCCATTTAATTCATCTAGAAGATCATTGATGACTGGAATAGGAAACTTATCTTTAATGGTGTACTTGTTGAGCACTCTATAATTTGGACACATGCACCAAGTTTCATCCTTCTTACCCACCAACACAATAGGTGAGGAGTAAGCACTTTGGCTATGCCTGATAATTCCTTCCTCTAGCATTTCCTCACCAATTTTTTCTATCTCACTTTTTTGTGTGTGGGTACCTATAAAGCTTGATGTTTGGTGGCTGGCTCCCTGGAACTAGTTGTATGGCATGGTCATGATCCCTCTTAGGATGAAGTCCTTTAATCATATCTCAAAGAATCACTGAGTGATGATCAATTATTGCTTGTAAATCAAGAATAGTAAGAGCATTAGATTGAGATACTTCTAATGAACATAGTTGGGCCACAAGTCTATGTACACCTTTCTTAAGAAGCTTTTGCATTAGATGAGAGCTTTCCATCTATGGGGATTTTTCCTTTAATCCCCTTAGCTCCACTACCTTTCCTTTTGATTGAAATCACATGAATAGTTCTTGGAAGTTCATCTCAATTTTTCCCAATGTAGTAAGCCATTGTACTCCTAAAACAATATCTACTACACCCATGGATATTGAATACATTGGGGTATCAAGTTGATAATCTCCCATGGATAATTTGATGCTATGAGACTTCCCTGAACAACTAATTGTGCCCCCATCTATAATCAAAACCTGAAACTCTGGGGCTAGATATATAAAACAATTTAGAAGAGTTATCAACTTTTTGTTAATGAAATTATGAGTACTACCTAAGTCGATCAACACTGTTACTTTCTACTTCTTTAAGAAATCCACAACCTTGAGAATTTGTGGTGCACTAAAACCTAAAAGTGTATGACAAGAAGTGATTGATTGAGAATCACATGATTCCTCACCTGAATCCCTATCCTCCTCTGATATGGGCTCATCCTCTTCTTCCTCACTCAGACCTTCAATATAGAACAATTTCTTTTTAGTACATTTATTTCATTGACTATATTCGCTATCACAATTGAAAGACAACCCTTTTGCTCTTTTTTCCCCAATTTTTTGTGGAGTCAACCTAGTAGGTTGAGGAAGAGAAGGTGTTGAATATCCTTTTTGTCTTGTCACATTAGCCCTTTACTTTCTAGGAATCAAGAACTCCTCTACCTTGTGTGCCAATATAAAAGACTCATTCATTGAGCTAGGGCAAAAGTTGCATACCTCATGTTGAATGTGATCCTTGAGACCACCCAAGAATAAATCATTCAAGTTCTCCTCTATAATTGTATCCACTCTTAAGGATAGATTTTGGAATTTTGGAATATAATCCTTAACTAATCCTATTTGTTGAAGCTTAGTAAGTTAGCTAAAGAAGTTTTTTGTCACACTATTGCTATATTGTGCTTGGAGTTCTTCTATAAAAATTGACTATGATACAGTGAGACCCTTTTTCCTCCTATGACTACAAAGCCAATGATACCAAATGAATTGATCTAGTTCTAGATATAAGGAAGCCATTGTGACCTTTTGTCCATATGGGATTTGATGTACTTCAAAAAAATTCTCCATTTTATGTATCCATGTTAGAGGATCCTTGCCATCAAATTTGCACATATCCACCTTTGGAAAAAATTTTCTAGATTCTGTAGGATTAATAAAATTTGTGTCATTATTAGTCAACTTGAAGGTTTCACCTTGATTGCTTGAGAGATTCTTCCTTGTTTCATTCATATAGTTTCTTAACATACTTCGTTTATTTGATATATCTCCTTGCAGGTCACACATACCCCTCTTAACCTCTTCCTTGAACTTACTTAGTTCCTCAATGGTATTACTATCCTCTATTGTTTCCCAATCTTGATCAGAGGATTTCCACAGTGTGGTAGCATTCTTTTTGCCTCTTGTTGAAGGCCCTGTCATGATAGAAACCAATATTTTTGAAATAAATCACACAAATGAAATGTAAATCCTCTAATTTATTTATTTATTTATTTACTATAACTTACTAGGGCCAAGATACCCTTACCCGGAAAAAAAAACCAAATTTTTTTTTAATAGCAAATTTGCTCCCTTGATAGAAAATTTTCCTAATTTTGTAATATCTTTCTTATTTTTTCTTCAATTTCTCCATGATTTGAAATTTAGGCTCCTCTAATATGTATTCAAAAATCCAATACAAGTTATACTCCAATTTGGTAGGATGTGAGAGATATGAAGATCTCAATAAATTGTGTAGAAATAGTAATTTTCCTCTAAATTTTGAATATAGCTCATTTAATATGGTCTTCAAAAACCCTTTAAAAATATTTAAAAATTTTACTAAAATTTTAAAGTTATGCTCTTCCCAAAATCACCCAATGTTGAGAAATAATCTTGCCTCTATGGTACCAAGATCATGCTCTGATACCACTTGCAATGAAATAACTTGCACAATAGAAGAAATAATATGAAATATTATATAAATACTTGATAATAAGTGAGAGTAATAGGAAAATTTGAGGGGGAAACCTCCAAATATCTCCAATGAGAACACACTTCACAATATGATGTTGAAATAAGACTCACAACCTCCTATATATACCTAATTATGCCTAGATTGAATAGACACAACCCTACATAACACTTAGGCCAACCTACCTACATATATAATAATATAATAATGATAACATGACTTAATTAAGAATTAATATAGCCACAAGTTGACTATTCATAACCCTATATACACCAATATTAAGGGTGTAGCAATCTTGCCTTTGATCTTGTGATCACTCTTCTATTTGGCTTTGACTCTAGTGGTGTAACAACCTTCTCTATACCTTTCTTTAGATACTATTTTCCCTTTGGATCAAAAATCACTACTTTCTTTTGTTTCATTACCTTAGGCTTAGCAACAACTAGTTCTTTTCCCTTTGATTCTTTGACTTCATCTTCTTCATTGGATTCCTTGTTCTCTCCTTTTCCTTCAGTTATCTAATGAATTTTTCCAAGTTTTTCCTCAAGATATTTAATCATTTATTTATTTTCCTATCTATCTTGGGAACTTTTCTTTCCATTAAAATCTTGATCTTAGTTGTCTCATAGGTACCAAAGGGCTTGGCATTCATATCAATCTCTTCAGATAACAATGCAGTCACTGCTACTATAACTTCATCAACATTTACTTCGTATTGCATTCTACCATAAAGCATATATCTTAAAAATAATGACAAACCATTTACTTAGGTACCCTCATCCAAATTTTCATCTTATTCTTGAATTCTTCAAAGTAACAATCCATTATAGCTTCAAAATTTTCTCCCAATTAATTGATTAAATCATTTATCTACTCAATTTCTAGTGTGCTTATATCCCACACTATGGTGTCGATGGTGGGGAATGAATTTTGTACATAGAAGAATATATATATTAGTAAGAATCCAAACTTACATGAAGTGTTCTTTTCTTTCCTTATCACTCCAAGATTCTCAAAGGGTTGTTGCAATTGCAACTCAACAAGATCATAACTATGATCCTTCTTTATAATTTTGTATTCAAGGTCCACTATAATGCATGATACATTATTCATTTGTCTCCACTGGTAGTGTGTAATTACACATATTGCAAATTCAATAGATGGGTCTTCAATCCTATTGATTGACATTCCATGACCATTCTAATTTTCCTTTATTTGCTGCTTGAAAACATCTTTCATAGCACACATCATGGTCTTTGGTTTGTCCAAAGTAGGGTATTTAGTAACTCAATGAATGATAGCCTTGTTAATCTTGATTAGTCTACCCTCCAACCATATATTCATGTCATGAACTTGGCTGAACAAAATATTTATCCTTTCAACCTTGAAAACCTTTGGAAAGGCTAGGGCATAGGTCAACCCTTTCTAGTAAAAAATCTTGTTCTTTTCCCTCAACACTCCATTGTCACACAATTTGACATATGTTGCACTAAGTTTATAATCTCTAGTTTCTCCAACTTTTCACATGCAGCATGATATCACATCATTAATCATCAATACTCTTGGTGGAATTTATTACAGGGCACTAGATTCATCAACAATCAATGCAAAGTTAGGATATTCCTTGAATTTTAGTGGAGGACACTAATTGTTCCTCACACTTTTTGTATTTCTTTCCTTCAACATTTTGTTAGTAGACACATATGTAGAAGATGTCATTTCCAAACTATGGTTTGGAAAAACTTGTTTCAACAACTTCAAAAATAACTTAGCTTAGTACTTAAACTTTACTTACTGGGTTCTTCCAATTTATTCAATGACACATTGTGATTCACATCTCATGTCATTGAAATTGACTTAATCACCTTTGCACTAAAAATCACTTGGTAAAATAAAAATATGGTATAGGAGCAAACCAACCATTTAGGAAATAAAGACTAGGAATAAAGTATTAAGGTGAGTTTAGGAGGTTTGAATAGGTAGGATTTGGAATGCGAGTCAAGTTTTGTCAATTAGGTCCTGATAGGCAAGAATTGCTTAGAAATTGTTCAATGAGGAAAAAAAGGAAAAAGGCTTAGGAATAGAATAGATGTGTTAAAAAGTTGCCCTTAGGTGTTTTAATTTAATTTCCTAAGTTTTGGAAACAAACTTGTCAAGTTTGGAGGCTCCACTTGCAAAATTGAAAAAGTTGTCAAAAAGTTTCTCATTGACAACTTTGCAATTTTTACAAAATTACATAGCAACTTTTCGCACAGTTTTGGCAAAAAGGAAACATAGGTAGTTATGGGTCAAAAAAAAAGGTAAGGTGGTCAGGGGAGCCTATAATAAAACCTTCTAACTCATTTTTAGGGGTTGGAGAAACCATTGTATGGACAACATATGCAAGAAGGATTGTTATGATTGATAGAAAATGGGATTTTGAAGGATTGAATAAGATTTTGGATTGATTAGCTTTCTGGTTCTGATGAATTAGTTTCTTGGTACCATGTTTTTAATCTATGCATAGTTTTTTTGGTTCAGAGCATTCATTTTACAAGGTTTAGAAAATTAATTAGTTTGTGTGTTCTTGTTGTCCAGTTTTGTGCTACCAGCATTAAAATGGCTATGGCTTGAACATCCTTGGCCAAAAGACCATGACTCTTGGAAATAAAGCAATAGCCTTTGTATATAATTTAAATAGTGATTTTTGGGTTTGAGTGTTTGGAATACCTATTTTTACAAGCGATACCTAAGCAAGCAAGAAGGCTTGGTAAGGTGCAATGAAGGCTTGTAATGGAGTTTTGCTGGGAAGAAAGGATTGGAACATGCTGATCTAGGTTAGGAAATGAAGGATTATATTGTTAAGGGTTCATATCTTAGAGGAGGAGGTTAGAAGTGGAGTTTGAAACCATTTGTGAAAGATTCATTGTCATTACCTTTGAAACCCTTAAAACAAGGGTTTTCGAGAGCTGTATTGTATGGTCATCATAGGAGCCTAAGACCTAGAAAATATTGAACCCTAAGTCATTAGGAATAAAAGTCCCAAAGACACCAAGTGGAATTGCTAAGGGTTTTTGGAAGTTATACCTTTTTCCTTGTCTTTAGGAGGGCAAACAGGGGCTCCTAGGGCTACAAGGCTAAACATGGTGATTTGGAGTTGTGGGTGTGTGAAATTCAAAAGAATGATCCATAATAGTAGGAAATGTGTCAAAAACCCCATAAGGGTAGTTAAAACTTCATTTTGACCCTATAGGTGTACATGGTGAAGTTTTGGCACCTTAGGCCAAATAGTACATAGTTGGTGAATTGAAGGTAGAGGATCAAAACTTGAATTGTGGTGTGAGTTTCCTAGTGAAAGGGGATTGGGAAGGAGTCCTATAGGTTGGGGTTTGGAATAGTAAGCCTAAGTAGGCTATTAGTAGCCTTGGAAGAGAAATAAAATCTCTAAAGTAAAGAAGCTCCCCATCAAAATGAATACCAAAATTTGATATATACCTTAAATCTTGTCTACTTAGGTCTTTAATAAATACATTTGTACTTTGGTAGGTGCACAACAACTATCTAAGCCTTCAAAAGTTGTCTTCATGCTTCTTTTCATTCAAATTCTTGGTTACTATCACTTGAATCAGTCAATACGATTTTATTCAGTCAATACACTAGCTTGGTCAATGTAATCTCTTAGCCTATATTGCAATGTTTGATCAATACATATTGTATTATTGATGCTTGACACTTAATAGTGCAACTTATTCCATCACCCAATTCTTCTCTTAGATCTATCCCAATGCATCTTGATTCATGCTGATATGGAATTTCAATCACATTTATTGTTAGGAATTGATGTATGATATAACACTTAAACATAAAGTCCCTTACATACCTCTTTACTTAGTTGGATGTGGTGGGATAACCTGATCCATTGGATTGGGCGATCTCAACTTTTCTTTCTTTACTACTCCCAACTTCTACTATCTCTTTCCATGATTTACTCATCTCAAATTTCCATTTTCCTTTGTTTCTTTCACTATTTGGTGCTGGTGCTCAAGTCCCACAATTCTTACTAACATGTCCAACTTTGAGACAACTAAAACAAAATAGGTTTCCATTCAAACATTTCTTGTATTTTCCCATGAATTCTATCTTAATGTAATTCTTTGGAATGTGTCCATACTCTCCACAATAATGACAATTACACTGATGCAGGAGCATCCATAGGTATAAGGGCAATCCTGTGTCATCCAAAAAAATGTACTTAGACTTAGTTTCTATTTCATGTGTTTTCATTTCTGGATACCCATTTGGGTCAAATAAAGGTTCCAACTCTCACAATTCCACTATCAGTGTTCTAGGATAGAGTATTTGAACACCTTGGGATATGTGTACATGCCAAAAAAAAGGAGTATGTAATTGAGACATCATTTTGGTGAACTATAATGTGTAAATTGGTTAGATGATTGTAATTATAATTTAGAGCATTCTAGGAAAAGAATTAGGTCAAAAGGCCCCATGGTTTGAAAGTTATCACAATTTTTTAGTTTTTGGAGAAATCTTAAGAATGCTTCAAAGTTAGGTTAGGGGCATTAAATGACCTCAAATAGGGTCAAAAAATGGGGGATGATAAAATCTGTCCATAGGGCTATAGAGTACTTTGAGAGCTTTCCAAAAATGTAAACGGTTCGTCAATCGGAGCTACAGTTCAAAAGTTATGCCTCCCGAAAGTTTGATTACTATTTCTAGATTCTTCTAATTTTGTGCTGACTTCTAATGCGACTTTTGGAGCCTTCTATTTGGTCGGTGAATACCTACTAGCACTTTCTAAAATGTATTCCTAATCCTTAACCCTTTGAGGTCTATTTAAGAATATTTTTGGCATTGTAAAAGGTAGTTCGGAGTGGAGTTTGAGAGGAGGTACTGAAAGGAGAAATTATCTCCAGATTTATGCTATGTAGGCCCATAGGGCATGTTTTGAAGTCTATTTTCTCTGTATTGAATGTATTAGCATATTTACACAGTTAATAAAATTTTCTCTTTCCTGTTGTGTCCATTCTATACTTGGGTTGTGTCCCCATCAAGTGGTATCAGAGTTGGTTTTCTTGAGTGTGTAGACAGAGTGCCGACTGTGAGGCAATTTGCACTAGGAATGTGTGTTTGTGGGTTTGGATTAAGAAGATGCCTTCATGAAGAGAGCATGGTGGAAGGGCCAGAGCTATTAATTTTGTGGAGGTTAGAGCCTTCTAAAGGTAGGTACAAGCATTGCAGGAGGAGCTCCGTAGAGGAAAAAATGTTGTTCTAGGTGACGAAAGTGAGGATGACAATGAAGAAGAAGAAATCATACCAGAAGGAGAATTTGATAGGGAAGTTCTGAATCAGGTAGAGGAAAGGCTTTTTAGGGCCATTACTAAGTTTGGGAAAAGACCTACAATTGATGTGGGTGTATTTTCAGGAAATTTGAAACCATATGAGTTGATCGATTGGATCATTGAATTGGAAGAATAATTTGAGTATGAGGATATGAGGGATCCAGATAGGGTTAAGTTTGCAAAGGCCAAACTGAAAGGCCATGCCAAAATTTGGTGGCAAGAGGTTCAATTGGAAAGAAACAGAAGAGGAAAGGAGAAGATCACAAGGTGGGATTGCATGGTGGACAAACTAAAGAAGCAGTTCATTCCTATTAACTATGAGCTAGATTTGTTTAAGAAGATGCATGGGTTAAAGCAAGTAGGAAAATCAGTCCAAGAATATACAGAGGAGTCTTACCAACTTTTGATTAGAGAAGGGCATGCAGAAGAAAATAAGGATAAGGTTGCTCATTATATCAGTGGGTTGTGACCTAGCATCCATGAGGAATTAAGTCTGGTAAGAATGACCAACGTTGAAGAGGCATACCAATTTTCCCTACGAGTTAAAGAGAAGCTAAATAAGAGGTTTGAAGGGAGATAAAGAAGGCATGGTCAAGGAGGAAGGGGTAGTGGTAGGTCATCTGGAGGCCAAAATGAAACCCAAAAGAAAAATGAAGATGTGGATAACAACAGGAACCAGAGGAATGAGGGTTTCAACCACTCCCATGATCAAGACTTTGGAAATCAAAGAGGAAGAGGTAGAGGATGTAAAAAAGGAAGAGGAAGCTTCCATGATACTTGTTTCCATTGCAATGAAGAAGGTCATCATGTCTTTGAATGCCCTCAACGACAAGGAAGGATAGATAGGAGAGTTGAGGGTCAAGCTAGGGTTGCTCATGTGGATGAGGATGCACAATCATCACATTCAAAGGATGCAAAAAGAGGAGAGACTTTAGTAAATGAAAGGGTCCTACTAAGTGGTGAGATTGAACTAGGACAAAGGAGGATTTTATTCCATACCAGGTGCAAATGTGAGGATAAATGTTGTGATGTGATCATTGATGGTGGTAGCACTAATAACTTGGTATCAGAGGAGATGGTCTATAAGCTGAAGCTCAAGAGGGAGAAACACCCCCAGTCCTATCGGATTGCTTGGGTGAAAGATGATCATAAGGTCCTGGTAAGTGAAAAATGTCTAATAAAATTCAAAATTGGGAATTACCATGATGAAGTTCTCTGCGATGTTATTCCAATGGATGTTTTCCATCTATTGTTGGGAAAACTGTGGTAGTTTGATAGGCATGTAGTACATGATGGTCATACAAACACATACTTTCTAACAAAGGATGGAGTTTGCCACAAATTGAAGCCCATGAAAAAGGAAGGCAAAAAGGTATGTAGCAGTGCTAGGATTTGTCTTGTTGATGGAAGAAATTTTTTAAATGGCATGAAACATCAGTAAATGTGCTATGCTTTGATTCCTAGGAAAGATAAAGAAGGTAGTAGTGAAATACCACTTGAAGTTTCAGATTTACTAGGTGAGTTTGGAGATATCATCTTTGATAATGTTTCAAAATGATTGCCACTAGTAAGGAAAATTAGTCATCAGATGGATTTAATCCTAGAGCTAGTTTGCCTAACAAGGCTGCTCACAAGATGACTCCTACTGCAATTGAGGAGCTAAACAGACAGGTGTAGGAGCTATTGAGGAAGGGCTTGATTCAAGAGAGCTTGAGTCCATGTGTAGTACGTACAGTATTGGCACCAAAGAAGGATGGAGAGTGGAAGATAACCATCAAATATAAATAGGATAACCATCAAGTAGGATAACTAGGATAACCATGTGTACAAACTCTCAAGCTATAAATAGGATAACCATCAAGTATCGATTTCCTTTGCCAAGAATGGATGATCTTATGGACTGCTTGAGTGGAGCTCAGTACTTCACAAGAATAGATCTCAAGAGTGGCTATCATTAGATATGGATACAAGAAGGAGATGAGTGGAAAATAACCTTCAAGACCAAGGAGGGTCTTTATGAGTGGTTAGTCACACCCTTTGGATTGACGAACGCCCCAAGCACTTTCATGCAGCTTATGAATGAGGTACTGAAGAAGTTCTTGGAAAAAAAATTTATTGTCTATTTGGATGATATTTTAATTTTCAGCAAGACTTTGGAAGAAAATTTATTGCATATTCATAGTGTCCTTGAAAGGTTAAGGGAAGAGAAATAGTTAATTAATTTGAAGAAGTGTATCTTTGCAAAAAGGGAGTTAGTCTATTTGGAGTTTTTTATATCACTTCAAGGTCTCAAAATGGATCCAGAGAAGGTAAAAGCCATCTTCGAATGGCCTACTCCAAGGTCTACTACTGAGGTAAGATCATTTCATGGTCTAGTTATTTTTATAGAAAGTTCATTAAGAATTTTAATGGCATATGTGCACCCTTGACTGACACAATAAGAGGGGATAGAAAAGAGTTCAAATGGACTACGACAGTTGCGAGAAGTTTTGAATTGCTGAAGAAGAAGGTGACTGAACAACCTATGTTGGCACTTCTAGATTTTAGAAAGGTATTCCAGGTGGATTGTGATGCTAGTGATAGTGCTATTGGAGCTGTATTGAGCCAAGAAGGTAAGCCTATTGCATATTTTAGTGAAAATTTGAATGATGTGAAAAAGAAGTATTTTGTTTATGATCAAGTGTTCTATGCAATAGTTCAAGCCTTAAAGAAATGGAGGCATTATTTGTTGCCAAAAGAAATTTTTTTGTATACTTATTATCAGGCATTACAGTACCTAAATAGCCAAGGTAAATTGAATCAAAGGCATATGAAGTGGGTAGAGTTCTTGTAGAGCTATACATTTGTGTTGAAGCATAGAAGTGGAAAATCTAACAGGGTTGCAGATGCACTAAGTAGGATACAGTTGCTACTTACAGTAATGCAGGTTGAAGTAGTTGGGTTTGATGAACTCAAGAATCTGTAGCCTAAGGATCCTGATTTTGCTGAAGTGTGGAAAGATTGTAAAGAGCTTGTTGCTGTAGATAGAACTAAGTGGTTAGACTATCTAATTCAGGATGGTATGTTATTCAAGGGAAGTCAATTATGCATTCCAAGGAGTTCCATGAGGGAAAATCTAATTAAGGAGAAACATAGTGGAGGGATGGTAGGACATTTTGGTCGAGATAAGACCATTGCCATTCTTAGAGAACATTATTTTTGGCCTCAAATTTTATAGGATGTGAAGAGGTTTGTATAGAGTTGTCAGATTTGTCAAGTTGCCAAGGGATTTAGTCACAATACTGGACTATATTAGCCATTGCCTGTTCCATCAAAGCCATGGGAGGACATAAGTATGGATTTTGTTCTTAGATTGCCAAGGACACAAAGGGGTAATGACTCAGTATTTGTGGTGGTTGATAGGTTCTCCAAAATGGCACATTTCATTCCATGCCACAAAAATCATGATGTTGTCCATATTGTAGACTTTTTTTTCAGAGAGGTGGTAAGACTACATGGTCTCCCAAGGAGTATAGTTTCTAATAGAGATACTAAATTTGTGGGGTATTTCTGGAGAACATTGTGGAAGAAGTTGAGAATAGAATTGAAATTTAGTTCCACACATCACCTGCAGTCTGACAGCCAAACAGAAGTGGTAAATAGAAGTCTGGGCAATTTGCTGAGATGTTTAGTTGAGGATAAGCCCAAGGGATGTGATTTGATTCTACCACAAGCATAGTTTTCTTACAATAACTCTGTAAATAGGAGTACTAGTAGATCACCATTCCAAATTTTATATGGAAGTAGCCCAAGGACTACACCAGAATTAAGGAAGATAGAGCAAGGGGAGAGGACAAGTGTTGAAGCTGAAGAATTTGCTAAACATATCAAGAATCTACATGGGGAGGTTCAGGCACACATTACCAAGGTGAATCAAGAGTATAAAGCTAGGGCTGATCAAAGGAGAAGACATAAGGAGTTCCAAGTAGGGGATCTAGTCATGGTACACTTAAGAAAAGAAAGATTTCCAATCAGTACTTACAACAAGCTAAAAATGAAGAAATTTGGTCCCTGCAAAATTCTAAAGAAACATGACTCAAGAAATGCATATGAGGTGGAGTTACTAGATGGAATTCATATTTCTCCTATTTTCAACATTGCAGACTTGATAGAGTATCATGGTGATGGTGTGGAAGAGGAGCTGATGTTAGAGCCATGTCCAATTTCTACTTCTAAGGAGGAGATAGAAGACATTCTAGATAATTGTGTGAGTAGGAGTACTAGACATAGGTAGTATGAAGAGTATTTGGTCAAATGGAAAGGATGGCCAATCGAGGACTCAACTTGGATATCAATAGCTGAGGTTTCCCATTTGGGATTTCCTCTACCATTCATAAAGTGACAAGCTCACTTTTCAATCTACCCTGGGTGTCTGATGCAGGAGCATCCAAAGGTATAAGGGCAATCCTATGTCATCCAAAAAAATGTACTTAGACTTAGTTTCTGTTTCATGTGTTTTCATTTTTGGATACCCATTTGGGTCAAATAAAGGTTCCAACTCTCACAGTCCCACTATCAATGTTCTACGATAGAGTATTTGAACACCTTGGGATACATGTAAATGCCAAAAAAATAGGAGTATGTAATTGAGCCATCATTTTGGTGAACTAGAAGGTGTAAATTGGTTGGATGATTTTAATTTTAATTTAGATCATTCCAAAAAAATAATCAAGTCAAAAGTCCCCACAATTTGAAAGTTATCGCAATTTTTCAGTTTTTGGAGACATCCTAAGAATGCTTCAAAGTTAGGTTAGGGGAATTAAATGACCTCAAATAGGGCTAAAAAATGGGAGACAAGAAAAGGTGGTCCATAGGGCTATAGAGCGCTTTGAGAGCTTTCTAGAAATGTAAACAGTTCATCAATCAGAGCTACGGTTCAAAAGTTATGCCTTCCGAAAGTTCGATTACCATTTCTGGATTCTTCTAATTTTGTACCGACTTCTAATGTGACTTCTAGAGCCTTATATTTGGTTGGTGGATACCTACTATCACTTTCTAGAATGTATTCCTAATCCTTAACTCTTCAGGGTCTATTTAAGAACATTTCTGGCATTGTAAAAGGCAGTTCAGAGTGGAGTTTGAGAGGAGGTACTGAAAGGAGAAAATATCTCCAGATTTATGCTATTGTAGGCCCATAGGGCATGTTTTGAAGTCTATTTTCTCTATATTGAATGTATTAGCATATTTACATAGTTAATAAAATTTTCCCTTTCGTGTTGTGTCCATTCTATACTTGGGTTGTGCCCCCATCATACACCATGTGTTCTAATCCCAATTATAAGAGTTACCTTGCTTAGTTTATTGTAATTAAAATAGTTACCAATAAATTTAGGTTTAGGGTTTTGCATTCCATTTTTTCTTTTGAAGATGTTGGTTGTATGTCCAAGTTTACCAAAATGATGAAAAGTAGACTTGCCTTTGGATTTTTCATTTCTTTTCTCTCCACTCTTTGATGACTCTCCCATGTCAGTAGACGAAGAATGTTTGATATGTTCTAGACCAAAAGTATCACTGGATGACCTTGGTGATCTCATTATTTCTTCAAAGTATTTTATTACTTCACTTGGTTTATTCATTCTTTCTAGAAGTTCTTTCTTAGATCTTAACTCATTTCTCAGTTGGTCACTCTGTGATCTTAGATTTGTGATCTCCATGTCCTTTCTCTTTAACTCCTAATTTACAAGTAATAATTGATTCATCATGTCCAATTGATTGTTTGTAAGCTTCTCCACATAAAATGATCTTTATTCAAGTTTAATAGCCATTTATCTTTTTTCTTCTATAGTCGTGATCTTATCTTCTTCATCTTTCTTCTTTTGTTCAGTCACCTCACATGGTCGTACTGATTGAATTTCCTATTCTCTTTTGAGTTCTTTGAGTTCTTTACTTAGAATGTTGTTCTTCTCTAGTAAATCTACTATTGCTACATCATTTTCATTAGTATTTCAATTGTTAAGAAATCCTTTGACACCAACTTCCTTATATAGTGTGTCATTCTAATGAATGGCCATATCTTTTCTTTTCTTTAAGGATTTCCTTAACTCTTTTTTTGCTCCTTCAAGTTGTTGTAGTGTGATTTGGATTTCAATCATTTGGTTCTCAATGATTTTTCCCATTTTGTATTCCTTCCTTTCCAAGATATTTAATCTCAATCTATTAGACTTCTTTCAAGAGAACCAATGCTCTAATATCAATTTTTGGAAGTCTTAATGGGAAACATGATATTGAGGGTTGGGGGGGAGGTAAATCAGAATCAATACAATTTTTACTATTAAATTTTTTTAACTATATTCATACCTAATCCATCTCATATCTTATATCTCATAGAATATAATCATAAACTTGTAATACAAAAATAAAATCTATCTAAGCATAACATCCATGAAAATATAAACACATAACACAAAGATTTTGGTAACCCATAAACACTTCAAGATGAAGGTAACACTGGGGTGCGGAAGAAACCCACAAATCTTTACTGCTGCAACATCAAAGTTCACCTATTAGTGCTAAAATTTGACCACTTTTGATGATCTAACCTATGAGGGGTCTTCTCTAATAAAAGCTTTCAAGACTATTATGTCCTACCTTGATTAAAGGATTTTACAGTTACAATGAAGTAAGGACTCTATTATGAGATTTGAATAAGGTCTATTAAAACAACTCCATTAGGAGGTTTTCCTTGACTCAATCTATAAAAAATGATTCAATACCTAATCCTTTAGTTTTCTTTAAAAGCTCTTTATGGATCTCCTCTTTAGTGTCTCAATCTAATCTCTTTATTTGATATGCTTTGTTCAAAAAACACAAGCAACTCAAAAATAAATTTTTTTATCTCTTGTAACACCTAGCCCTTCTCTTGAACCTCCTCTATTTGTAACACCTAGCCCTTCTCATGTTTTGGTATGATGAACTACCCTCTTTTTTTGAGCTAAATGAAGGGGATATGGTTACAAGCACATCAACAAAAAGTTTTCCACAACTGGAGGATATGGATTATTGTGATGGTTTGTTGATTGAAGATGCTGCAAATGAAGAAGTTTCTTTTCAAGACATGGAAGTTGACAAAGGTTTGAGAGAGGACCTTTTTGATAGCATTATTGAGGATTTCTGTAAGAGTATTGATTTTCATATGTCAAATGCTTGCTTGGCAGAAGAAGATATTTTAATTTCTAAGTGTTTGCCTATTGAGGAAGAAAGTTATGTTGAGGAGTATGTTTTGTTGGCTGATGATAAAACATTTATGTTGGAGCCATTTTCTGATAAGAACTTTTCACAAGCTTGTAGCTATAATGATTTGGAAGTTGTTCTAACAAAAAATAATGACCCTTTGACCATTAAAGAAGAGTTGACTATGTAGGAAAACCATGATAAAGAGCCACAAAAAGAAACAACCAGCATAAAAAAATTATGATTTCACCTTCTCAAGAGGCTTCCCAATCAGATATTCACCTTAGATTGAGACAAGTGAGGAGATCTTAGTTATATCAGCACCCATTTTTGAGGATGTCGATGAAGAAGAACAAATCCAACATGTTGATCCTTCCCAAGAAGATTTTTTTTCAATCAACATGGAGAAGTAAGTGAAAATTCATTCTTTCCTCAAGAATTATACCATAAAATGGTCAAATTGTTTTCATTTTTCCATATTTTTGAGCTTGCCTATATGCCTATTTATCATTGCAAATTAAGGAGAAAAGGAAAATAATTTAGCCAACCAGTAAATGGTTCTATTTAGCATCTGGTTGCTAGTTAGTATAGAATAGGTAAGATTTCTAGTTTTTCCTAAGTGTTTTCCAAACACAATAGAGTAGTCTTACTTTAGTTTTTCCTATTTTCAGTAAAAAGCCCCCAAGTTTTTGAATAGATGAATAAAATAATTACTCATATCACACCCCTAATTTGACTTTATGTCCTAATGGATGGTTCAAGGCTACTAGTTTGATATCTAATAGGAAGCCATATAGTAGAATTTGCCAAAGATGCTACCAATTTTACCACTATGAAAATTGATAGAACTATTGCTAGTTGTTCCTAGCAAGGTGCCTATGAAAAGAGATAGTGTATGCATGTGTTTCACTTTTGAAGTATTACAACCTTCATGAAAATATTCAAGGTGATATTCATGTTCTACATTCTTGTACTATTCATAATTTCCATGCATGTACGAGGGGGATATGTAAACTCTTGGTCTTAGGTCTTCTCCTTATATCCCTAAGTCTTTATATTTGATTATTTGTATGAAAATTTTCTAATGGATATTTCAAGTTGCAATCTTGCAATCACCTTTCATTGCCTTGTCACTCTAGTTTATGTCTTAACCATTAGATGGGCTATGAAGATGTGAGATAGTCAAGTTCATAGTTAGTACAATTTCATAGTAGTTAGTGCTAGCATTCAATTTCATGTTGCAAAGGAGCAAAAGTAGTTAGTCACAATGTCATAGACCATTTCTAGCTTAAGAATGTCTAAAGGACCTATGATCTTCCTGACCGTTAGATCTTAGTTAATCAATATTTGGCGTATCTCTACCTTTTGAAAATGTACTAAGTTTAGTGAAAGAAGGAATACGAGTAGTTGACACCTATCCCCGTGAGCACTTTTCTGGTTTCCAAATGACGTAGATTCCTGAATCGTCAAATCTTGTTAGATAAACACTTGGAATTTTCCCACTTTTCAAAGATGCTTGAAGTTTAAATAAAATGAAAAAGTGAGCATTTTCCATGTGGATCTGGTGGGACCAGACTCAGCTGTGGATCGTAAAGGAGGAATGTGTTAGAGCAAGTTATCAAAATGACAATGTTTGATTGGGTTAGGGGTGTTGACTATGACAAAGAGCTTCAGTTATATGGAAACCTTGTGATATTGCTATCAGGATTTAACTGTGTAGTTTTTGAATCAAACTCATTGACCCATATTTCATGAGTAGTGATTCAACATGAATCCATCTCTCATGAGAATAAATGGAACACTTAGCACTCATTAGATCTAGGTGATACTCACAAAGGTGAAGCACAGAGACTTCCTGGGAGGTCACCCATCCTGGTACTACTCCAGCTTGAGCGTGCTTAACTATAGAGTTCCTTGCATGGTTAAAACCACTCTACTTGCAACCCCATTTGAAAAACCTTCACCAAGTGTTGTGCCTTATGAACCATTAATTAGAAATATCCTTAAGCTCATCAATTGTTAAGTAGGATATAATTTCCATAACAAGTCAAACTATGATATTTCTATTAGGATTTAACTGTGTAGTTTTTGAGTTAAACTCATCGACCCATATTTCATGAGTATTGATTCAACACGAGTCCATCTCTCATGAGAATAAATGGAACACTTAGCACTCATTGGATCTAGGTCTTCCATTTATTCTCATGAGAGATGGATTCATGTTAAATCACTACTCATGAAATATGGGTTGATGAGTTTGACTCAAAAACTACATAGTTAAATCTTGATAGTAATATCATAGTTTGACTTGTTGTGGAAATTATCTCCTACTTATCAATTAATGAACTTAAGGGGCTTTCTAATGAATGGTTCATAAGGCACAACACTTTGTGAAGGTTTTACAAATGGGGTTGCAAGAAAAGTGGGTTTAACTTGTTGGCAATATGGTTAGTTAGATGTCTTGATGGTTGTCATTTATGGAAATATATACTTAGCATTTCATTTATGCATTCAAAGACAAAAAGTTGTCTAAGTATTAGACAGTTTGTAGGAGTGCAATGAACAGATCTTGATAGTATGGATGATGTGTAGAGAATTAGTTTATGCATAGTTGAGGAAAGGTTTGTAACATTGTCATGATGATGTGTACCAGTGTGCATGCGTGTACAATTAGTATGACACAAGTTATAATAAGTTTAACTATGTTGGTATTTAACAGTGCAAAATAGAGCATAGTAGAAAATAAAGCTATACGACTTTAGGAATTATTTTGATTTAAAAATAATTACTAAGTCATGTTAAGCTGACTATGTGGATATTATTTTATATTATTTCAAGCATGTAAAGACATGGAAGCCAACTGAGCAACAATTTATAAATGCACAAGGTATAAGAAAAGATCTTATGTTGCACAAATAGTGTGTAAGTGTGTTGCATAGTGAATGTGTGTAATTCACAAATATTGTGGAAGTTGCATGATTAGATATGACATGAAAACTATTGTGAGAACTATTTTTGAGGCTTATGTGATGCGAAATTTGATGTAAGATTAGAGCAAGTGTGAGTTATAATAGCAAGCAAGTATTTTATGCATATCTATTTTGTTAAGTAACTAAATTGTATAATTGCATGTTAGGGTAGTGGGATCTTCCTACATACATTGTAATTGATCTACCAACTCCTAATAGGGTTGTAGAAACTCCTAACAAGTTTGAGGCTTCTAACAAGGCCTAGTCCTCTAACACAAATTTGAGACACTAAATTTACTCTATAGACTCCTAATAGGGTCAATATCCTTAACATGATCCTATTGTTTAATGAATCATCTAGTGGGTATCATCCCCATCAGGGTCTTCCCTTGACCAGGGTTTCCCTAGTTAACAAATAATGGTGTTATGAGTTCTCTATGTGTATGGTTATATTTACTCTTCAATATTGTTGGTTTACTTTCATATGCAAGTTATAAAGTAATTAACGATATTTAGTTGTAAGCAAAAGTTTGTAGAATATTGATTCACCCCCCTCTCAATATTATCTATTTCTAGAAATTGGTATCATAGTATAGTTACTTTGAAGAAGCTTAACAACTTAAGTAAGATACCAATGAATATGGAACATTGAAGAAGAATCTTGAAGAATCTCTTGAACAGATTGACTTTCTTACTAAAGAGAGAGACAACTTGAAAGATAGATATAAAGATGTAAAAGTTTCCATTGATAAACTAAAAGATGATATTGATGATCTAAAATCTAGCAAGGAATCATTTGTGCAAACTAGTGTTAATGATGATACAAAAAATCTTAACAAAGAGAATGAGATCTTGAAACATGAGTTAAAAATTATTGAACTGAAGTTGAGTCTTAAGATTGGTGGCAATAAGAGTGAACTTGATCTAAAATTTGAGAATGCAAACCTTAGATCCTAGTTAAGTCAAGTGACATATGAATTAGATTCTATTAATATAGAACATGCAAAGTTGGAAAAACACAACATCATCATGAAAGGAGAGTTGACACAAGCTAAACAATAGTTAGAGAAACTTTACACAAGTTTTGAGAAAATTGATAAACAAATATTTCATCAAATACCTTCTTATGACAAGACATTCCTTGGATATCTTCTTGGAGAGAAGTCAACAAAGAAATATGGGATTAGGGTAGAACCAAATTTTATAGTAGAAAACCCTAATGAAAAGTTCAAGTGGTCTGATGAAGTTGAGAAAACTAAATTGACAAAGAAATTTGATGAACTTAGAACAACAAAGCAAGTTGAAGAACCTAAGCAAGATGATTCTTCCAAAGAGGAAAGACATGAATTCAAAGGTAGATGTTTCATATGTAATTAAGTTGGACATATGAAGAGAGATTGTATAGGTAAGTCCTTTAAACCTATTACTAATTTCTCTTATTATAATGTTCATGGTTACAAACATAAGGCTATAGAATGTAAGAAACCTAAGTTTGTTGATGATAATAAGAATAGTAGAATGTTTAGGAATACTAACCTTGTAGGTAATGGAAGAAGTAGATCATAGAGCATATCTAATCATGGAAAGAAACCTAATGGTGAGAGAAAGTAGTTTGTTTGTTCCAAATGTAACAATCTTGGACATATTGCAAGGAATTAAAAAACACCTAAATGTTAGGATGGGGACAATCAGAGGAGAAATGCACCTATGTGTCTATTATGAAATAACGTTGGACACCCAACAAGATTCTATAAAGTAGATAGAGGGAACTTTAATAGGAACCCTAATCATAGAAGGAACAACAACATGAATGATAAAAGGAATGAAAATAGAGGAAATAATAGTTAGAAAGAAGTATTCAAGGAACATTTTGAGGAATTCAAAGAAGAATTTGCAAAGGCTTGTAATCTAGAGAGTTCAAATACTATATTGGATGAATAATTCTTTGATGCACCTAATGAAAAGTTGAAGTCACAGATTGTTTGTGACTCAACTTGCTTGAATTAAGCTATTACAGTAAGCATCAAAGCATTAGTGGTCAAAATTGATATCATAGAGAAAGTTAGATATTTCAAAGTTAATAGAAGGTAGAAGAAATAGAGAGAAAGATATGGTTTAATGCACAAGTCTTGATGTGATTGTAGTAAGTGGGAATTGTAAGATCAAGATCACTAGTAAACAGAGACAATATTCTGAGTTTGTGGTAGATACACATTTATTGTACAATGTGATTTGAAATGATTTAAGGATCATGAACAAGATTTGATGTACCATTTTTTCATGTGAAGTGTCTTGAGTGAATTGAAGAGTGATTTGACAACAATTGAAGTGTGAAGATGAAAGTTGTAGAAGCCCTAAAATTGTGAATTTGAGGCATTTTATAGAATATTGAATCTAGTTTCTTAAAGTATTTATAGTTATAAAGGAATGGATAGTCAAAGAGTGCGTGATGTTAGTGACAGACCAAGGTATGAGTCCAAGAAACACCCATTTGTTTCTTTACTAGATGATCTTGTAGGTGAATTTTTGTAAGTTTTGGAAAATGTGTTACATGTAGAGGATATAAGGAATTATACACATTGCAAAATTGAGACTATAGGTGATGAGGAAATTCACAAGGACTTAGGAGTCATGTGTATTAATGACTTATCCCTAAAGTTTGAATATGCACACCTTGAAGATATGAATTTGGTGAAGTATATGTTCTACACAGAATTTAACAATCATGAGGGGACCCAAATTATATTGAGTAGAATTCAGATGATATATCCTGGTTAGGTGATGTGCAAATTTTCATTGATAATGACCTAATTCACAAGGTCAAAGGACTTAATAATGAAGGTTATAATCCTATTAATGAGAAAAGTGTCAGGAAATTAGTAGAGACAAACCTAAAAACCAAGTTTGATAGAAGAAATATGAGGCTTGATCCTATTCAGGATAAAGGAGTCAAGTTGTTGACCAAAATCTTAGAGTACAAGTTGAACCATGGATCAAGGGTAAAATTTGTACTAGTTGGATTCCTTCACACAACATATGTGATGTCTGTTGAAAGGAGTAAAGTAAATTTGTGTGACATTGTTAGAGTGTAGCTTTTGGAAAATATTGTAAAGATAAAGAAAGAAAAGAGTGTGGTATTTAGATTTGAACCCCTATTGACTCATTTATTCTTTTATGTTACTAAGAAGTTTCCTAGAGTAATTAATTGGGATAGTAGTGAGTGCAAAATGAAGATTGTAACTCAAAGCTATAGATCTAAACCTAAAAATGTTAGAGACATTGATATTGATAGAATGATGAAGAATTTTTAGTTTGAGATGAAATTGAGGTATAAGATACCTTCCTCTATGGTAGAGAAGTATAAGACTGATTTTTGCTTCATGGTGGAAACTAAAAACACCTGCATGGAAGCAGTGATACCTAGAGTGAATTTCATTGAGCCTATGGGCTATGAGATGAGTGCTGAACTTATTCAAGGGTATGAAAATATTATACTCGAGTCTGAGCAGGACACATAATGTCCTAGATGGGAGACATATGATGAAAGGTTAAGGATTGTAGAGTCCAAGCTCCACAACAAGGAGAGTATAAGATAGATTCCATACTCAAAGAATCTATCATGACTAGACAAGAATTCAATGAGATAAAAGGGAATTTTCCTAGAGATGAAGGCTAGTGGGCATACATAAGTGTTGGCAAAAATACTTATTGCAGTAGTAGGACCTTTAGATGGAGTAACAGTGGCATAACCATGTGTACAAGCTCCCATTTCACCATATGTAGTAGTTTCACAAGTGCAACCTGTAAGAGAAAACTATGAGCAATCAAGGAGGTAGTCAGAGATGGAAGCACCTATTGCATAGAGGAAGTCAGGGAGACTGGTGAAGGTTAAGAAATAACTGTTGGAAATATAAGAGGAGTAACTTAGAGGGGAGGGGTAAATTAGTTACCACAAAAATAAATCCCAGATCCCTTAGATGTCAGTACAAAACAAACTCTGATGAAGACTAAACTCTACAGAAGCTTGACAAATACATAGAAAAATATTGTAACTCGGTAAACACTAAAATGGCTCAGTAAATGCTTAACATGAAAATCTTAAGATATTATCTGTGATTAATATTACTTTAAATTTTTTGCAAACACATAAGAAAAATAGCATGAACACACTTGACACCAAGATTTAACGTGGAAACTGATTTGGGAAAAAATGCCAATTACAACTAGTTACTAATTTTCACTCTTTTGAAGTGAGCCCTATTAAGAGCCAACCTTGTGAAAGGTTAAAAAAAAAATTGTTAGGTGAACCCCGTTAGAGGATTCAATCACCCTATTAGGAGTAGCCTTGTTAGAGGTCTTTAGACAATTCAATAGAAGTGCCACCTTATTAGAGGATTTACAAATAATTGTTAAGCCAACTTTGTTAAGAAATTTAGATCACTGCTATAATGGTTAGAAAGTAACAATGGCATGACATGATTTATGATGTAATTGAATTGCTGATTTTAGATCTCAATTCTAGCTTGTATACTTAATCTTTTTTGATCAAATGTATCTTTGCATCACAATAAGGATATTCTATTTATCCTTCTAATTTTCTTCCTCTTGGCATCATCAAATCTTCAATTATGTTCCACACATTCAATCCTCAATTTGACCTTATATTTATATCTTTCATATTGTCAAGTTGGCTTGAATACAACTTACACTAATTAATATTCATCTTCTTAGTCACCTAGAACCAATAGATAATTCAATTGAACATAATATGCCAAAATAAGAAAATCCTTTGTTAGTTGACCTTACTCACTAGACACTAACTCATAAATGATTTTCCTATATTAACCAAGTGAACTTGGTTAGCACTACATATTCACAAAGTTCCTTTGGTAATTGAGTGAGCTCAGTTAACACTAGTTCCATCCAAAATTTCCTTCATTAACCAAGTGAGCTTGGTTAACACTCAACTTCTGCAAACTTTCCTTTGTTGCATGAGTGAACTCAATAGATGTTGTCTTCTAAACTAGGCAAACTCTGGAATGCTTGATAGACATAAGAAGATTTCTTCAATTCCCAAGTGAGCTTGACATACATTGACTAGCAATGATATGAAATTTTGTGTAATATCAAAGACAATACACAATTAATCAATTGTATTCAACAATCTCCCTCTGGCATTGATGGCAACACAACATGTCATAATGCAATGGAATTTTTAGAGCAAGAATAAAGTAAAGAACATATCCTTAATTTAATTATGTTTCTAATCCATGATAAATCCCGCTATCAATGTGAAATATTTCTACCTTCAATTTCTCCCTCTGTTAGAAAATTTCTGCCTTCAACATCTTCTTCTGATAGTAAACTCTATCTTTGATATCAAACCAAGTTCATTCTCCCTTTTGACATCTCTTTCTCTTTATCTTTATAAAATTTCTATGAGATATGATAGTAAACTTCTCCCTCTTTAACATCTCAAGCCAAAGACAATATTAAGTGAATATTAATGTACCTCATGCACTAATTCATTTGCAATATGCCCCTTGTCAATACTGCACCAACTAATTGATCTTCAACATGCTCTAGTTGATGCATCACTAAGCTTCATATAGTGAGCTTCAAATAAGGGAATGACCCCTAGCTTACCTCTAAGATATAGAAATACATCCTTAGGTAATGGCTTGGTGAATATGTCTACAATTTGTTCTTCAGTATTGACATATTCCAATCTTCTTTATCTTGTACTAATTCTCTCAAAAAATGATATTTTATAGCAATTTGTTTTGTTTTGGTATGCATCATTGGATTCTTTGATATATTAATTGCACTAGTGTTATCACAATATATAACCACTGGATCCTTGATCTCTATTTTCATATCTACCAAAATTTGTTTGAACCAAAAAATATTAGAAAAAATAACTATTGCTGCCACATATTTTGCCTCTGCTATGGACTGAGAAATACAATTCTATTTCTTTCTTGTCCAAGACACTAGTCTCTTATCGAGAAAGAATGCTCCACCGCTGGTGCTTTTTTTGTCATTAATACTTTTTGCCCAATCAACATTTGTGAATACTTTTAAATCCAAATTGTGTCCTGTTTTGTACCATAAACCATAGTATTTAGTACCTTTCAGATATTTCATTATTCTTTTGATTTCCATTATGTGATTTTCTTTGGGATTTGCTGAGAATCTTGCCACCATACTGATTGCTAATGCAATATCAGACCTTGTATGCACTACATATTGCAATTTTCCAATCATTGATCTGTATGTGGTTTGATCTACCTTTTTGGAATTATCATTTTCGGAAAGCTTATGTCCAATAAACATAGGGGTTCCAACTAGTCTTGAGTCTTCCATTCCAAATTTCTTTAGTATCTCCTTGATATATTTAGATTGAGTAATGTAGATACCATCTTTCTTCTATTGGATCTGCAATCCAACAAAGAATTTTATCTCTCCAAACATAGATATCTCAAATTCTTTACTCATTTCTTTTGAAAATTCCTTGCACAAGTCATAATTTCCTATGAATAAAGTGTCATCCAAAAATATTTTTGCTAACACAATCTTCTTATCCAGTCCTTCTTTGATATATAGACTATTGTTATTATTTGTTCTTTGAAAACCAATTTGTAACAAGTAGTTATGAAGTCTTTGATACCAAGATCTAGGAGCTTTCTTGAGACCATATAATGCTTTGTGTAATTTGCAAACCATATCTCTTTTGCTGGGATCTACAAAACCTTGAGGTTGTTCTATGTAGACTTTCTCATCAAGAATTCCATTCAAGAATGTAGATTTTACATCTATTTTACATCAATACCTTCCTCTTGAGAGTAACCTTTACATACTAACTTTGCTTTGTTTCTAGAAACTTCTCCATCTTCATTTAGCTTATTTCTAAATACCCACTTTGTGCCAATTACATTTTTATCCTTGGGTCTAGGAGAAAGAGTCCAAGTTTTTTTCTTCTCTATTTGTTCTATTTCTTCATTCATTTCTTCAATCCAACTTTCATTATCCAAAGCATCTTTAACATTTATAGGTTCAAATTCAACAAGTAAACATGTATCTTTTAATTTTTTTCTTGTCATTGTTCCATTTGACTTGTCTCCAATGATCTAATCAAGTGCATGATACCTACTAACATGTCTTCATAATACAGGTACTTTGGATTTGGAGTTTGATTCACTACTTTCTTCATGATCTTTTGTATTAAGCTTGGGTCCCATTATTTGTGACTTGGGTCCATCAGACTCAATTTGCTTTAGTAGTAGCTCGGTAGCTTCTGACTAGGATTTAGGTCCTTCAAACTATGACTCAGGTTGCACTGATTACAGCTCAGTAGCTTTTGGAGATTTTGGGGACTCAAGAGGTGAGGCCTTCTATCTTCTAGATAGATTTGGCAAAGTATCACATTCATAGTAAATAAATCTTTTGTAATCCTTAGGCTCTTTGTTACTTTCTTCTTCACTCTTTTCTGCAAACTTGTCAATTCTCACATTTGCACTTTTTATGATTTTATAAGTAGACAAATTCAAACATTTGTATGCTTTACTTCTACAGGAGTATCCTAGGAATATGTCTTCATCACTTTTGACATCAAATTTAGCTTTCCTAGATTCTTTCAAAATATAACATTTGTTGCCAAATACTTTCAAGTAACTTACATTAGGTTTGTAGCCATACCATTGTTAATAAGGAGTTTTATTTGAGTCTTTCTTCAACTGTACTCCATTCAAAGTATGCACTGTAATATTGATTGCTTCCTTCTAGTATTTGATTACAACATTCTTTTCTATCATCAATGTTCTTTCTCAATCCATGATGGATCTATTCCTTCTTTTAGCTATAGCATTTAGCTGAGGTGTACTAGGGGCTGATACCTGTCTCTTAATTCCTTTTTCAATGTAGAATTCATTGAACTCATTGAAAATGAATTCACCACCTCTATCTGATCTTAAACATTTTAGATTCTTTCCAATTTCTTTTTCTACTCTTGCTAAATACCACTTAAATTTTTGAAAAGCTTTAGATTTTTCTTTTAGATACATTACAATCATCATTCTAGAATAGTCATAAAAAAAATAATGAAAAAATTATCTCCACTGTAACTCTCTATTCCGATAGGTCCACATTAGATTTTATGTACAAGCTCTAAGACTTCTTCTCAACAATAGTTCTTGCTTTTGAAACTAGTTTTTCCCATCTTACCAATTTGACAATTTTGGCATAGACCTATATCAGGTTTCCTCAAGCTAGGAATACCTCTTACTCTTCTATATTTTCTTATCTTGACCAAATTATCAAAGTTCACATGAAATTATCTTTTGTTCTATAACCAAATTTCTTCTACTTGAACAATAAAACATTAACCTCCACTAAGATCTAGATAGAATAGATTACCTTTTATTTGTTTGCCAGATCCAACCAGATTTCATTTTCCATCCAATAGTTGGCCTTCCAACTCATAAAATCTACCTTGAATCCAATGTTATTCAATTGTGCCACACTTAGTATATTATTCTTTAGTCCTTTAACTCAATAAGCATTGTCACATCTAAGTGCATTGGTTAATGAGATGCATCCTTTTCTCTTTATGCAACAAGGTTCATTGTTTCCAAATCTCACACTATCACCATCATAATGTTCCATGTGCTCAAACTTTGTTTTATCTCTAGTCATGTGACGTGAGTAGCCACTATCAATAATCCATGTATCATTCCTTCTAACATGAGAGATAAGTGCCATTTTATCTCCTTCATCATCAGATTCATATTTTACAACAATATATACCATTTCATCTTCACTGTTATTAGAATATTTAGCCATAAAACAAGATTTCTTACCTTTTTCCTTGTAATTCTTTTAATTTTTGAATTCCTTCTTACCTTTTTATTTATTGCTTTTATTTTCATCCTTATCTTCTCTATTTGGGCACCACCTTGCAACAATGCGACCAACTTCTTCACAAGAAAAACAAATTAAAGAAATCTTACCTTTTTATTCTTCTTTGCCTTTTGGAATAATTCATTGCAAGTAGGGCTTCAACAACTTCAAGATCATTGTCTAAAATTTCTTCTCCTTCTTCACTTCCTAATTGATTGGCCTTTGATTTCTTACCCCTTTTCTTGAATGAAAGCATGGCTTCAAATGTAGACTAAATACCTTTGGAATTAGGAACATAGTTATCATAGTTATCCAACTCAAAACTTGTTGATCTTCCAATTAGAGCATCCAAATTTATTTTACTATTTGGATCACATCTCATCTCTTGAATAGTAGACACTCTAATTGCATATATAGGAAGAAGGGTTCTAAGTACCTTGCTTACAACTATTATTTTATCAATGTCTCCTCCAGATGCTTTGATTGCGCTCACACTTGCTTTAATTCTCTCAACATATTTTGCAGTTTTTTCATCTTCTCTCATCTTTATTTGATCAAATTTTCCTCTAAGACTTTCAACTTTAGCTCTTATTACATTGTATTCTCCTCCATAGATGTCTTTTAGTTTGATCCACATATCATAAGTTGTAGTACAATTTTTGACTTCATCAAATTCAACATAATTAAGAGCAGAAGCAATGTTAATCATCATGATGTTATAATTTTTCTTTTCAGCAATATCTTCAACTGATAATGTTCCAAAAAGAGTCTTTTATTCATTATCAAGATACTTGCAACTTGAATCACTGATAGTTTCCAAATGTAATCTCATAAGTCCTTTCCATGTTGCAAAGTTTTCTCAGTTCAACTTGGGTATCTCTCTTTTGTAAGACATCCTCCTAATCTTTAGCTTTGGTCCTTAAAACCTTCTTTGCAAGCACCAAATGCTCTGATACCAATTTTTTGAAATATAAGAGGAGTAACTAAGAGGGGAGAGGTGAATCAATTACCACAAAAATATATCCTAGATCCCTTAGATGTCAATCCAAAACAAACTTTGATGAAAACTAAACTCTGTTGAAGCTCGACAAACACACAAAAAAGTGTTGCGAATTGGTAAACACTGAAATGGATTGGTAAATTCTTAACATGAAAATCTTAAGATACTATCTGTGGTTAATATTACTTTAACTTTTTTACAAACACATAAGAAAAATAACATGAACACACTTGACACCAAGATTTAAAGTGAAAAACTAATTTGGAAAAAATCACCAATTGCAACTAGTTACTGATTTTCACTCTTTTGAAGTGAACCCTATTATGAGCCAACAATGTTAAAGGTCACAAAACACATTGTTAGGTGTGACCCTATTAGAGGATTTAATCACCCTGTTAGGAGTGGCCTTGTTAGAGGTCTTTAGACAATTCAATAGAAGTGCCACCTTATGAGAGGATTTACAAGTAATTATTAAGACAACTCTATTAAGAGATTTATATCACTACTACAATGGTTAGAGAGTAACAATGAGATGACTTGATTTATGATGCAACTGAATTGCTAATTTCAAATCTTAATTCTGACTTGTATACTTGATCCTTCTTGATCAAATTTATCTTTACATCACAATAAGGATATTCAACGTATCCTTCTACTTTGCTTCCTCTTAGCATCATCAAATCTTCAATTATGTTTCATACTTTCAATCCTCAACTTGACCTTATATTTATATCTTTCATATTGTCAAGTCAATTTGAATACAACTTACAATAATTAATATTCATCTTCTCAGTTAGCTAGAACCAATAGATAATTCAATTGAACTTAATATGCCAAAATAAGAAAATCTTTTATTAGTTGACCCTGCTTGGTAGACACTAACTCAAAAATGATTTTCTTATGGTAACCAAGTGAACTTGGTTAACGCTACATATTTGCAAAGTTCCTTTGGTAACTAAGTGAGCTTGGTTAACACTAGTTCCATCCAATATTTCCTTCATTAACAGAGTGAGCTTGGTTAACACTCAACTTTCGTAAACTTTCCTTTGTCTTTTGATTGAACTCAATAGATACTATCTTCTGAACTAGGAAAACTTTGGAATGCTTAGCAAACACTGACTACCAATGATATGAAGTTTTGTGTAACATCAAAGATAATACACAATTAATCAATTGTATTCAACAAGAACATGCACCTCAAGCTAAGAAAAGAGTAAAGCATATCAGTTGCAAGCCTAGAAAAAAGGGGAAAACCATGCAAGTGAGAAGTTCTAAAAGCTTTGAGGATGATGATGAAGATAAAAATTTTGAGCAAGATGCACAAGAAGCCAAGACAACCATAGGAAAGAATGCATGGAAACCAAAAGTAGAGAATTTGAACATGCAGATTATAATGATGATAATTTTATTTAGTTGAATACATTTTATAGCATGTATCATAGTATGGATAGGAGGTAATTAGAAAATTCCATAATAAGAAATATGATTATGAGGAATAAAAGATTTGATAGCATTTAGAATAAGATTCCAGAAGACTTATACAATAGGTTGATCAATAGAAAGAGAAGGGTTATAGAAGAAGATTTGAATATGAGGATCACATCCATGAATAAGTTATGTGATGTAGGATCAAAAGAGGAATCTGAGAAAATTTTGAAGAGTATTGAACCTGTTGCCTATTTTTTCCCCTCACCAATTTTTTTTTGAATTCAAACGCAAACCCCACCCAATGGCTAGTTCCTAGATTTAACATTATTTAAATGCCAAAAATACAAAAAATAAAACATTTAAAACCTTAGTGTATTTCCCCTTTTTGTTTTCCACCAGCCTGCAACTTTCTACATCATTAGATCAAGCCCAGATCTATGGTGGGCACTTCCCCACATTTTGAAAATGCACTACTTTTATGTAATGTGGGGAAGCCCCTTAACAACACGTGGCAAGTGGGTCCATGTCTCCTTTGAGACTATAGGTTGGACGAAGTGACAAGCTAAGCTAGTGATCCTATTGGTGCCCACTTTCCCACATTTTGAGCTTCGTTAGACTTTTTGAAAGTATGGAGAAGTACCTTGGTGAAGTGTGTCTGAATGATGTCACGACGAATGTTCGCAAAAGTTTAGAGGTACATTTTTTGAGCACCATAGATGCAAAATAGATCAAAGGCTGGCACTTTCCTACTTGATGGAAGTGCAAGGGTTTTAATTATTAAGGGTGAGTGCCCTAGTGAGACCTGTCCCAGATGATGTCACAGGCTCGCCTTTCTCGCAAGGTGATGCATGATGAGTTCTCACCGTCTGATGCAAACAAATCTATAGTTGAGTCTTTCTCGCATTATGAAGTTATGAGGATTTTAACTATTGCAAGAAAGCACCTCGCTGCCACATGTCTCTATGGGACCTATTTCTTGTATAGGTCACCATGGTGATGCTAGGGTGGTTTTTGAGTTGGATACCAAGTTGTGCCAAGTATTTCATGGGCCCCTAGAATTTTTGAAGGGCAAGCACAAAATAATGGATAGCTTTCATGATCGTTGATCTCACAAAGATCAACGATCAGGGCATTCTCGCATTATGAAGTTGTAGGGAAGTTAAGAAATGTGGAAAAGTGCCTTAGAAACATGTGTCCTAGCGGACCTAGAGGGATATGTTGTGACTAGGCATTAACAGTTAGATGCTGGCGGTTATGTGACTATCACAGATAGGGTTCTGAGGAGTTGGCACAATTAGTTAGTTGGATGTGGTCAACCATTGGGAGACCTTATGAGGTGGTAGAAAGATAAAAGACCATTGGCCCACGTGGCTCATTCTTCTTGTGGGATTCATTTGACTTGCTGACCTTGCTGATTCACAAGCTAGAAACAGGGGAAATCGAGGTTTTTTGCACAATCTAATCCATGTGATGATTTCCAACCACCCTCAAATGAATGCTGAAGGGGGGAAAACACTCCACCACCTCTGATCTAATCCATCTACCTAGTCAGAGTTGTTTAATGATGCCATTTCTATCTTCTCAGGGCCTTGTTCCAACAAGGATCGGATATCATTACATCTGGATCTGTACTCAGATAAGATTTTCTTCTGGATCCCCATGATTGTTCTCTATAGGACTTCAATGCAGTAGTTGTAGAGTAATTACAATTAGAGGACATCCCAATTATTATTGAACTATAAAGGAAAATTTTGTAGATTTTGTAAAGGCCGAACCCTTATTTGATTTCTCTGATATTACTCTGCAATTTCATGTGTAAATTCCCTTTGCCTCTAAACTATATGGCATTCTGCCTTATCTCCTTTAGCCATTGATGTAAAGTGCAAGAACTATTTGCCTCTCATTGGTGTTTTGTGGATATCTGCAATCTGCATGACTGTATCTCTTCTGGCCTGTGAATGATAATATAAGTGAATCTCTCTTTCCTTGTGTCATTCATTTTGGTTTTCTGATCTACATGTGGTTGTTAGATTAAAACAAGTTTGAATGTGTATATCTTTTGGTGTCATAATGGTTCAATAGTGCACGTATGGGCAGAGATTGGTTTGAACACTCTATTTTGGTGCACACCCCCTTAGACTAGAATAGGTAGATCTGATTTTCATGCTTCCCTTCTCCCTTTCCTCTCCAAGAGTAGTTAGGTGCACCCTAATAGTAAGAGGAAGCCAGCCTTCTCCAAAGATTCAACCTCATAGTTCAAGTCCCACAACTTAGAGGTTGTTTCCATGTTTCACAAGGTTTTCCTTAGGTAAGACTTTGGACAAGGGTGCAAACCTCTGTGACAATAGTTTTTGGCATGCATGGTGGGACATACATCAGAAGATTTCAAGTCTACTAGTGTCAAGAAGAAAGATTTCAAGATTAATATTGAGGAGATAGTTCTAGCCTCAGTATTCATGCCTTCAAAGGGTTCATTCTTCAAAGGACTTGGTGACTCTAAGCTTCAAACACATATGGTTCCAAACCAAAGTTGCTGTAATTCATGCCCAAAGCTGAAACAAGGGCATCTTCTAGAGGTAAATTTCAGTACTAAGAGCTTCCATTTTCAAATCCTAGAAGAAGGAGGACTAGAGTATCTTTATCACCAGTTAGGAGTGCAATAGTAACAAACACCCCTGCAAGATCTATCTCTACTCCTCTTACTATTAGATCTCAGCCTAGATTGCCATCAACATATATCAATAGATCACTTGTTTATATGGCACAGCCTAGAGCCCATACTTTTTCCACCTTTAATGGTGGCAGTCCTCTTTTATTGGCCCAAAGACATGACATACCAATAGCTACACTCAAAAGTATACCAGAGTTTACTGGTGAAACTTCTATCTCTCCCTCAGAGCACATTCAAGAGGTTGCAAATGTTTGTAAAATCATGGTATTATAGAGGATGATGTTGTAGTTAGGATTCTAGCCTCATCTCTAAAAGGAAAGGCACTATAGTGGTATAGAGGTTTGGCTCATGCTTCTATGACAGATTGGGATGGGTTAGGAGTAGGACTATGTAAACACTTTGAGGACAAAAGTGACTATTTGTCACTTTTAGAGCTGTTGACTACCATAAAAAGAGCCCCCCATGAATGTATGACTGATTTCAACTATAGATTTCAAAAGACATGGGATAGAATGCCTGTCTTAGTAAAGCCTATCCCTAGTAATGCCTTCTTGCATTACCTTAGAGCTTTTAACAATGATATTGCTACTACAATCCAAATAGTGGGAGGGGATACCTTACCTAATGCTTATGATGTAGTAATAAGGGCAAAAAATATATTGATACAAGGAGGCAAGTTAGCTCCAAGGCCTCCTATGCCCTTTTTCCCTGATGTCCGAAACCATCAACCAGCAATGGCTTCTCCTCCCATAGCTTCCACCTCACAATCCCTTTCTCTAGTCCCTCAAGCCTCCACATCTTCAAATGGAATAGACAAGATTAAGGAGATGATGCAATCTGTGATGCTAAACATAGATAAGAGATTTTAGGGCCAAGAAAAGAAGCTGGAGGATAGTTTCTCTGTGATGCAAAAAATGAGCAACAAGGTGGTGACTTTAGAGAGACGGTAGGCTCAAGGTAGTAAAGCTCATCAATTGCAACACCAAACTAGGAATGGTGGTAGGCCCCCAAATCAAAATTATGGGAACAATTATTTTGATCAGAATAGATAGAGTAGTCATGCTTCAACCTCCAATGTGAACCAGAGTAGGGCCATAGTCCCTCAAAACCACATGGCCCAGGATCAAGATTTTTGTCCCTCCTGTAACTACTCCTATGCTCATTGCATGTGTTAGAAGGCTGAATCTTATTTGGCTTTGACCATCAAAGATCTTGTAGTAGGAAAATCATACAAAGAGGACCAATTTAAAGATTCCTCCTATGTGCAGGGACAAGGTGATTGCTCCTTTATGAATCATCAGGTGGAGGAACATTGTAATGTATACTAGGATTCCATTGCTCACAATACTAGGAACAAAAGAAGAGCTATGGAAGATGCTACCCCTCATCCTCCTAATTAGGCCTCAACTTCAAATACAACACCTCATGAGCAATCAATAGTAGATGATGAATCAAATGTTTTTCAGCAGCAAAGGCAAAGTAATGTCAGAAAGGATGTGAGTGATCCTCTGATTGTTCCATCTCAACCCCCTGCAAGGACAACTCTCAAGGCTTCTACCAACGTGCCCTCTACTCCATTCAGTTTGGTAGAATAGATGAAGAAGAAAAATGTGAATATTTCCATGTGGGATGTTGTTGCTACTATACCCATGCAAAAGAGGTTGTTGTAGCAGGAATTGGAGAGTATTGACCAAAGGATTAGACACCTAGCATGGAAAGTACCACAAGTCTAGTGCAACCATCAAATAGGGTAGAAAAAAATAAAAAGTTTAAACCCCCTCCATTCTATGTTTCTCTAATTATAGGGGATAAACTAGTCCATAATTGCATGATTTATTCAGGGACTAGTAGTTCAATGATGCCTAGGTGTGTTGCTGATGCTTTGGAGATGAAATATGAGCCCATTGTTAAGGATGTATTATAGTTAGTTGGTAGTACTGTCAAGACTATAGGGATCCTTAAGAATGTAGAAATGGCCCTACATGCATGCCCTGGTTGTACTGTAACTTGGGATATATCGTTTGCTAAAGTCAAGCCACACTTTGCAATTTGTCTGTCAAGAGACTTCACTACCCAAATAGGTGGTTACATATCTTTTGATTGGTCATATATGTCTTTTACAACAAGATATGGAGCCAAAGCTTCAATCAGAGCAAAGCCTCTAGCCCTTCATCATACTGAACCCTACACCCCTAATCTCATCAACATGAATTGCACTATCCTAGAAGTGGATGAGGATGACATAGTGAATGAACCCACCACTTCCCTGGCACAGGTACCTGATTTCCTTTTGGATGAGTGGGCTACTGCATATCAATTTGATCCTATGCTAGAAACCCTTGAGACAGGCCTTAGTACATATTGTATATTAGAGAAAGATGCTCTTGTTCCCAATCTTGTGGGGACTAAAGAAGATATGAGTGAGATATGGAGCATGTACTTCGATGGCTCAAGAAATAAAAATGGATCAGGGGTTGGTGTGATGCTAGTTTCTCCTACACAAGTAAGGTATTACTTCTCATTCAGGATCCAATTTAGTTGCACTAACAATGTGGCCGAGTATGAATCTTTGATTCAGGGTCTCCTACTTGCTCAAGGAAGAGGAATCCAAATCTTAAGTGTATATGGAGATGGTGAGTTGGTGGTTAACCAAGTGAGAAATCAGAATACCACCAAGAATGGCTTGCTTAAGTCTTATAAACATAGGGTATGGGATTGGCTTGAAGGCTTCAATGCATTTAATATTCAGAGCATCCCTAGAAAAGAAAATAGACATGCTGATAGACTTGCAGCAATAAGTGCATCTTATGATCTACCAGGGAATCTTGAGGAGAAGAAAGGGAAAAAAATTAGAGTGGTAGTAAGGCCCCCCATCCCTGAATATAAAATACATTGGAAAGTGTTTCAATCTGATGAACAAATTGTAAGCTTCTTGTAGAATGAAGTGGAATTTTTGGAGAGAAACCAGTCAAGACTACAGGATCAATATGGGGACCAAATCATTAATCCCAGCTCCAAAAAATTTCGTAAAGGTCTCATTACTTTAGAGAGTGTTTTTAACCCTAATGACCAAGCAAGAGGTAGAGTCATGAACTTAGCTATTGACCAAGATGATCACACTCCAGTCATGATTGTTGATGGAAAGCCCTTAAACATGGGAAAGGTATGTTCTAAGATTGAGTAGAAAAGTTTTATTCATCTATGCCAAGAATTTAATGACATATTTTCTTGGACATATGATGATTTGAAGGGTTTTTACCCAAGGTTGTTTCAACATACCATAGATTTAATTGATAATGTCAGACTAGTAAGACAAAAATAGAGGCTAGTGAATCCCAAGATTGAGCCATTAATGAGAAAAGAGCTATCCAAATTGATTGAGGCCAACACAAATTTCCCTATCAAGAACTCGTCGTGGGTAGAAAATCTTGTCCCTTTTAGGAAGAAGAAGGGAGAAATTATATTGTGTGTAGACTTTAGGGACCTTAACCAAGCTTCCCTTACAGATCACCATCCTCTTCCTTCCATAGAGAAAATTTTGTCCAAGGTCAGTGGTTCAGAGAGGTTTTCATTTCTTGATGGGTTCTCTGGTTATAATCAAATGCTAGTCAAGGAGTCTAATAGATACAAGACTACATTTACCACCAAGTGGGGTACCTATGCTTATTGTAAAATTCCATTTGGATTAACCAATGAAAGTTTTACATTTCAGAAGGCAATGGAGATGGCTCTTAAAAAAATGATTGAAAAGTTTGTATTAGTTTACCTTGATGATATCACAATATATTCAAAGAATGTGGAGGATAATTTTGATCATTTTAGACAGGTATTCTCAAGTTGTAGAGAGTTTGGGGTATCCCTTAACCCAAGCAAGTGTGTCTTTGCTACTAGTGAAGGAAAATTATTAGGACACATTGTATCTAAAGATGGCTTAACCATTGATCCAGAGAGAAAAAAAGAAATACTTGCTCTTCCTCTTCCTAAACATAAGAAAGGGCTGCAAAGTTTCCTTGGTAGGATAAATTTTGTGAGAATATTTATCCCTAATCTTGCTACCATGGTGAAACCCCTTACAGCTATGCTCAAGAAAAGTATGGTCTTTGCATGGACCAAGGAAGGGAGAGAAAGTTTTGAAGAGATCAAGGCAGCCATAGCCTGAGCCCCTACTCTCATTAATCCAAAATTTGAGAAGGATTTCATCCTATATACCCTAGGTGGTGAGTCAGGTATTTATGTTGTCTTGACTCAAATAAATCATAAAAATGGGGAGCAGCCCATAGCCTTCTTTAGTGAAGGGCTTAAAGAGTATGAAGACAAGTATAATTTTGTAGAGAAGCAAGCCCTTGTATTCATAAAAGCTTTGAAGAAATTCAAACACCTCCTATCTAACAATAAGATTCATTTGTTAGTACCTCATGCCAGCATAAAGGATTTTCTTTTGAGCAAAGATATTAGTGAGAAAAGAGCTGGTTGGATTACAAAAGTGATGGAATATGATGTTGACATCCAGATTACCAAGTTGGTAAGAGGGAATGGGTTGTGCAAACAAATGATATCATCTCAAAGATTAGATGAGGAAGTTTCTATGATACTAATAGAGGAAAAAGAGGCAAGAAATGATAACCCAAAAAATTGGATGGATGATATGAAGAATTTTTTATCATGCAATGGGTATCCTCAAGAATTAGATAGGGCTAAAATGAGACAGTATAGGTTGCAGTCAATTCCTTATGTCATAGTTGATGGTGTCCTTTTTAGGAAAGATTTTAATAGAGCCCTATTAAGATGCATTGACATAGACCAAGCTAAAAGAATGATCAAAGAGCTTCATGATGATCTCGATGGTGATCACTTCTCAGCCAGAACAACTGCAATGAAGATCATGAGAGCTGGTTATTACTGGCCATCCCTATTTCATGATTGTCATAAATATGTGAGGAAGTGTGAGAAATGTGCCTTCTTCTCTAGTTAAAAAAAGCTTGTAGCTCTTCCTCTTCATCCCATTCAGGTGGACCGGCCTTTTTCTCAGTGGGGATTGGATTTCATAGGCCCTATCAATCCTCCCTCCAGTTCTGGTCACACGTGGATCTTAGCTACTATAGATTACTTTACCAGATGGACAAAAGCAGTTGCCTTGAAGGATGCCACAAAATATTTAGTTGTTGAGTTCCTTGATGGAATTATGACCAGGTTTGGTGCTCCTTCAACCATCATTTCAGATAATGCAAAGTCTTTTGTAGGAGCTCAGATTTGTGCATGGGCAGTTGACCATAATATCTATTTGAGCACGTCTTCAAACTACTACCCTCAAGGTAATGGCTTGGCTAAGTCATCCAACAAGAACTTGATTAGGATCATAAAGAGGAAAATAGAAGATAACCAGAGGTGTTGGCATAAAAAATTGAGAACAGCTATGTGGGCTGAGAGGATAACACCTAAAAGGTCAATAGGGAATTCACCATTTATGTTGGTATATGGCAGAGAAGAAAGGCTTCCAATTTCATTAGAATTACCATCCATAGAGCTAGCTCATCAGCTAGAGCTAATTGAAAATGATGCCTTGATAGTAAGAATGGTAGAGCTAATGGAGCTAGAAGAGAAAAGAAGCGAGGCCATGCAGACTTTAGAGACACATTAGTAGTAGGTAAAAAGGAGCTTTGATAAGAAGGCTAGAATCAAAACCCTTAGGGAGGGTGATTAGTTTTGAAATGGGATACAGATAGGGAAAAACTAGGGAGGCACTCAAAATTTGATGCTCTATGGAGTGGTCCCTATTTGATTATCAGTTGCAAGTAGGCCAATGCTTTTCAATTAAGCAAGCCTGGTGGTGAAGTTTTTCCCATCCCAGTCAATGGGATCTACTTCAAGCCATGTTTCTGAGAGGGCTTGATTTTCCATGTACATATTAGAGTAGTTCCTTTTTGTTGTTTCTTGCTTTCCAAGAAGTGCACGAGCACATGTGTTTTGCAGAAGGTTTTCAATCTTTGGTTTCAATTGCAGAGTTGTAGAGATAGAGATTTTCAAATTTTGGAGTTTTGCTACTATAGAGGTAAGGTTAGGATTTTACAAATGCATTGATTCGCATTTTTCATGACTCTATGGCCCAATGGAAGCTTTAGGCCATTGGTCATATGCATAGTAGGCTCGCATCCCCTATGAGTTGCCATAAATGTTGCTTATTTTTGCCCCCTGCCAATTTTTTTTTGAATTTAAATGCAAACCCCACCCAATGGCTAGTTCCTAGATTTAACATTATTTAAATGCCAAAAATACAAAAAATAAAATATTTAAAACCTTAGTGTATTTCCCCTTTTTTTTTTCCACCAGCCTGCAACTTTTTGCATCTTCAGATCAAGCCCAGATCTATGGTGGGTGCTTCCCTGCATTTTGAAAATGCACCACTTTTATGTAATGTAGGGAAGCCCCTTAACGACGCATGGCAAGTGGGTCCATGTCTCCTTCAGGACTGTAGGGTGGATGAAGTGACAGGCTGAGTTGGTGATCCTATTGTGCCCACTTTCCCACATTTTGAGCTTCATCAAACTTTTTGACAGTATGGAGAAGTGTCTTGGTGACGTGTGTCTGAATGATGTCACGAAAAATGTTTGCAAAAGTTCAGAGGTATGTTTTTTGAGCACCGTAGATGCAAAATAGATCAAGGGCTAGTGCTTTCCTGCTTGATAGAAGTGCAAAGGTTTTAATTATATTAGGCAAGCGCCCTAGTGACACCTGTCCTAGATGACATTATGAGCCCGCCTTTCTCACAAGGTGATGCATGATGAGTTCTCACCATTTGATGCAAATAGATCTACAATCGAGGTTTTTCCACATTATGAAGTTATGAGGATTTTAAATATTATGGGTAAGCACCTCACTGTCGTGTGTCTCTTTGGGACCTATTTCTTGTATGGGTCACCATGGTGCTGCCAGGGTGGTTGCTGAGTTGGATACCAAGTTGTGCCAAGTGTTTTGTGGGCCCCTAGAATTTTTGAAGGGCAAGTGCAGAATAATGGAGATCTTTCACGATCATTGATCTCACAAAGATCAATGATTAGGACATTCCTGCATTATGAAGTTGTAGGGAAGTTAAGAAATGCAAGAAAGCACCTTAGCAACACGTGTCCTAGCAGGCCCGAAGGGATATGTTGTGGCTAGGCATTAACAGTTAGATACTGACAATTATGTGACTATCATGGATAGGGTTTTAAGGAGTTGGCACAGTTAGTCAGTTGGATGTGGTCAACCATAGGGAGACCTTGCGAGGTGGCAGAAAGATAAAAGACCATTGGCCCACGTGGCTCATTCCACTTGCGAGATTCATTTGACTTGCTAACCTTGCTGATTCACAAGCCAAAAATAGGGGAATTTGAGGTTTTTTGCACAATCTGATCCATGTGATGATTTCCAACCACCCTCAAATGAATTCTGAACATGGGAAAACAAACCACCACCTCTAATTTGATCCATCTACCTAGTCAGAGTTGTTTAATGGCACCGTTTCTATCTTCTCAGGGCCCTGTTCCAACAAGGATCGGATATTATTGCATCTGGATCTGTACTCAGATTGGATTTTCTTCTAGATCCCCATGATTGTTCTCTATAGGACTTCAATGTAGTAGTTGTAAGGTAATTAAAATTAGAGGACATCCCAGTTATGCCTAAACTATAAAGGAATTTTTTTTGGATTTTGTAAAGGTCAGACCCTTATCTAATTTCTCTAATATTGCTCTACAATTTCATGTGTAAATTCCCTTTTCCTCTAAACTGTATGGTATTCTGCCTTATCTCCTTCAACCATTGATGTAAAGTGCAAGAACTATTTGCCTCTTATTGGTGTTTTGTGGATATCTACAATCTACATGACTATATCTCCTCTGGCCTGTGAATGATAATATAAGTGAATCTCTCTTTCCTTGTGTCATTCATTCTAGTTTTATGATCTGTATGTGGTTGTTAGATTAAAACAAGTCTGAATGTGTATATCTTTTGGTGTCATAATGGTTCAATAGTGCATGTATGGGCAGAGATTGGTTTGAACACTCTATTTTGGTGCATCACCACCTTAGACTAGAATAGGTAGATCTATTTTTCATGCTTCCCTTCTCCCTTTCCTCTCCAATAGTAGTTAGGTGCACCCTAATAGTAAGAGGAAGTTGGCCTTCCCTAGAGATTCAACCTCACAGTTCAAGTCCCACAGCTTGGAGTTTGTTTCCATGTTTCACAAGGTTATCCTTAGGTAAGACTTTGGACAAGGGTGCAAACCTCTATGACAATAGAACCCTTTCCGAGGAACAAAATAAGAGAAATTATTCTAATGGGAGGAAATATGAGGAGGTAAGGAAAGAAATGGAGGAGGCTATAGTAAAATATATGTCCTTAGTACCTAAGAAGAGTGCACAAGAAAAGGCTAATAGTCTAGTATATGTACAAGTAGATACACCTTCAAGTGAAGAGGAAGAGGTAGAAGGGACAAAAAAAAATACTATCTCCACCTCACATTGTTATGGGTATTGAATCCATGCAAGTAGATAGTATGCATATAACTATGGACACAAAGGAGAATCCATTTGTGGCATATGGGGCAAATATTGTTGGTAATATCCCTTCCTATACCTGCTCTGATGATGAAGAGGAAAAGAAAAAGAAGAAGGAAGAAGAAGAAAATAAGAGAAAGGAACATGAAGAAAAGAAAAGAAAAGAAGAATAAGAAAAGAAGATGAAAGAAGAGTAGGAAAAGAAGAGGAAAGAAGAAAATGAGAAGAAGAAGAAAAAGATAGAAGAAGAAGAAAAGAAGAAGAAAGAGGTTGAGGAGAAGAAGAGTGCAGAGGAATAGATGAAAAAGATTAGTGTATCTTTAGTAGTATTAGTAGTTGGAACATTAGTAACAATACATATTACATTTGATGATGAAGACCAGATTGAACTATTGGGCACCTTGAGAAAATCGTTTGAAAAATAATAATTTGTAAAGTCTTTGGAGAAGACTCTTGCTGAAGTCTTAGAATGCATGTAGAAGATAGTTTCTACAAATGCAACTAACCTAGAATCACAAGCTAAGGAAAAAGAGTTGGTGAGGACCTTTGATGGGGAATTTACAACCATAGCTAAAGTAGCAGCAACACAAACATAGAGTAATCATGAATCAACACAATTCAACATAGTGTGCACTAATGTGCATAATGATTTGAAGGCACTTGATGAAAACATCAAGGAATTGAAACAATGTATTGCTAAAGGTAAGAAGTTGTTTAGACAGTGTGCAATGTCTTATACTTATATGATTTTGATGCAAAGATCAAAGGCCATATGAGTGAGCTTTAGTTATTCACTACAAGATTGCAACAACTAGAAATCAAAATTGAAGATTCTAAGAATGAAATTGAGAAGATCCACAATGCTATCAGAAGCATTGAATTTGACAAGGAGAAGGTAATAAGATGATTCACTATTCTCAGAGAATATCTAGTACCCAAGGTTGTAATTTTGTAGAGGCAATTGGAGGAATGTAATTCAACAAAGAATTCCTATGACAATTTTGCCTATACTGACTTGGGCATAGTTGAAGTGATAGCCTATGCACTTTGAGCATTCATCAGTATATCAGATACAATCAAAAGAAACTAGAAGAAGGACTTGACATATTGAAGATAAATTTTGTAGATTGCATACCCAAAATGATGAGCTGATCAACAGTAGGAAACAAATTTTTGTGATATAATTTTTGACACCTTTGCCATTGATGTCAAAGGGGGAGTATTATTAGAGAAAAATTGTATATATGTAAATCTATATATAAGGGGGAGCTTATGTATGTATAAAATTTAAAGGAGTGATAAGGAATGTAATGATCCATCAAAATATGAATAAAATTGTTATGTTTTGAAGGAAAATTTCTATATAGTTATTTTATTTGCTTTTGTTTTGTATGACATCATTTTGGGGTTTAGCCAATTTTTCCAAATGTTGTCATTAATGCTAAAGGGGAAGATTTTTGGAAATATTGTTAGTTAGATGTCTTGATGGTTGTAATTTATGACAACATATACTTAGCATTTCATTTATGCATTTAGAGAAAAAAAATTTAAAGTATTAAACAATTTGTAGGAGTACAATTAATAGATCTTGACAATACAGACGATACATAGAGAATTAGCTCATGCATAGTTGAGGAAAGGTTTCTAACATTGTCATGATGACATGTACTAGTGCACATGTGTGTACAACTATTATGGTGCAAGTTATAATAAGTTTAACTATGCTGGTATTTAACAGTGAAAAAATGAGCATAGCAAAAAATAGAGCTAAACAACTTCAGGAATTGTTTTGATTTCAAAATAATTACTAAGTCATATTAAGCCAACTATGTGGATATTATTTTATATTATAATAAGCATGTAAAGACATGGAAGCTGACTAAGAAACAATTTATGAATGCACAAGGTATAAGTAAAGATCTTAAGTTGAACAAATAGTGTGTAAGTGTGTTGCGCAGTGAATGCGTGTAATGTGCAGATATTGTGGAAGTTGAATGATCAGATGTAACATGTAACCTATTGTGAGAATTTTTTATGAGGCTTATGTGATGTGAAAAATGATGTAAGATCAGAGAAAGTGCAAGTTACAGTAGCAAGCAACACTAGTACATTTGACCTCATTTTTCAACAAATATTGGTCAAAATTTTGACCCAAGTTGGTCAAAATTTTTCTAGTAGAAATTTTGACAACTTATTGGTTGGTCAAATTTCAACCAATATTTTGGTTAAAAACTTTTAAAATTCTTGGTACAATTTCTACCAAGCATTGGTCAAATTTTGACCAATGCTTGGTAGAAAACTGCTAGGCATTTGTTGAAATTTCAACCAATACATTGGTCAAAACTTTCAAAACTCCTGGTGTGATTTCTACCAAGCATTGGTCAAAATTTTGACCAATACTTGGTAGAAAACTATTAGGCATTGGTCAAACTTTCGACCAATATATTGGTTGAAACTTTCAAAATTCTTGGTGTGGTTTCTACCAAGCATTGGTCAAATTTTTTTGAGGCATTCTATAAAATAGTTCACATGCCTTGCCTATGATTTGACATTTTTCATGCATCCTGCACTCTCTCATCCTGATGATGGATTATAGAGAGTGATCTGAAATGATGTATGTGTGTGTGTGTGTGTGTGTGTGTGTGTGTGTGTGTGTGTGTGTGTGTGTGTGTGTGTGTGTGTGTGTGTGTGTGTGTGTGTGTGTGTGTATAATAGATTTATATATGTTTAAGTTGTGATTGTCCTAGTAGACATGCTTGCAAAATTAACAATATCAGATTTCCAAAATCCATTTGTAATGCAAGTTCATTTTGGATTTGATTGTGTGTGTTTTTTAGCATCATTGTTTTAGATCACTCTCTGTAATCCATCATTAGCCAGATGAGAGAATATAGGATGCATGCAAAATGTCAAATCATAGGCATGTGAACTATTTCATAGAATGCCTCAAAGAAGCTAAGAATATTGAAATACTTACAAGGGTGTGAGTCACTTCATATTTTTTGATTGCACAATATGGTTTAAGAACTCCTCCTTATTGATTAACTTGCACCACAGACCAACAACCTTCATCTTTGTTATGGGCTTCTATCCCCTATGTGAGTGTTGATGTAGAAGCCAAAGTGGAAAAAATAAGTGAAATCATGTTGAATAAGGTTTCTAATCTCAACTTGGTCAACATTGTTTATTTAAGGGCTATGGACTGGGAAATTCTTTAACGTTCATCAATTAGCAGTAGCATTGCATCCTCTTTAACTGTTACATGTATAGCTCTAGGAGGAAACAGGTTATTGGCTACTTCTTCTGGCCTAGAAGGATATGACTACAATAAAGACTAAGCTCAATTAAATATTCCCAAGTTCACAATAGCTTCTACAATTTCAATTGATTAGTGTACAAATGCAAAAAATATCTATTTACCAAATGTATGTACTAGTGGAGTCAATCTGAAGCACCAAAAGAAAACTATATATATAATACATTCCATTTAGACACATGACAACAACAAAGATTTTGAGTTCATTTCAATATATTTAGTTTAGTGCAGTAAGCTTAGCAAAATGATTTAATCAAGCCAAAGTGAAACCCTTAGATAGGTTGCCATTTGTCTTGTGTTGCAACAAGTTTAGACCAAGAAAGGTATGACATCCCGTCATTCCCTTGAATCTTTGGGGACAAATCTGTGAATAAAAGCAAGCTTAGTAGATGCCTTCATGAATCTTAATTGCTTAACAATGTGATAGTGTTAAAGCTCTATTATTTGCTTCCATATTTCACTTTCTTGGTTGAATTTGTACTTCAAGTGCATCACTAGTAATATATCATAAGATGCAGTTGTGTTTGATTATTTTGGAACATTCTTTTGTATTTGTATCTTGGTATAACTCTAGGCTGAAATATTAATTCAATCTATATTTTGTAGGTAAAACACAAAAACCATTGCCAGAGTTATTATAGGATTATAATATTCCCCTAGGACTATTCCCCAAAATGCTACCAATTATGATTTTGATGAAGTTAGAGAAAAAATTATTGTCTATATACCTTTAGTTTGTAAGGTGGGCTTCAAAAATTCTTTAGTTGTGAGATATGCTACAAGAGTGTTAGGCTTTCTACTGAGAGGAAAATTAACAAGAATTGAAGGAATGAAAACCAAAGTAGTCTTATGTGTTAAAGTTACCACAATTTTAGTAGATGGCCCATGATCAAATAAGGTGCATTTCATTGTAGGCATGAAACATTCAAGGCCAAGAGATGCATATGAGGTGCTTCAAGATGGAGTAGCTATTGATGAGTTTTAAGCTAGATCTAATGTTTCAGAAGAAATAGGTAGATATGTATTAATATTTTTGTCAATATGCTATACTCGGTTGATTGTAACTTACTAATTCTAGGTAGAAAAATTAGATGGAATGAATCAACTAGCCTTATTGAAAAGTATTTGGTTAGAAAATATCTTATGATCAAGTGTTTTAGTTTCTCTGTATTCCTTAACTTTTGCAATGTCCCATCCAAACAACATTTGATACTTCATTTTGTTTAACAGAATACCCACCTGCCATTACATAGAACTTAAACATAGCTATGTTGCTACAAAATAGATTTAGAACATGAAAATAAAAGGTAATAATTTTAAATCAAAATGAACTAAACATGCAGATGAATATTATAATGACACCAAGCTGAGGAGGCTATGTTTACTATTTGTCTTAACATTATACACACTTATATTTAAAAGTCGTATTAGTATTCATGGACTACAAAAAATTCTTCCCGTCTAATTAAATTAATGTAATTCACTTTCATTATTTTATGTGCATACCAAAAAGAAATGCCTTGTATGGATTTTTAAATCATTAAATATTAAATGGTTTTGTTTCTTAATCCCAAAGTTGGCATTCCATTAGAATATAAATTAAATGCTTTGACATGAATATATTAGATGCAAACTTGACCCCTTATATATTCTATAATCATCAAGATATTAAATTGAATTTAACTAATTAAATAACTCATAAACTCCATAAAATAGAAATATTAAACTAAAAATTGAGCTGCTCAATTTGCTAAGAAAATTATTGACGCTCAAAGGAAATCATTTAGGAGATATGGAATATAGGGAGAGTGGGACAATCCCTATTTGACACTTACTCTAGAATATGAAACTAGATAGATTGAAGTATTTGGGTAAATATTTTTACAAGGCAACATTTATAGAGGCCAGAAACTAATTCATTGGAGTCCCTCATGTGGCACAGCTTTGGCTGAGGCTAAGTTAGAGAGAGTGGGAGAATCCCTATTTGACGCTTGCTTCATAATATGAAGCTACATAGATTGAAGTATTTGGGTAATTTTTTTTGTAGGGCCACCTTTATAGAGGCCAGAAACTAATTCATTGGAGTCCCTCAACTGGCATGGCTTTGGCTAAGGCTAAGTTGGAGTATCTAGAGTGACACATATCAAGAAGTGTTTATGCTATTTTCAAAGTGGTCAGTTAATGTAGCAGACATAGCTCCTAATTTTCTCAAAGGACTTCTACCTAGTTTGGGTTTGGCTATCTAGACTAAAACCCCATGGAGAATTCATAGAAATGTTACTGTTGTAGTCAATGGTCAACTTCTTTATGTAGTGGTCCAAGTAAGAACAAAATCATGTATAGATATTGCTATAGAAGGTGTCAAAAAGCTTGTTTTTGAAAGTAGCCAACATATTATTGTTGTAGCAGATTTAGTTAGTACTTTACAATTGAAGTGGGGGTTGAGCTTGATGTGTTGGGAACATTTTGTAGTTTAAATCTTAAACATTGCAGTTATATCTATCCTTTACAAAATAGGGAATGCCCTGTTGTTGTGGGTGGAGATTACATAACGATGGAATCTGTAACAGGGTTGCTTCATACTACCCCAGGCCATAGCCAAGAATATTTTTTGACTGGCATGAAATATAAGATTCTAGTACTATCTCTTGTAGATGATAATGACAAGTCTACTACAGAAACTAGGTAGTTTGTTAGTTTGGATGTCTTGGGTGATGGAAATGTGGCAATCATCAAGAGCGTAGATGAACATTAATTTCTTATCATGGAAGAAGCGTACAAATAATAAAGTGACTATTATTTTTCAACTACAAAATATAACACAAATTTTCTTTATGAGAAATGAAGTCTTTGAAGTGAAACGTGTAACCAATAAGCTACATGGCATTTTTTGTGATTAATAAGCTCTGGCTCTAAAATGTTATAAAAGTGCATTCCTTGCAAGAATTCGATTCATTATTTTGTCTTTATGTTTATAAAAATTGAGAAAGTCCAAGTGTTTGGTATGAATTCTGGGAAATTCTAAAGTTCCATCATTCAATTCCAATATGAGTTGGGCAAAACTGCCAATGAATTTTAAGTTGCTTTCATGATTTGAAATCTACATTTTGATCCATGTTTGGAGAGTTTGAGGTAAAAAATGGATGACACATTAATTGCAAATTGGTTGAATCTAGTATAGTTACAATTGGGACTTGAAATAGAATAAATATTTTCATCAGCTCTCACCTCCTAAGCTTTGCATATAAATTACTACAGAGAATAAATCCCTCTAAAGTTCAACAAAGAAATATCTTTTTGGCTAAAGTAAATAACTAGACTGAATATAATAACACTGACACATCAATGATATGTAAATTGATTACAAAATAACCTTATTTGGATGCACATACATGCAACTTAAAAATTGCAAATGTAAACTTACTTCAAGTATTGTCAGCCATCAAAGCCACCAAGAGCACATAAAGCTCCACCCAAAATTACTCCTGCTAAAGCAAATCACTGCCAAAGTAGAGATCCAAACAACCAAAACACAAAACATTTATATTAGCAATAAGTATAAATAGATTTAGTAAATAGGAAAAAACTACAATCAAGGGCAAACAAAATTGAAGTATACCACAACAGAATTATACGAACCCTGCTCCTCTATTTGATTGAAAGGGGTTAAATGTTTTCTCAAAAAAACAAGCTCAAGAAAGACAAAGGTGATATGCTTATTCAAAAGATGCTCTAAAGAATATAATTAATTTGATTATAGCTTCTAGTTTGCATATTGTAAATATAAAATTAACTTATGATTATTTATGCACCAGTTATGTTTCTACATTATGTTTAAACCTTAAAGTAAAAAAGAATCTCCTCTAGTAACATTCTATTTCTTTACTTATAACATGAAGTCAAATAAGATCAATTTTTCATAAACCTAAGATTCCAAAATCTCAACACTAGTAAATTACTAAACATTTTAGAATACTTATCTCTAGAAATAAGCAATCAAGAAATAATATTGTTAAAGATATTGAGAAAAAATGTTATAATTGATAAAAATATATTGTACAATATTGTCTATAAACATTGCATACCCTAATTTAATAAGATTTTTGAGAACATTATCTTTGGTTGGTAATTAGTGGCTAGTGCAAGGTCCAAATAAAAAATCATGAATGCAATCAGGAAGGAAAAAGAAACCCACCAAAGGTCCAAGTAAGATACCAAATGGTATACCATTAAACTTATCTATATGATGAATCTGCAGTGACATCAACACAAATTTTTCATATTTCTTTTCTACCCAAATATATACATTTTGACTTATGAATGAACTGAATATTTTAAAATGACATGCACAAAACTAAACCAGCTATGAGAAGAGGGTTTATAACACAAACCTTATGTACCACTGCTACTCTTTGAAGGTATGGAATATCACCAAGTGGCCCAATAGGAAAGTGTCTATCAATAAGGTCATTGTGGACTAGTATATATGTAGCCCCACCAATGGTGATTCCTATGCCTTGGAAATATTTTTCAGACCCATTAAAACCTTTCAGATGTAAACATAAGAATTAAGTAAATTTTCAACAATGTCTTGTTCATCATTTATCTAGATGATGGAATATATAGTGACCTAAATCATTATTGCACCATTTTTCAAGATTGAATTCATAAAAATATAGAAGACAAGATAAGTGGCAGTCCATACAGCACCAAAACAAAGACTTGGCACAAGGCCTTTGTAATAGAGTCTGTATGTTAGTAAGAAATTAGTAAGGATGGAATTGAGGATGGTAAAGATATTGTTCAATTCAAAAGGTCCATCTCTAGGCCTATGATGATACTACAAAACCAAGTGAATGTTTGATTAGAATAGAGTAAGTAAACCTTTTTTTTTTTTGTTACAATGGAATTTTAGGGTTGAAGATCATTTTTTCATCCACTTTAGCTCAAACTACAATAGCATTAATTTCATACCTCGTGGATATTCCAAAGAGCACCATGCTAGAATTTTTGGTGAATCCAGTGAGCCCAATGCTCCATTCCAACCTGTATACCCAAAAATGAACTTAGCAAAAATCATGTCAAAGCTAACCACTATCATGGGAAGAGATTTTAGGATTCATATTAGATGATATTTTTGGAACATGGGGTCATAGATGAATCAAAGGTTAAGTGGTGGAGTTCTTGTATTTGTATGCAATAAAAACTAAGGTATATAGGACTAGGAATGACAAAAATAGTCTTTGTTTGAAGTCTTGAAAGCATTTTGCCTAATTTTCCATATTTGGCCTAGTTGAGGGCTAGTGTCCCTAAAGCCTTAATTTGACCCAATTTTGCTAAGAGCCCTAGAGATGGGGTAAGACCTTAGAGGAATGAAGTCCACTTGGAGAGACAGAGGTTAGCATTGGGTAAATGCTAGTAACCTTGCTTGGCAACTTGCAGTGGGTTGGGTGGTACTAGGTACTTAAGAAGATTTTGGTGGATTAAGGTTCTAGACTTTGCATTAGTTGAAGCAAGATATGAGCACACATTTTGGGCACCTTACAAGTTACACTACCTCAACTTGGTGATGCAAGAATTTGGCATCCAAATTAAGTGGGTAAAAGAAATAGTGTGCATTATTCAAGCATATCATTCTTTTCTTTGGAGCGTTATGATTTTAGGATATGTAGATGATGAATTGATCAAGCTTTAGACCTTCCCAAATAAAAGTGGAAAAAAAGATGACTTGTTGGGATGAGAAGATGAGTGGTAGATGGATTTGGGTTTTGCAATTCCTTGGTATGTTAGTTTGAGCTTCACTTGGTTTCAAGAATACTATAATATTCTCTACTTAACAAGGCCAACCACGTGAAGGTGGAAGCTCATCTTGTTAGGATAAAACCACAGACAAAGATAAAAACTACATGCAAATATAACCAATAACAAAAAAATAATAGATCACATAGAAATGAACACAAGGCACCAAGATTTAACATGGTTCACCCAATCCTTGGGCTATATCCACCAAACAGCAAGTCTGATCTTATTACAATCCAATAATTACAACTTGATTATAATCTATAATCCCTTATAGCTCAATATAGCAGCAAGAAGCAATTTTGCATCACACTATATTACAATCCATAACCCTAAGCCCTTTTATACAAATATTAAATTGCTTTAGGGTTATAACATGTTGGCCTAAATCTATGAATAGAAAATCTGTTGTTCTTTTATTCATGTTCAGTCTAAAAGACCAACCAAAGCTGAAGAGGAGTTCAAATTCTCCATTGTTACAACCTTTGTGAACATATCTACTGGATTGTCATTTGTATGTATCTTATCCAACTTTAACTGTCCATTCTCCAAAACTGACTGAATGAAATGGTACCACAACTGTATGTGTTTGGTCTTAGAATGCAGAGTTGAATTCTTGGCAAGATGAATGACACTCTGACTATTTGTGAACAAATAATTATCCTTCTCAGGATGTCCCAATTCTTCCAAAAAGAACTAAAGCCATATCATCTCCTTGGCTACCTTTGTAGCATCAACATACTTTTCCTATGTAGTGGATAGAGCATTAATCTTCTGTAACCTAGAAACCTAGCTCACGGCTGCCCCACCAATAGTAAAGAAATAACCTATAGTACTCCGCCTGGTATCGATATCCCCTACCAAATCTGAGTCAACATAGCCCTATAAATTAGTAGTAGAGCCCCCAAAGTGTAAACACTTATTGGATATTCCTCTCAAATATCTGAGAATCCACTTGACAGTATTCCAATGCTCAAATCTTGGATGACTCATATACCTACTAACGACTCCCACTGCATGGGCAATATCTGGCCTAGTGCATACCATAGCATACATCAAGCTTCCTATAGTTGAAGCATAGGGTACCTTGGACATCTTATCTTCTTCTTGTGTCTTAGGACACATCTCCTTAGTCAATTTCAAATGACCAGGTAAAGGTGTGCTGACAGCTTTAGCATTCTCCACATAGAGAAACATTGCAAAACTTTCTCAATATAATCAGCCTAAGATAGCGTCAATGTTCTATTCTTCCTATCTCTGCAAATCTTCATACCAAGGATTTGTTTTGCTACCCTCAAATCCTTCATAGAAAATGCATGTGCTAACTGGAATTTCAGCCCCTTAATATGATCAATGTTAGACCCAGCTACAAGCATATCATCAACATGAAAACATAAAATAATGTAGCTATCGTTAACCAACCTCTTAAAATAAACACAATAATTTGAATGACACCTGTTATAGCCATGCTCATGCATAAACCTATCAAATTTCAAATACCATTGTTGAGGTGCTTGCTTCAAGCCATATAAACTTTTCTTCAATTTGCACACTAAGTTCTCCTTACCTTTGACCTCAAATCTCCGTGGCTGAGCCATATATATTTCTTCATCCAAATCACCATGAAGGAAGGTTGTTTTAACATCCAACTACTCTAAATGCAAATCTTTAGTAGCCACAAGACTTAAAATAGTATGGATAGAAGTCATTTTAACAACAGAAGAAAATATCTCATCAAAATCAATTCCCTTTTTCTGTGCAAATCCTTTTACAACTAACTTGGCTTTAAATCTTTTCTTACCTCCTTCCTCTTCTTTCAACCTGTAAATCCACTTATTCTATAAAGCGTTTTTACTTGTAGGAAACTTACACAAATCCCATGTCTTATTCTTTAGCAAAGAGTCCCATGTCTTATTCTTGGGCACCTTACAAGTTACTTCATCATAACTTTCAGGTTCACCAGCACCAGTAAGTAAAATAGAATACAAAGAGGGAGAAAATCTTTATGGAGGTCTAATTGGCCTTGTTGACCATCTAACATTCACTGGTGTGTGTGGCATTTGTTGTTGCAGTTGTTGCACATCATGAGGAATGGCTAGAATATCAACTTTTGGAGTATCATCCAGCACTACATAATCATCTTTTTTCTTCTCATGTTGCTGCAACAGATCTTTGTACAACACTTTCTCATTGAATATGACATCCCAAATTCTAACAATTTGAGGATTTTCAAAATTTGAAAGCCGATAACCAAATTCATTAATGCCATATCCAAAAAAGACTCATTTCTTTGATTTAGCTTCTAGCTTGGTTCTATTTTCAGAGTCTATATGAGCAAAAGCTTCACATCCGAAGGTCTTGAGAAAAGAATAACTCACCTTCTTACCAGTCCATGCCTCCTCTAGAATACCATATCCCAAAGGAGCAAAGGGACCTCTATTGATCAAATATACTACAGTATTGACAACCTCCACCCACATGTGTAAGGGAAACCCAACATGCAACCTCATGCTCCTTGTGCGCTCCATTATAGTCATGTTCATGCATTCATCCACTCCATTTTCTTGCGGAGTCCTTGGAACAATTTTTTGTCTATGAATACCATTAGTAGAGCAATAATCTTCAAATTTATGACTGCAATACTCACCACCATTATCACATATGAGACATTTTAATTTCTTACTAGTCTCATTTTCAACCAAGCATTTCCATTTCTTAAAAGTTTGAAATACATCAAATTTCTATCTGAGGAAATAAACACATGCTTTTCTAGTTGCGTCATCAATAAATGTAACATAATAATGAGAGACACTAAGGGAAGATACCTGAGCTGGTCCCCATACATTTGTATGCACAAGCTCTAATTTCTCCTCTTTTTTTTCCTTCCCAGTCTTTACAAAACTCACTCTCTTTTGTTTTCCATACACACAACTTTCATAGAAATCCATATTAACACATTTTAGACCTGGTAAAACTTTCTTTGAATGAAGTACTTTCATACCTTTCTCACTCATGTGCCCAAGTCTGTTGTGCCACAACGCTGTATCAGAATCTACAATAGCTATTTATTCTCCCTACTCAACTATAGCAATTGTTCCTGAACATTTATTTTTCTCTAAAATAATCAAAGTAGAAGAAACAATATGAATTGTACAAAGATATAAGGTGCCTACTTTCACACCTTTTGCTACTACAACGGAACCTTTTGAAACCTTTCAATTTTTATCATTAAAAGTAACTACACAACCCTCATCATTGAGTTGCCTGGTTGAAATTAAATTCCTACTCAGCCTTGGAACATGTCTTACCTCATGTAGTAGCCAATGATTCATCTAAATTTTTCCCTTTTCAACAATCTAACAGGGTTCATTATTCCCCAAATAAACAAGCCCAAAATCTCCTTGGACATAATCAATGAAATAACGTCCATGAGGTGTAGCATGAAATGAAGCACCAGAATCTAAAACCCATGAATCATCAACACTTTCTAAAGACAAAAAAAAAGCATCCTTTTCAAATTTGTTACTTACCACATTTGCCTCCTTGTCTCCATCAGATTTATCTCCTTCATTTTTCTTTCAATTCCAACAATCTTTCTTTTTATGACTTGGTTTCCCACAATACCAGCAATCATTCGGTCCTCTTGATTGAGACCTTTTCCCCTTTGACTTTCCTCTTGATTTCCCATGATTTCTAGAGTTACTTCCTCTCTCAGTCATTCTGCCCCTGCTTTGTGCATTCAAAGCACTTCCTGATGTAGATCCACCTAAGGATTTCCTACGAGTTTCCTCACTCAAAAAAACACCGATCAATCTTCACATTTTAGGGTACTAGATCCAAGAATAAAATTACTCATAGCCATTACCAAGCCATTCTAGCTTTCAGGAAAAGAACACAAAATCAAGAGAGCCCTAATTTATTCATCAAAATTGATACCCATAGAAGATAATTGACTAGTAATAGTATTAAAATCATTTAAATGATCTACAATAGATCCACCTTCTACCATTTTCATATTAAATAAATACTTCATGAGAAATACCTTGTTTAAAGCGGAGGGCTTTTCATACAGTGTCACTAGGGTTTTTATCAACTCTTCTGTTGTCTTCACTTTTGTAATATTAAATGCCACTAATGGTGCCAGGCATAACTAAATGCTTCCAAGTGCCTTTTTGTCCAAAAGATCCCATTCAGCATTTGACATAGATCCCTAATTTTTGGCTTTGTCTTCCAACAACTTTCATAAATCCTTTTGATAAAGATAATCTTCCATTTGGATCTTCCATAACTAGAAGTTTTTCCCATTAAACCTATCAACCCTCAACTTACCCTCATCTACCATCGCTCCCACTCAATTGTGAGACTCCCACTTAACCCTGAGACTTTTCGGTAGAGGATAACTGAAAAACAACCTTGCTTTGATACCACTTGTTAGGATAAAAACATAGACATAAATAAAAACTACATGCAAATATAACCAATAATAGAAAAATAATAGATCACATAGAAATGAACACAAGGCACCAAGATTTAACGTGGTTCACCCAATCCCTAGGCTACGTCCACCAAACATCAAGTCCTATCTTGTTACAATCCAGTAATTACAACCTGATTACAATCCGTAATCCCTTACAACTCAATACCACCGCAAGAAGAAATTTTGCATCACTATATTACAATCCCTAACCCTAAGCCCTTTTATACAAATATTAAACTACTTTAGGGTTATAACATGTCAGCTTGAATCTACAAATGGAAAATCTAAGAATCCTGATAAAATAGGACCCACTAACTATGAAGTATGTACAGTACTTTCCTGATCAGTCGCCATAATCTAACACATCTAGCCTCACCCCCATCCCCCTAACATCAATCTAATTTTCCCATTATCATCTAATTACATACTTCATTTATTCATTCATCCATTTATAAACTATAACATTCAATCAAATTACTACTTACCTTCAAAGATTGGACCCTACGGTCCAATTCTTTTCTCAGTGCCTCTTTCTCCTCACTTATGTCACCCTTGATGATAATGTTAACAATTTCATTAGTGTATCTTTGTTTGAGTTTCTAGTCCATGAACATAGGGTAAGAACTAAGGGCAATGTCATGTAGAAATGACACTTGGATTTCAGATCACATTTGATTAGCTATCATTCTAGCTTTTTCCTATCATTTGTGAAATCAAATATCAGTAAAATTTCATCAAAATAACTCTAAAGCCATAAAAAAAAGAAAAAAATAATATTACATTTTTTTTCTATATTAACATTAAAAATTATAATAATTAATGTTTACCTTTGTTGAAAGTGTGTGCGATGGTGCATCCTCACCTGTGTGTGGTGGTGCATCCATGTTGCCCTATGAAAAAGATTAGTAAGTCTTAGAAATCAATAGAAAAATAAAAGTAATAGACTTACCAAAAAAAATATTAATAATAAAGTAGATTGTATATGTAAATCATTTGTTTTAATTTAGCCAAAAATTTGATGTAACTAATGTGTATATCTAAAAAAATATTTGACATGTTCTACTTAATGTTTATATCTGCACATATGGTTTGAAAAGAAAAATTTGGTCGTACATGACCCCATCATAGTTGACATTGATCCTACTTGGAGATTTCATTGATCATAATGATCTTCATCCATGTCATCATCATCATCATCACCATCATCATACTTGTCACTTTGATCATCATCGTCACCACCACCATCTTCATCACCATCATCATCATCTTGGTCACCATCATCATCATGACCATAATCACCATGATCATCACCATCTTCATCACCATGATCATGATCATCATTAGCATCATCATTATCATTATCACCATTATCATTAGCATGACCAAAATCATCATTGGGTAACTGTCATTCCTGATAGTCATTTACTTCATCTTGTGCTTCTTCAATATATTTTCCTTGCATCACATTATACTTTACTAGCCTTCCTCTTGGGTCATGTCTAACAAAAAATGACCAACCTTGTTTGTGTGGAATAGAAAAGTAAAAAACTTGCTCGCATTGGCTTGGAAGAACATAGGGCTCATCTTTGACTAGCTCAAATGACCTTATATTAATCATAGTAAATCCACTATCATGTTCAATAACAATCCTATTAAGATCATTTCAATTCAGCCGTAGCCTATACCATTTGATGACAAATAGAACTATTTTGAATGAATTAAAGTCACACTCAAGTACATCATCCAAAAAACCATAGTATCAATTTTTAGATTATTGAGGATGTATGTTAGTTCTAGATAAAATATTGGTGATCATGAAGACAACACTTCCCTTGGAATCACACATTTTCTTCATTTCGTCTGACTTTTTTGTGCAAAATTTATAACCATGGTAGTACATAAATTTGTGGATTTTGACCTGAAATTATTCAAATATGTCAATATTATTTGCATTGATCTATAAATTGATATTAAACTTTTGTCTCATGATTAGTAATCTTATGTGTACCTTTGTATCTCTTAAGCCATATACTAGATCAAGCACCATTGGTGTAACATTGGGATCTTCATTACAATGAGCTTCTTTAACCAATGATGCAACACCATCTCATGCTAATGAGTGACCATTTTCTTGAGTTTTTTCAATCCATACCATCATCTAATTAAGATTGTTTACAATATACAAATGTAGTGCATCCCAATCACAACCAACTATAAAGAAAGCAATTACACCAGTTAGAAACAACTTATATATATTGATGATAGATAAGAATTATTAAACTAAAAAAAAAAAATTATAATTACCTCTCACTCTCCTCAATCTACCTTTCCTCATCAGGTACTCCCCTTTGAATTTGTTATTAGAGTTGGGACCCCAAATGCAATCTACATAGATATTTGCTGCAAACTTTGGAAGATATTCACTAATGTACACCATGATCTGGTATACCATATATCTCTCTACCATAAAACCCTCAGGTCATGCTCTTTTTTTGAACCAAGCCATTCATAAATTTCAAGTGCCTCTCAACCATCCACATTGACCTAGTTTGTACAGGTCCACACAATTCAATCTCCTCAACTTGATGTATGAGGTAGTGTTCTTAAACATTGAAAAAGGTTGAAGGTAAATAGTTTTTCATTTCACACATAAGCTATGGAATTTTTCTCTTCCAATATTTTATATCTTTTTTTATTAATTTCTTTAGATGATAACCACTTAAAAGAGATTCAACATGCAAAGATGCATAAACTAGATTTCAAATAAAATTATACAATAGATTTCATATAAAAAGCTACAAATCTAAGAAAAAACACTTCTAACCTCATGTATTTTTCAAAATCATATATAACTTATTTAATACTATTGTCAAACTAGTGTGGAAGGGATGGAGGTAGGACATACTGCAATCATTAAAAAATGATCATTTCAATATATTATTAAATAGTGCAATATATAGTACATTCAATTTTACAAATATACTATAAATAGGGAACATGACTTACCTTGAAAAAGGTATGCCAGTCATGTGTTTTCAACCCTAGACCAAAATCACCTTTCTTTGATAGAAGAGTGCTTATAGTTGCAGCAAATTCTATTGGAAATTTTTCTCTTTTTTTTAATGATTTCTTTTAATGCATCACTTTATTGCTCCATTAATAGTCAAGGAAGGGCACTTGTATTTATGTGGTCTCCATTGCTATTTGATTCAATGAAATCTTTTAGTGCATGATTGGATTCATGAATGTCAGTACAAATTTTGGCAATTTGTTCTCTATCCCACCTTCCATCCAACATTTTCCATAGTGTCTCTGTTACATTCTTTCCAATATGCATAGCATCAAACAAATATATGATTGGGAGATCCTTGTAGTATGGTAACCTACTAAATTGAGTAAGATAACTTTTCATTCCTCTAGAAATTTGGTCATTGATGCCTTGAAAAGCTTCATGAGAATCAATTATAGAATTAGTAAATATAAGACAATAACAAAATACAAATTTTAAACTTCAGACAAAAAATTGGATATTACCTTGACGATTTAGTCGATCGTATTCCAACTTTCATAGATGAGGTGTCATTCTTTGTGGCCTTGATGATGTCTCTTCTTTCCCATTGAAAATATGTCTTTTGGTAATTCAATACCTATGATTATTATGAAAAAAGTGCCTAAACTCATCAAACACCTACTTTCCTAAAGTTCTTGAAAGATGAGATTTTATCTTCATACCACAAATTGGACATGTGAATTTTCCCTTTGTTTGAAGACCAAAAAGATCATGTACAATTATCATGCACAACTTAAGCATACAATAGTAATGTGTAAGCACTATAACATACCAAAAATATGTGATTTTAACAATATAACATACTGCAAAAATGAGTTAGCCCGGGCATCATGCATTGTCCATACAAGCATTGCATGGAATTGAAATTGTGGATGTCCTAGTGGACTAGAGATGTCATACATAGTGATGCCATTCCATAACTTCAACAACTCATCAATTAGAGGCTCAATATACACGTTCATATCTTTAACTTGGTACTTACCTAATAATTGAATGAACATAAACATTACATAATTATTATGAACATTTTCATGCACTGTTTATAAATTAATTTAGATAACTATAAAATGAAAAATACTTGGCACAATCATTGACAACATTATGTGCTCCCTCTTTATGGACATCTAATGAGGAATGCTATTGTTAATAACAAAAATAGGCCACACTAAGTAAATAGATCTCATATCTCCATATGGATTGACACCATCCACTGCTAATGAAAGCTTTAGATTACGAGGTTCCTCTTTAAAGTGTGATCATGTTTCTTTTATCTCTTTAAATGTCAAACCATCAATAGACATTCACATAATGTCATCTTGAATTTTGTCGTGTGCATTGTAATCCATAAACTATGCCAAGCTAGTACACCTAAATAATCATTGAAGATGTGAAATAATGGGAATGTACCAAAGAACCTTGTGATGTACTCTTTTTATTATTTGATCTGACCTATATCTACTAATATGATAATTAGGGCATTCTATTTCAAATTCATGTTGTTTATGATATAGAATGTGATCATTGGGACATGCATGTATTGTCTGATACTTCATTCCAATCTAATTTATAATGGTAGATAATTATTAGTAGGAATGAGGCAAAATGTTTGATGGTGGTAACAAAAACTCACCTATCAACCTACAACAAAAAGTATGCATTATTAATATAATGAATAGTAATTGTATGCTAACATTGAAGATGAAAAAAATGGCATACCTTAGCATATGTGACATTACTACATTGGATAAACCATTCATAACCTTTAAGTTCACTAACAACACTATAACTGAGAGTAGAGTTGTTTGGGAGCCTTTGTATAAGGGCTTGTGTGCCTTCTCAAGTAAAGGTATATCAAGACCATCTTCATCATCATTATCAGATTAGTTAGTGCCATCATGGTGAGCCTCTTCGTCACTTGCTCTGATACCACCTTCTTCAATCATGTCCTTTAGCACATTATCATCTTCTTCCATGGGAGTGTTACCCTAAGCTTGGATATTCACACCTCCATGTTCCTCTAGTAGGAAATCCACATTCAACAATGGATGAAAATTGTGGCCCCCTTCAACGTGACCATGTTGACTACAATGACTCTAGGCTATTGTGATTAGAATTCTTTCATTCTTTAAGCCCTTACACTTTTTGAAAGGACAATAACATTTATTAGGTTTTCTTCAGAACTAAGAACACAATGCAGCCATTGTCTCATTATTTTGTTCTAGATTCATATTGTCAGGTGTGGTCTTTCTTCATAGGAAAATATATCTATGAATAAATTGGACATGTTGTAGTTAATGTTTATATCTGTACATATGAAAATTGTTGATTAATGTTTTTAAACATAACTAAAATGATCCTATAATTTCTAGAAGGCCTAGATGTTTGCAAAATGTGGAGTTATAGACAAAGTATCTTAATTATTTGCAAAATGCCTCAAAGAGATGTCACAAGGGGAAAGCCACTTAGGTGCTATCAGCAACATACCTTGACTAATCTTGATAGCAATGACTAATGTGATTAATGCATCAACTAATGAGGATGACTAAAAGATCGAAACATATTAATGTATAGAAAAAATTTTCTCAAGGACATATATGCTCTTTAGTAAGATATAAAAGGAAATATGAATTAGATGTGATCTATGTGTGCTCCAGGCAGTGGACATTACCTTTTGAAAATCATTCAATAGGGGCATCATATTTTCATCAATTGATTAAGAGGTTTGTACAGTTTGAGACTGGAGTAAGAGATAGTTATCATTATTGCTGAAGATTATTATCCTAAGGACTACAGACTAAGTGCAATTAGACATTTCATTTTCTATAGTTTTACCAATCCCAAGAGGCTAGCTAGGAATAGGAACTACTCTAGGAACATTTTGTGGATAGGCTTTTGGAATGAGACAATTCAATATGCTTGGCATTTACATACAACAATCTATTGTGATACTTTTAGCAACTGCAGTTCTCTTGTTTATACCAAACATTTTTTCAGAGCCTATATTCAAATTGTTGGGACAATCCACCATCATTGCTGCTAAGTCTAGAGTTCTCTTGAACTAGATGCTTCCTCAGCCATTTGCACTTGCCACAAATTTATCTATGCAATTTTTTTTACATGAATAGGATTTAACTTTACCAATAGTTTGAATTTTTGGAAAAGTGCTAGTCTTCCATTTTGTGCTCTATTGGATAACTTCTTTCACATATATATTAAGTCTCCCTAGTACTATTATTGCAAAGAATATATCATGTTGATTTGGTGCTATCAGATCTTGTTATTTGGTGGGACTATCACTAGGCATATTTATTTGTTTCACTGATAAAGTATGCCTAAAACATCACCAATTTTTTTGCAAAGACTCAACATGTTTGTTGCAAAATCTTATCTACATCAATAAAAAAGGCCCATACATGTAGAGAAATCATTGGGTGTTTTACACAATCACTGCCCCTCCAACCTATTGGGATCTCCATTCTCAAATCCCCCACTAGTTACTGGGATCTCTTGTCATATAATAAATTTGATTAAAATGAAGGAGTTTGGGAGGATACTAAATTTGAGAACTTAGAAAGCTAATTTTATCAGAATCATAATACCAATCACTAGGAGATGGGGGTACTTGGAGACTGGTATTGGTAACAGAGTAACCTCACCAAGCTTTTTTTTTTTTAAATTAGTAACTTTTTGGAAAAAGCTCATTTGCATAAGTAAAAAGGGCCCATACACAATTTTTTCTCCCAACTAATATCTTGTATAGCTTGCAATCATTGCCCCTCCAACCTATTGGGGTATGTTATTGGGATCTCTTATCATACAATAAATTTGATTGCAATGAAGAGGAAACCAGACTCAAGAACTTAGAAAACTAGTTATATTAGAATCACAATATCTGTCACCAAGAGATGGGGGTACTTGTTGACTGCCATTTGTAAATATAATTTAATATTTTAAAGATGTCATTACAATATTACACTACTTTTTGGAAAGGTGTTACAATTCAATAATGTTTTGAGCATTATTATAGACCAAATATTTGTGGTAAGCTAGTAAGCAATATTATAGGATATGGAAATGGTGGGATGTTTGGTCTTCATGAGAAATATGGTACCCTGCTAATGTGTATTTTACAAATTTTACAACATTGAGATTGATGAAACATCAACAAATCTCTTTTTACTAGCTTTACTTTAGACTAATGTATTATATAGAAGTTAATAGTGGTTTAACTTGGCTCACTATTGAACTAAGTGATTGCAAGTAGTTTAGTTTATTTAAAATGTTAATAATCTTAGGAAGATTGGGGCTTCATTCGCACATTGGGTAATGTTGACAAATTTGCCTGTGGTTTTTCCCATTTTCACTTTGTGTAGATCAACCGGCATATGCTGAGTGGAACTCCCCAAACCTAGGCCGAGAGCTAGAGGAATTCCATTATTTTAAGTTCTTCTCTTCCAAGGCTATGGTGGCTATATCTTCTAGATGGTCCAGAGTCTTAGATCATGTGCCTCCACTTGGTTATGACATCTCTTTAGTGCATTATATAAAATCTCCACTTCTTTGCACTTCAATGGATGACATTGGTTTTCTTGACACTCTCATATTTGTGTAGTAGTGTGTATAGAGAAAATGTGTCCATTTGCATATCTTGAAATGTCTGAAAGCCTTTTAAACTAATTTATTTTGTGTATATTTTGCTATATAGCATGCCATGTAAAGATGTTTCTTTGGGACTTTCTATCAAACATTTAATGTGTAGTCTATGATCCACATGTTGTATTTGTTTATGTTTACAACAATATTCTATTGCTCTTCCAATGAAATTCTTGTCTATCATGCATATACTTTGTCTTCAAAGCTTCATAAGAATTGACAAATTCCTTGTAAAGGTCTATTTAATGCATCTCATGCAATTATCTTCTTTCATATCTTGAGGTGACATGCCTAAAGACATTCTGTCCAACAATTCAATGTGATTTTTTATGATTCTATAGTTTGCAGGCATATCTACATGATTTTTCCAATGTTAATATCTAAGAAGAACCTTTAAAGTAGTCCATCAATAATCAAAAATTCACGTGCATTGTATACACTCACAGTTTGCATACATTTTTTAAACCGAGTTTTTGCCAAGTCTTTCATGTGTAGATTGTGTCATCATGGCATTGAGTATGATGACATCTCCCTTGATCATTTATTCAAACAATTCAAGTGTAGTTTCTTTGATTCCACATTTTGCACACTGCCTACCATAGCATTTATGTTTACAACATCTGCCAATATCTCCCCTTATACTATTATTTCATTTAGTGTGGAGCTCAAAACATGCTTAGAGGTTATAGTTGTTTCATGATCAGAGGTACTCATGTTGCCATTAGATTTTTTGTCGAACTGAACATTGAAATAAATTACTTGATTTGTGGCTGAAAAGGCTTTAGTGGTAGTTTCTATGTTATTCTCTACTCATGCATTAGGTTGTAATCTACTAGTTAGGGAACCTCTGAGTTTTGATCATAGCATGCATGAGCTCAAATAAGTCAGCAATATATACATACTACCTAGTCATATGATTCCCCCCTTTTTACATTAGAATCATAGTTACCTTATGGATTTGCAATACATCATGCACAAATGGCTAGGGCAAATCAAACTCTGGTAGAAGAGGTTTTTTTTGATAAGCATATATAGGTTTTGGTATCAACTGCCACACTTGCATGGGAGAGTAAATATCCTTGCACATACTATTATTATAAAAGGAACTCAAATTTACAATCTTGAGAAAGGTATGTGGACTAAGCTCAGTCCCTTAGATGTTATGCAGATGCTTGGTCAAGTTGGAAGGCCATAGTATGATTCCCATGGTGAAGGAATAATATTAACATGCCATAGCGAGCTGCAATATTATTTGTCCATTATGAATCAACAATTACCAATTGAGAGCCAATTTATCTCAAAATTAGTAGATCATTTAAACATAGAAATTGTTCTATGTATAGTTCAAAATGAAAGGGAGGTGTGCACATGGTTAGGATAGACTTATCTTTACATTTGCATGCTTCAAAATCCAGTTCTATATGGTTTGTCTGCTGATGCTTTAGATAAAGAGAATACCTTAGAAGAAAGAAGGGTAGACTTGGTAAGCATAATGGTGATTTTCAATTTTTGAGAGTCATTTTTGCTATAATATTGTTAGACACATAGACTGCTCATTTTACTTCAATGATATTTTTTAGTGCTTCTGATAATTGAACTATTTATGTTAATAGATACATTCAGCTGCAACTATCTTGGAAAAAAATAAGGTAGTGAAATATGATTAAAAAAAGTGGATATTTCTAGGTTACTGGTCTTGGACAAATAGCCAGTTACTCTCCTATCAGTTTTTTCACCATTCATTCAACATGCACTGACATCTTCCAACATGAAACAAACCTCTTATTAAGGCTAGTTGGCTTCAAATTCATTAGCTTTACTTGTCAATTCTCTTGGTGTACACCAGTAAAACCACACTTCCTACATATATTAGGTTAGTAATATCTCATTTATGTTACAGATGGCCCATTCTAAGTGAAATAGAGACAACATTCATAGAATGGCCCTAGTTACCATCAAAACCATTTTGAAACAGAAAAGGCAATAGCGTGAAATGAATCTGTCAGTAGCGCAAAATGGAAATTCTGATAGAACTTTGTTAGTAGAACATTCAAGTTAGTATTAAAATCTCAGATTATTTCACAACTACATCCAAATGTTTGATTACTCAAATGAATCAATAAATCATGCGACAAACTTAAATTTTCAAGAAAATTGTTTATTATTGACTTCACTTTGTATCTCGTATAAAAATCTTTAGATCTATGTCTCTATCTTACATCAAACACATTTTAGAGGATTTACAAACCCTATTCCAACCTTCCTCAGCTGATTCTAGTTGGTTTTGATCATTACAATTTGAAAAACAATAGATTTTCTCATGTTCTCCAAAACCTAATTGTTAGGAATTTGAATTTCAAATTTGTGAACTTCTAAAATGTAAAACCATAGACTCCTACCACTTTACCTATGATCAAAATTGACCTTATTGCATTATTTAGGACTTATTACATCCATTTTATCCCATTTGGCATCTTAGGTTCCACTTGACAACTTTTGGTCCTATGGTCCTTACTAGGACCATTAGGACATTTGATTACATTCTTCAATTCATTACAATCAATAGCCACTATAGGCCTTACTATTTCATAGTTAGGTCCTCCAGACCCAATATCACTCCTTCTATTCCTTGATGTGTTCAAATCCTGCATGGTATCTCATGATGCTCCTGCACCAAGTACCCAAGTAGCCCTGTCCTCATGCAACCTTGGTTTGAAGTGTTGGGTATGTGATCTTGATGATGGATTAGTTTGGGAATAATATTGTAATAATAACAAACCTAGATTTTATTTTTTAGAATAATCAAATGTTTTGTTCCCCTCCTTTTGATTTCCATTCAATGAACCTTGGGCCTTGCTTATTCAATCCACACATTGTTTCATCTCTTCTATTAATACTTGTAATTTTCCTTCCTTCATAGTAATTTCTGATTTGAAATTTTCAATTGAATTGGTGTAGGTGAAAAAGAAGTCTATGGATGCTACCACTCACACAGTCAAGAGTATGGCTTCAATACACTATTGAGGGCCCGATTTGAATCTATGAATGTATTAGATTGGTTGATAGGTAAGAGATATTTGCAATAAGAATTTGGTAGCTAAAGTGTTGAATTGAAATCTTTAATGGTCCAAACCTAAATTAAATAATCTTAAATAATGTTGAAATCATGGAATATTTCTTGAATTGGGAATGAGGATGAATTGAAAGTGGTGACATTGCTTACACTGCTGAAATCAAGAAATCTTAAACTTACAAAACTAAGAGATATCTATAATATTTCCTTTTAAAACTGCAAACTAAAAATCTTAATCATCCAGACTTCACACAATAGAGGGAAAATTACTAAAAACTCACAATATTCCAATAGAAAACTATTTTTTTCCACTATTATTTCTTATTCAGGTAAATCAGGTAATACATGAACAATGCATAGTGCATTCAACACCTATAGTGCTCTTGTTTTTATTTAATTCTTCAAATGCAAAAACCAATAGGTATTAAACTTTGCACTTGAAATAGCTATGTTCTTATTCATTTTTACAAATATGAATGGCCTTTTAAATAGGTCTTCATGTTCAATATGTAGCATCTAGTTTTTCATTGAACTAAGACAGAGCTTGGGTTGTTGTATTAACCAACCAGACTGAATCCCTATATTCTTCACATGATTTTTTTCACAATTTACACTATATTTATGATTGTCTTGCTAATGTTCTTAGATCACCATGGTTTTATTTTAATCATTAACTTTGATATAACATTGATAGTTTATAAGTTATATTTTTAATTGTATTAATTTCATTGAGATACTAGTTTCTCTTCTTTTTCTCACAATTTATTGTTATTTTCTATTTCTAATTTTAATTTCCATGTTACTAATCTTGGATGGATAGCCAATTACTCTACTATCAGGTTTTTCACAATTCATTCAACATGGCTTCCAGGGTTCATGTTGGAAGATGTTAGTACATGTTGAATCAATGGTGAAAAACCTTTCCTTCATTAATTGTTATTTAAGATTGCCAATGTATGCTAATTGCTGCCCTCTTTGTTCACAAGAGTTGTTATTCAAGATTGTCATTAACTGTTATTTAAGATTGTCACTCATCCTCTTTGTTCACAAGAGTTTTTATTCAAATGATTAAATGTTGATTATAACATGCCTAAATTGGATTAGTGAGAGCCTAATCCCAAATATGTGTCTACTGCTTTGTCTTTCCATAACCATTATATTCCATATGATCTAAGAGAGAGTCCATGGGTAGGAATTTGTTGGGGGATTCACCCGCTCTATTTTTTTTAAAACAACTTAGTTTGGTCAAAATTTTGACCATCACCTCATGGATTTCCACCAAGAATTGGTTGAAATTTCCAAAAATTCTTGAAATTTTTTTACCAAACATTGGTGGAAATTTTGATGACCAATTCTTGAAAGTTTTCAACCAACATTGGTGGAATGAACTAGTTGGTCAAAATTTTGACCAACCTGAGTCAAAATTTTGACCAAAATTTGTCAAAAATTGAGTTCAAATTTACTAGTGCCATGGCGTGCATTAACACTTACTATATGTATTGTAATACTTGTTTTAAGGCCCTTTAGCTTAGGAACCACACTTCTCTTTGATGGATTTGCTAAGTAAGATTAAAAAAATTACACAAGATTTGTTGAAGAAATGTACCATCAAATAGAAAGACACATGAACTTTACAATGAAAAACATGATTATGAACTGCAATTATAAATGCATCTGGCTTATGTAGATATGACAGTTCCTTTTTGCATAAGTACTTCATTGAATTGATTTTACACACTTCATACTCATATATCCATCACTTATACAACACACTCCTTTAAAAATGATTTTTCTTTTTGTTTACATCCTTTCACCTCAATGAATCAAGTAAGTCAGCTCCAAAAGTGACTGTTGGATGAAAAATGAAATATGACATAGGTTGGCTTCAAATAGATGCATCATGAAGATAAAAGAACCATGACTGGAAACAAGTTTATTATGAATCAACATATAATAAAGTAATTTTAACATAAAACCAAAAATAGATTGGAGAGCATGAAAGAAAAACATGTACCACAGGTTACCACAAAAATACATAAACATGTACCATAGGTTACAACACAAAGACAAAAAAAAATTATGTCAAAAACGTAATCAAGGAAAGAACATTAAAAGTTAACTCAAATTATATGAAATATGGATTACAATATTTGTTTTAAGTTTCTCTACTTAAGGATGCACATTGTTCCTTGATCAACTTGTTAAGCATGATACAAAGTTATATGTATTCATTGAAGTGATATACTATCAGCCAACAATATGCATGAGGTTAGCAATGAACAAAAAGATTATGAATTGCAGTGATTGATGCATCTAGCTTATTTTATAGGTTTCATACTTAGAGATCTAACACTTATAGAACACACTCCTTCACAAATAATTTATCCTATTTATATCCTCAACAAAATCTCAATGCATTAATTAGGTTAGCTCCAAATGTGACTATTATATGAAACATATAATGCACATAGGTGATCTTCAAATAGGTGCATCATGAAGAAAAATGTGTTGTGGATCAACCCAATATAACCATTGTGTTCGGCAAGATCTATATACCAAAAAATCACTTGTTTGGCATGGATTATCCATCATTGTATCATCCTAAAATATGTGGTCACCTTTCTCTTAGTGGAAAAACTAGTAAGATGAAGAGTTTGAACCAAACAAAGGAGCACCTAGCCAAAATTGAGGGGTTTAGGAAAACTAAAAACCATATTCTTGGAAAAATTCTTTACATGAGAGAAAAAATCAAATAAGGAAGTGATATGTGGAAGGGAATCTCTAAAACTTTACAAAAAGAACACTAATTAAGTATATGATAAGTACTCAAACATAAAATAGACCAACAAAGACCAAGATAATTTGAAACATTTCCTCCAATGTTTTACAATTAAAATTACTAATCGATGGATGGTGTGAGTAGTTAAACTAATGCTTGAGCATGCTTTCTAGCTCTAGTAGAGAGAAAGTAGAGTGAGAACTCCAGGGGAAATAGCCATAAAATAGTAGGGGATGTTGGCCTATATAAATGGTGATCCAAAAGACTAGATTGAGCCTACTCAAATAATAGGGAGCTTGACGGCTAAATAGAAGATGAGAAGAAATAATATGAGGGTGGGTTCAAGCAGGAGAACTCAAGACAGAATACAAGGAATAAAGAATATGAGGGTGAGCGGCTATAGAGGTTATGAAGCTAAGTGCCACATAACCACAAAAGTTGAATGAAACCTAAAAATGATAGCTTCCTTTTTCATTTAAAAATATATGCCCCTATGTTGGTCAAAATTTTGACCAACATGGGCACAGGTTTTAAATCTATGCTCGTGTTGGTCAAAATTTTGACCAACACGAGCATAAGTTTCGAAAAAAGAAATTTTTGCCTCTACAATTTAACCAAACCTAAAAAATTTCATTGATGGTTAAAAATTTGGTTGAAAATTGAGGCCTAATTTACTAGTGCAAGTATTGTATGTATATCTATTCTATGAAGGAACTAAATTCTATAATTGCATGTTAGGGCAGTGAGCTCTTCCTACATACATTGTAATTGATCTACCAACTCCTAATAGGTTTGAGGATTCTAACAAGGCCTAGCCCTCTAACAATGACTCAAGATGCTATATGTACTTCATAGACTCCTAACAAGGTCAATATCCTTTATAGGATCCTATTGTTCAGTGAATCATCTAGTGGGTATCATCCCCACTAGGGTTTTCCCTTGGCTAGGGTTTTTCTAGTTAACAAATAATGGTGTTATGAGTTCTCTATGTGTATGGTTATATTTTTTGTTCAAAATTTTTGGTAGAATACTAATTCACCCCCTCTCTTAGTATTATCTATTTCTAACATAACCATGTAGGGAACTTCATAGTTAAGCATGCTCAAATTGGAGTAGTACTAGGATGGGTGACCTCCTGAGAAGTCTCGGTGCTTCACCTTTGTGAACATCACCTAGATCCAATGAGTTCTAAGTGTTCCATTTATTCTCATGAGAGATGGATTCATGTTGAATCACCACTCATGAAATATGGGTCAATAAGTTTGGCTAAAAAACTACATAGTTAAATCCTAATAGCAATATCACAATTTGACTTATTGTGGAAATTATCTTCTACTTATCAATTGATGAGCTTAAGTGGATTTCTAATGAATAGTTCATAAGGCACAATACTTGATGAAGGTTTTGCAAATGGGGTTGCAAGCAGACTAGGTTTAACCATGGAGAGAACTCCATAGTTATACACACTCAAGTTGGAGTAGTACTGGGATGGGTGACCTCCCGAGAAGTCTCGGTGCTTCACCTTTGTGAGCATCACCTAGATCCAATGAGTGCTAAGTGTTCCATTTATTCTCATGAGAGATGGATTCATGTTGAATCACTACTCATGAAATATAGGTCAATGAGTTTGGCTCAAAAAAAACACAATTAAATCTTGATAGTAATATCATAATTTGACTTGTAGAAATTATCTCCTACTTATCTATATGGACACTGTTAGATCTTGTTAGATCAATGGTTGTCACTTTCTCACTTTTTAGAGTTGCATGAAGTTTAGTCAATGCAGGAAAATAAAATTGTGACACATGTCTTGGTGAGACCAAGTGCATGAAAGTCTCTTCATCACATCATCACAAGGGTTAGTTGGCAGTTAGTGTAACTTAGTTTTTGAAGGATTTATTTGTCAAATAACATAGATAGATTCAATCAATGCACTCCATAAAAATAAGCTTTAGGTTTCAATTTGTAAAGTTGTAAAATTCAACAACTCAGTCAGAATTCAATGTTTCACAACATTGCATGGAGTTGAAGGAAACCCAAGATTAAAGCTGTGAGGTTGCAAAATAAATTGTTGGCATTATCATGCTTGGTTAAGAATTGACTAGGGTTTGAGTTGTGAAGTGGAAATTTCCTTGTTGCACTCTCACAAAGTCAAATGGTGAGTTAAAATTCATGAAGTTATGATATGAAGTATGAAATAGTTAAGCTAGCTACTAGCACACTGTCACATATTCCAAATAGTCTTCATGACTAGCAGTTCCAATGGTGTGATGTAGTTAAAGATATAGCCATTGCAACATCGCATAGTTAAAGTGTTAAGCCCTGGTAGTTACAAGGATTGAAAGAAATCAATGTCACAGTCATTGCAAGGTCAGTACAATTAGTGTGTTAAGGTAATTTAATGCTATGAAGCAGAAATAGAGCATAAAAAGAGGAGGTCATGGTTTTGTAAGGTCAAGTAGACAATGATGAGAAATTGGTTGCAAAGCTATGAAGTAGTTAAAATGACCCATCTCACAAGGTCCTAGCTATAAGGATGATATGAAATTTAGTGCCTTCAATTTTTCAATAGGATATCATCAAAAAATCATAAGAATATATGAAGTGATTGTGAGGAAACTTGGTAACAAAGAATATAACCATTTCCACATAACCCATAATAGATCTGAAATAAACACGGAGTTAAAATTCACATGCAAGAGAATAGACAACATACCCACAAAATGTGACACAAGATATACCCTGGGAAACCCTCATTGAGGGAAAAAAACCCAGCCTCCAAAAGCATCCATCATCATGTATTATTCAGCAAAAATACCATTACCATTCAACCATGGAAGCCTTCATGGCCATAGCCACAACCGAGCAAACTATGTGAACAAGCATGAATCCACACATCCCATGCCATGCTTTCAACCTTCACAAATGCTCCCTTGGCTAACCTGTCAAGCCTTGTCCTGCTCGACTCTTGCCTTTTGTCTTCTTCTTGTCACTCTTTTTCACTCTCACTACAACAACTGCCTTTGTGGTTGCTTATATAGTAGCAAGTCCCACAAAACCACTAAGTGGTATTACATAAACCATGTGTTAAAACCATGTGCTACCTAACCCACTGACCCCACATTTAATATTGGGCATTTAATTCTTTTCCCCAATATTAAATAATTACATGAAACATTATCACAATGTTACAATACAACTCATCAAGAATATTCCATGGGAATCTTTACATGTTGCACGTCCATCTAGGCACAACATTACATAATAAAATAAAATAATAACAATATTATGCAATGTGTGCAACACCCATTATCTCAACAATCTCCCACTTGTTGTATACATTGCATAGGGTCAATCCGTAGCCACATAAATGAACAAGGGAACAATCCCTCCCAACACATCCACCATCATGGATCAAAATACACCAAGTGCTCCATTCTGGTACCCGCAACAAAATCAAAGTATCCAACATCTTGAACATGAATGATCTCACCTCCTATTATGCCACTCCCACTGGACATACATAGAAGCCATCCAAAAGAGAAAGCCACCCAACCTGTCACATTAGAAGATCATAAAATCCTGTACCAACTAAAATTCCAAGCACAAATAACCTGATCCAAAGGTAATCACATGCATCCGTAGTTGTCAAAATATCCATAGCTGAAATAGCACCCACAGCAAGTGCCTAAACCATCCAACTATCCATACCTCAAAGGTATAACAAGTGAATCTCATATCACCAACATATCCAATCTGCAACCTGCAATCACAAGCCTCAAGATCAATATCTGCCACATATACACCAAGAAGCTCCCACTGCAAAAGATAATGTCAAATCTATAACCAATCCACTCACAATATCTCAAAGAAGTGAATCCATGTAGTATCAAGGACATCCACAATACATAAACTGATATCCTGCAAGAACAACTCTCATAACAAGTCTCCAATGCTCTCCCAAGTTCTCCACAACCAACAGAGGAAAGAGATAAAGGAATAACGATGTCATCTCTCACATGACATACATGAGCACAAACCAGTGATCACAATCTCTAACCAATCTCAAATCCAATGTAAGAAAAACTGAACATCCAGGAAGATAACCAAGACCAGAGAAACCATGCAAATCATAACCTGTATCATGTCCTTCTACACACACCTCTAGATGTAAACTGTGCAAGAATGATCTCCTCCATAAAACCCCAACAAGAAGCCTCAACAACACCCAAACCATACCATATAACTAATCATGGATGTAAGCCTCTCACAAGAAGATCAAACTCAATAAACCCATTCCTAAATCAAGGAATAACCATTTCGAATCCAAGGAATATGCCCAATAAAACCATCTCCCAAACTCAACCAGCATAACAACATATGCACATGGAGATAACCAATGCTAAAACATCTCTCAAATGAACCTTCAGAACTAACTCATGTACCATAGCTCAAGATCCATATCCATGAAAGACAAGCATAAATATAATGCAACTGAGAAAAAAACAATGGGCTATACCTCTCAAGTAGCAAACCGCCGAGTAGACCAAGAGTGGGGAATGAGAATGTTCATCAAGATACCCAAGTCTCCAACCAAGACTCATCTAAGAACAATCTCCTCTCAAGTCCATATCAGGTGACTACCCCTCGGACTTCCTGCTGAAACCATCAATTGTCCCAACAAATACTTCTCTAATCCAAGAGAAATCAGCGTCACCACCGTCTCTAAGTATCCATGAGCACCTGTAACCAATCAATCCATGCCAACTCCAAATGCAACATAGCAATATCATGAAGTATCCAGCTTATGATCAGTGTACTCAATACCAAGAAACTAAACCAAGATCAATGTCAAAGTTCCAACCATGGCCTCAGGAACATAAACATGACACCATGATCTTACCATCTCAACCAAAGAGATAACATACTCCACATGAACATACTATAACATGTCACAACTCTAAATGCATATCAAGAGTATACCATGACATAATAATGAAACCATCCTCACACCAAGGATAACAAGCCAAATAAAAGCATAAACCACACCTTTACCAAGAACCCTGTTAGTCCTTAAGATGCAACCATCTCCACACACCATGAAGAAAAACCATCTCCACACACCATGAAGATAACCAAGAACTCCATGAGTCCTCAAGATCTAACCATCTTCAAACACCATGAAGATAACAAGTGCACCATGCAAATGTCAAAGACGCTTCTGCAGCAACAAGATCTAAGACAAACCTCCAACATCTGCAAACACTCAAAAAATATATCAATGCCAACAACTCCCACTCAACCGTGGTACCAAGTCACCTATGGCATCATAAAATCCATCCTCTCCAAACTAAGAAGATATAAACCAAACCAGGAACTAATCTTGCACTGTCACCCCATCACTGTCACAAGCTCCCAGTAAACCGTGTATCCAAGCTATCCATGACATAATGATGAAAATACCATCCTCTAACCATGAGAATCAACCAAGGCATCAAACCATCAAAGAACTCAAAGTGCACATCATGAGCTCCTCAAAAGAAACCAAATAACCATGATCCTCAACCAAGAAGATATACCACCATAACTATATCAAAAAATCCAAGCTAATGAACATCAAGGATGTACCTGTATAACCAATCATGTCATGCCAAAATCCATGGCACCATGATCACATCCATGAACTGAGCATCTGGCTCTCAATATATCCAACCTGTCAGCATAGTCAACCACAATCCTCCACCATGACTGTACCTGGTAACAACATCTCATCCCTTCAACATGAAGATAAAATAGTCAGAAAATCATGTGACTTAGGGAATAGACAACCCAAATCCAAGCCACCAATCTGAATATGCATCAATAATGAAAGATCAATGGACAAAGACAACCCATAACCAAGCTATAAATGCAACCTGTAAGTATAGACCGCTTACAACACTGCACAACTTGTAGACCCAACAAGTCATCATGCATATCCAAACCAAACACTGATAACCATATCATCATGAGACCAAACTTGAGTATACAATGACATCAAAACTTAAATCTCCAATGTCATAAACTCACAATGTTACCATAGTCAAAATATACTTATAAATTGTTCAGATCAATATATCACCAAATAAATCATGCCAAACCTGCACCAAATTTGAACCAATGTGTAGAGCTCTTCAAGAGCTTTCCGTTGACTACTCGAAGTACAAAATCCGACTCCATATGCCCAAGTTATGCCCCAATTCGTGCTCAAAATAAATAACATCTGAACTTAGGGCTCTGAAAACCTGACCAAATCTCAAAATCATAGAACCAAACCTACACCATCTTGTAGTGTTTCAAATTAGCTTTCCAACGCCTATAAGAACTCTGAAATCTAATATTCTGAGAGAAAGTTATGGCCGTTTTACTAAGACAGTCTTTTTACCATTTTCAGTACGATTTTTTTTTTTTTTTTCAGTGACGAAAATTCCGACGGGATTAAATTTGACGGCCATCATGGGCTGAAACTTAAAAATTCTTTCATTTCCTCTGAACATGGCCAAACTAGGGCATATTATATATCAAAATTTATGGAAATGTCGATCCGGATCCAATGGTGAGGTTTGTTTTTACCCAGGAGGTCATTTCTGCATGCTACCCCCTAAAACCCTCATTTAAATGAAACATCCGAAAAACTCTTTTGTCCAACAATTTCACATGCCCAAATCTTTTAACATCCCATCATAACAGCAAACCCAAAACCCTCAGATCTGCAATAAATCACTCATATATCTTGCACTTTCTTTTATCCTCTCATGCATTCCCATGGATTCAATCTAGTGTTACAATAATAAAACCATAGCTCTGATACCACTTGTGAGGAAACTTGGTAACAAAGAATATAACTGTTTCCACATAACCCATAATAGATCTGAAATAAACACGGAGTTAAAATTCACATGCAAGAGAATAGACAACATACCCACAAAATGTGACACAAGATATACCCTGGGAAACCCTCATTGAGGGAAAAAACCCAGCCTCCAAAAGCATCCATCATCATGTATTATTCAGCAAAAATACCATTGTCATTCAACCATGGAAGCCTTCATGGCCATAGCCACAACCGAGCAAACTATGTGAACAAGCATGAATCCACACATCCCATGCCATGCTTTCAACCTTCACAAATGCTCCCTTGACTAACCTGTCAAGCCTTGTCCTGCTCGACTCTTACCTTTTGTCTTCTTCTTGTCACTCTTTTTCACTCTCACTACAACAACTACCCTTGTGGCTGCTTATATAGTAGCAAGTCCCACAAAACCACTAAGTGGTATTACATAAACCATGTGTTAAAACCATGTGCTACCTAACCCACTGACCCCACATTTAATATTGAGCATTTAATTCTTTTCCCCAATATTAAATAATTACATGAAACATTATCACAATGTTACAATACAACTCATCAAGAATATTCTATGGTAATCTTTACATGTTGCACGTCCATCTAGGCACAACATTACATAATAAAATAAAATAATAACAATATTATGCAATGTGTGCAACACCCATTATCTCAACAGTGATAAAAGGTCCCCAACCAATGAAATTCAAGAAGGATGCCAAGCATGCAAAACTAAATAGGTTATCAATTTTTCCATTAAGGTGGTGGAAATACCATGTAGAATTTAGATTGTAGGGAATAAGTCAACACTAAATAACCATGAAGGATCAACATTGGTGCTTGAGCTATGTAACATGATGGGGATCTGATATTTAGATGGAGTATGACAGTAGGAAACTTAGATGAAACCATATATACTAGATGGTACATCAAGAGGAAAGTAAATGCCTTGGAAGTAGATTAGAGGGATAACGGCCTTGACGGTGGAAGTAGTTGAAGATCTTGACAACCAAGGCAACACAAGAGAAGTAGAATTAAATGAAAGACTCCTATAGAAAGTGTCACTATGTCAATTTTGTGGCCACTCTAGTTTTGTCTAGATACAAAGAATGTTTAAAATTGAACATCATCAATATCTTTGCAGGGATTCTTTTCAGTCAAACTTTGACATGTGTCCTCCTATCCGAGGCTTGTTGCAATCCTTCTTTATTCAAGCATTTATAGGATGTGGAGTAGGGGTTCCATTTTTTATGCAAAAAATCATTTATGTTGTGATCTCTTAGGAGTCCTTCATAATATTTACTACAAATTACTTTGTAACCACTTCTAAGGAATGTTGTTGAACTACCTTTGAAGCTTGAATGAAGGATATTTTAGAGGCTCTTCTTGTGTTTATCTTGCTATGTAAGTCACTGATCTAATATAAATTTTGTGATTTATTTTGAATCCCCGAGTTTGTGTCTCGGTTTTATTTGTAAGTGAGTTTTGGAATATTCATATAGGTTACAAGTCATGAGATTGTGCTTCTCTTCAAGTTGATTAACAATGAGTAATATTATTCCTATTAGAATCTTGTTTAAAGTCTATCCTTCTTGTAAAATATTTATGTATGAGTTTTCCAAGATCAATATTGTGACAACCTTTAACTGTTTAGAAAAGCTTCATTGTTTAAGGTCAACAATCTTGTCATCTCAATGTTTGGTGCATCACCTTAAGTTTAGTCAATTTCACTTTTGAGTATTTACATTTCATCAATGTAAACCTTCTATCCCTTTCCCTCCCAAGTTTTAAAATTCATGTTTGAAGAGAAAATAGGTGAAGCATCATAAGGAACCGACCTAGAACCCAAAGATTCACTTCTAATCCTAGTACACCCACTACCCAAGAGTGTTTCCATGTTACTTAAAGTGACTTCATTCTAGGATCTAGTTAGGGTGCAACTTTTAGAGACAATAGTTAACATTTGGTAGAGATAAAACCTATACACTGAAGGTGCCAGACCTCGACTATCCTAAGTATGCACATGTCAAGGTGAATGTGAGTAGTTTGTAAGGGTAAATTACATTCTATTAACAAAATATTGTTTGGCTCATAAGTTTTAATTGCTTCATAAAAATTTCCATTATAAAATTGAATGGACTAATATAATTTAACTTTCTCACTAGGTAAATTGACCAAAACATGTCCAACATATAAACAACCCTGCTAATTTTAATATAGTGAGACTTAATATTTTATGAAAATATACCAAGTTAGAAGTTGAACATGTATATATTTTGAGATTAAAAAAGGGATAGTTTTAGTTAAAGGATTTTCATCTTAGTACATGTTTAGAATATAAATTTGGTGCCTCATAAAATTCATTGTTCATTTTCAACATTTTCTTTCAATTTTTCTCTAAGTTAATGTGTATAGTGAAATGTTTATCAATGATAGATCTCAAAAGTGAAACCAATTGAAAAAGGGTAAAACCACAAGATATTTTGAAGAAGGATCATGTGATAATACAAGTGATTTAGATCAAAATAGGGAGACAATCATTAGATTGTGGTCAAACTTTCAAAGAAAGGTGATGGAAAATGTTATTCTCCCTACAAAATTTGTAAGAACTTAAACACTAGAAGACTACTAATAAAAATAGATAAGAGACATTATAGGGATAATGGTCACATTAAAGGGGAGGTTGATTATCATCCATTGGTAATGTGTTCATTATATTATTTTAAAAATTATTATATGCATGAAATCACTTGATGATGACATCATGATCATGGTTTGTTTATGTTCATCATTTTTATATAGGTCAATCTTCCTAGGGCAATACATGATATGGACTACCACATCTCAGAGAATATGGTTTTGGAGGTAGAGGAGCATCAATGTGTAAATATGGAAGCTGAAGATCATCATCCCATAGAAGATGATGATCATGTGGCACAAAACATAGTTGAAGATGATGATACAAATGCATTGATCTATGATAAATTTGGTATATTTGCAACAAATGATGATGGTTAAAATGACATTGATATCATCCATGATATATCTCTACTTGAGAAGGCAAATATGGCCCTTTATAAAGGCTCCCAAATAACTCTTCTCTTTTTTGTATTATTGTTGGTGAATTTGAAGGTTATGAATAGTTTATCCAACATAACAATGTCATGTATGCAAAGGTTTCTCATATATGTCATTATAGTCAATAAATGGTGAAACATATACCAATAATATTTCTTATATTAAAAACTTATACTTTTTGGTATAGATTGATAGGTGATTTTTTGTTACCACCATCAAATATTCTTCCTCACTCATACTGAGAATTATGTGCCATTATGAAAGATATTAGAATGGAGTATCAAAAAATATATGTTTCTCCTAATGATCATATTATTTACCATAATGAACATGAATTTTTAAGAAGATTCCCTAAATGTGATATGAGTATATAGACACCAGATTAAATAACAAAAAAAGGTGCCTCATAAGGTTCTTCTTTACATCCCCATCATTCTATGTTTACAATGATTATTCAAGTGAAGTAGCTTGGCACAATTTATGGATTATCATACATGTAATAGAATTAGAGATGAATTATTTGAATTCCTATAGATGGTTTTATATTTATAGAGATAGAGGAAATGTGGCCACACTTTAAAGAATAATCTCAAAAACTCAGGCTTTCATTGGTAGTAGACAATGTCAATCCATTTGGAGAGATGGGATCTATTTACTCGATGGGGCCTTTTTTGTTATCAACAATAACCTTTCTCCATGGATTTAAATAAAGGGGGAGAACACCATGTTTGAAACTATTATTTCAGGTATTTTATCATTTAATAGTTATCTACATGTAATTATAAGTCTCTTAGCAAAATAATTCAAGGGCCTTTCTTTAGCTTTTACCCTCTACCTACATCTAGCATCGTAGGACAATATGAGTGGCTAGAAAAATATGTTGTGAAAAATAGTGTTGGAGCACAAGAAAATGAATTTGAGGTGAATTTGGAGGGCATGGAATCTTCCAAATTGGACTTGATGGACATTAAGAAAAACAAGGAGCCTCTTTACCCCCATTTTATGCCAGTAGAATAACACAGGTTAATTACTATTGTATTTTTGTGTAACTAGGTCTATAAAACACTCTTCTATGTAACTATCTAATAATCATGTTACTTTAGATATGTTTTCTCAGCTGAGGAATGACCATTTTGATCTATCAAATGTGCTTTTTGATGATTTAGATGTATATTTTATTTTTGTTTAAGAAAATGCTTTATCACTTTATATTTTGTTTTTATGTCCTTTTGTATTAATGTTTCATGACTTCTTAGAACTTCATCCTTAACATAAGTGCAAGATGTAGTGCTTAGATTATATACAAATTATGATAAGAGGAAAATCAAGAAGGGAAGGATGAGGAATGACCTAGAAGGAAAGGAAAAAAAAACTTGGGATTAAAGGTTGATTATCCAAATGTATATGTGTACTTTATGATGTATTAGTATGTATCTATGTACTTTATGATGTATCATGGCTTAGGTTGTTTATCTACCAGAATAATAGTATTACTACAAGATGGCCATAATTATTATATAATATTATTATTTTTCATTCAACTAAGTAAGTATCAAGTTAAAGATATAGATGTATATATTGAGCCTCTTATTGATAAGTTTGTGGAATTATGGATTGTGTTGTTATATGGAGCCTAATCACGCTTGAAGGTTAGTTTTCCACCACTTCATTTGGCATGGTTTCCCCACAAATTTTACTATAGGGGTTTGGGGGAAGCACCTCCATGCTCTAGAGGTCAAGGGGCAATTCCCATTGCAAGGTCCTGGGGTAACACCCTAGGCAGGGTCAAGGGGCAACACTCCTAAAGCCAAAAATGAATTTACTATTGTAAAAGGTGTCAAGAGTTATATTTATTTTTCTATTGGTCAACTTATTCTGGCACTAAATTTGCAAGTAATAAAAATCTTATATAAATGGCTTAGGGTTAGGGAAAATATGATGTGTGATAATTTAGTAGCTTCTTACGATGGTATTGAGTTGTGTTATACCCTGCATACACATCCCTACTCTTTGTGAGCAAAATATTAGGTCCCCTCTTTTTTCCTTTTGCTTACCTTGCTTAGGGTAAGTTTCTTTGTTTGATTTCAATTTTTGGTGTCTGAGTTTTCACATCCCTATCCAAGATATGGGACTCATGTGTGGGGAAGAAGGAAGTGAGGATTTCTAGCCTCAAGCCAAGGGATCCTCGATCTTTGCAAAGGCTACTTTCAGATTAGGCATGAGTTTATTCTCACATGTCTTTAACGATAGAGAAATATTTCTATGGTCCTAAAGTTGGATGCATGGAAAAGTTTATTAATGAAGGAAAAGTACATAATGTACCCCTTTAATTATCATGATTTTGGTTAACGTGTGGATGAGGGTGGTCTTGGTGTTGTGACACTCCTTTGTTCTAGTGATCCAAGTTGGTGTTATATCCCTTTTTCATTTTCTTTTGTTCATAGGTCACACCTTTTTTGTTCTTTGTGTGATCATTTCTTTTTCCTTTCATCTCTCTTTGTGGTCATCTTGTCTTTCTACTCCTTTGGTGTGTTTTTTTTTTGGTGGTCACAAAAACCCTCTTTTGGTGGTTACACAAAACTTCTTTTGGTCAAGCTTGTGTGTGGTTTCTTGTCATTGAGCAGAGGCCCTTCAACTCCAACCCTTGCATTTTGGTGAACTAGTTTGAGTTATTTTAGTGGGATGAGCTAGGTAGTCTAGATTTTGGACTTGTATAGGATTAATAGTGAAAATCCATCTCCTTGTAAGAGGGAAAGTTTGGTTCTATCTCTTTTCTTTGTATTTAATTTGGTCTTGTGGTGTGAGTCTCACTTCCATTGATTTTATGGGTGCTTTCCCTTTTCATCATCTAGGTACTCTCTAGTACCCTCATTTTGGTCCTAGTTTATTTGTGAAGTAGGATCTGATTAGTCAAGTTTTTTTTTTCTTGACTAAGGGTTCACAGACATGGCTTCATGGGTGCTGGGGTGGTGTTTTTTTACTATGAATAATAGAGATTATAGGTATGTTTTCACTCTTGCATGTACACATGTGCCTCAACCTTAGTAGGATATGATGGTTCATTGGCATGGTGCCAATAGATCCATGGTTTTTGAGGGTGAAAGTGAATGGTGGTTTTCCACTTTTTCTCATCTACTTGGATACAACACCCTTCCTTAGGATGAGTGTCTTGCATTATTTACAACAAGTTAATTGGTCTTTGAATTTAAATAGTTGTCACATGAAAATTACCTAGCATTTATTAATGTTATGTGTCATATGAGTGAATATTGAATAGTGGTTATGTTAATTGTGTAAGGACAACTTGATGTCATGAGACACATCACTAGAAGTCTTGTCCAAGTGACATATATTTTTGGATTTTTGGTAGAGAAAAAGTAATATGATGGTCAGCTTGAAACTATTTGTCCTTGTACTCATGAGGTTTGAAATTGTAGGTTCTTGAGATTCAAGGATTCCCCCCACTATTGGTAAGAGATAGTTTTCATGTTTCCAAGGTATGGTTTCTAGTTCCTATTCTTTTTCCTTTTATCAAGAGTTAGTATACTTTCTTAGGGTTTTGGGTTTTATGTCCCTTCACTATGTGGCACATTTGTCCTTCCTAAAGGATGGGAAGATGTAAGATCTTGAAATCCCTAAAATATTGAGTTTGACAAAAGAAGTATTCTTGAAAAGTGGATCATGGTATTAATGTGTATCTAGTCTCCATGGGTGCTAATGGATGTTAGCTTTAAAGGACTGACAAAATTATTTAGCTATTGTGGCTGGACAAGGACCAATGCAAATTATAAAAGATGGAGACTACCTAATAAAAAGGGTATAAGTGGATATGAAGTGTTCATCTTCCTAGCTCAACGAGGCCTCTCCTTTGATGTCACATTTTTGGTATCATGATGTGGAAGAGTGCATAGTGAGGACTCAATCATAAGAAATATTTTGAGCATGTAGGAATCCTTTTGGCTAACTTTAATACTTTCTTAGAAGGAGCTTCACTTTCTTTAAAGGCACTACAACTCTACTAAGTGCAGAATCAGGTCCATAATTCTCTCTTTCTTGTGACTTAGTCAGGTGAGCTTGTATTATATTGTAGTTGATATTAACAATTTTACATCTAGTAGTCTTTGAACTTATGTCCTTCATATGTATAGGTGGGTATGTTGGGTTCCTTTCAAATATGGCCTTCCACCACCATTGTTGGCTAATAGACTTATTTATGACACGAAAGGTAGTTAATGATGGCAGATAAAGAATTCCTTTTTATCAATTATGTGTTCTCCATGTACCTGATGTATTTAATACTATCAAAGAAGTGGAGTGCTCTTATGAATATGCAGACACCTCAAGGAGATAATTGGAAAAGATTTGATGGAAAAAACATGCAAGGATCAACATTTATTGATCAATTTTTCTTTGGGAAATCCCCTTCCTCATTCCCTACTTCCTTTTATCCTCCTTTCATGGATTTTCAAGTTTAATTTCCTCTTTCATAGTTTTTATTTTCCTGAAGATGGTAGTAGATTTTGTATATCTTAGAAATAAATGTAGTAGGTGAGTTACTAAGGGCAAGGTGTGAGTTTCTCGCCTAAAGTTGTAGATAGTTGCCCATAAATACGAAGAATTCTGACTATTCTAGGGTTGATAAAATTTATGATTTTATCTTCCATTTCATTTTAAAAAATTTTTTATGAATGAAAATCATACCAACTTTTCTTTTGTTGCAATTTGGCTTACTTGAAGCATTGTTTCACCCAATGCATGCTGGTATTCATAAGTTGTTATTAAAGTAAAGAGATTTTGGAGTGCTTGTTGTGGGATTTATTTATCTTTGAAAGGAGTGAGATCTTTATATTTTTTTACCATTATTTTTTGTGGCTTGGATAAAATTAAATAATCTTATTTACTTTAGTATTGTTTTATTTACAACACTTAGTTATGTTAGATTGATTGATCAAACATGTTTTTAAGTTATCCTACCATTTAAGCATGTATTATTAATAATAATGGTCCAAAATTAGACTATATGTATATTAAATCTCTAACCCTATAGGCTCTTTACTTTTTGTTATTTGTTTTCTTTAACCCCATGGTTCCATTCTATGATATTTTCCCAACCTAGTTCAAGTGATTGAAGGCCAAACCAATATGCATGAAGAACTACTAAAGTCTCCACCCACCTTATTATAAATACAGTCACCTCCTTATCCAAAATTTCCTATTCCTTACATGATCAAGACCTGATCTACATGAGCTTGGGAGCTAAGAGTTTCTCTCTCTACTCTTTCATGTGATATTAGTTGAACATTCTAGTCTAGTGATAATTGTTACTATGTTTACAGTGTGCAAAATATTTTTATTAATAGATAAATGATTCTATAAAGAAGGCCCTTTTGAGCGTTCATGTAATTTACTTGCACACTATTGGTTAGTCTTGGCATCATTCAGTCTTGTGTAGTGTAAAAAATGGCCTAGGGAAGTTCAAGTGCTCCAGATTCATCTAATTTTGGCTTTGGATTTAAGGACCTTGACTAGTCTCCACCTGAATGATAGTTTATTGAGTATTATAGCCCCCAAACCTTGCATTGATTCAAATATTTTTTTGTGACTCACCTTTGGTAGTTGTAATCATCCACTATCCCCACAAAGCTTCTAGAATTTAGTTGTGTGATCCAAAATAAGAAGAACATGCAAAAGAAAAAGAAGGGTAAGGCTTCTGAGCCCCAACCTACCACCACTACTCAGAGTGTAACTACATCCCAATTACTAATAGGGACAATGGTTTCCCCTTAACAACTTACATTTCTTGGGGGATAGTTGTCACCTTTGGAAAATTCCTTGTAATGCATAAGCTGCCATCACACCCTAATAAACTTTGCCAAAAGTATGAACACACGGATCCCCAAACAATGAAAGAACATGTCTAGGAATTTAAGGATTTTATGGTCTAAAATAATGTAGAAAATGAGGATTTTTCTCATCACTTGTTCCTAATGACCCTGACCCCAACGAGTTGAATTGGTATCTTAATCTCCCCACTAATTCCATTAGCAGATGGATTGATATGGAATAAACCCTTTCTCAACATTTTAGCCTGAAAACAACCCTACTTTGTGCCATCATGAGTTCATTGGAATTTGAAAGGAACCCAACAAATCTTTTCTAGTATTCAAAAACTTATTCCAATGTGCTCTCAAATAATATTTGGATGTTTTTGCTCCCACACTAGAACTGGCCTTGAGAACATACTTGGATGTTATTCCCCAAGTTGTGTCAGCCTTCATCATATAGATTATGCCCTAAGAAAACCAAGATACCTTGGCCAAAGTTTATGCCTTAGATTTGGAGGTCTCTACCCAACTTACAGATAGTCTATTTGACACTCAAGTAAAGTATGCCATGCCAATCTCAGTATAGAGTAGCTCCTCATCTAGGTAGTTATAATACAATTCCTGTGGCAAGACTACAAGCCTATCCCATCTCTCACTACACAAATGCACCATAATACCTTGGACCTAGCTCCAAAATATTCTCATTGGTCTTGATAGATGGTACCATAGGTACCCTTGACTTCATTTCTTACTTCAATCCCTTAAGTTATACCATTATACGAAGTCCCTACCTTTTATCTGTTGGCCCAAGTGGGAAAAATCTTACTATCCCCATTGCTTCAGTGGGAATGTAGGTGTAGTCTTCACAAACACCTAATCAAGTTACATGCCTCATGGATAACATGGAAGCCTTCTGAAGAGTTTTCACTAGTATAGATAATGATATGAGCCAACTTAAGATAGGCAAGATTACAACAACAACCCAACAATCCACGCCCCCACAATAGGGGGATAATCTCTCAAGATAGAGAGGTTCTTAGAACTCTAGCCCCCATAATACCAATAATGGCTATTATAACTATCAGTCACATAACTAACAATAGAATAACACACCAAATAATGGGGGAGCTTCCCCAAGTTAGCTAGATAGCCAAGGGAGTGCAGGCTCTAGTCACACTTCAGTCATGGAAAAATATATCTCTTGAACAACTAGTTTTAATTACATTATCCTAGGGCATATTTTAAGGCCACTTATACCACCCTAGAGAAATTAATCTAGATATCCCACTCAGACTTGCAATAATAGTCTCACTAAACATCTCTAGGTGCTTCAGCAAAACCTTCCAACTCTACCTTCATTTGTGAAACTGTCTTTTATTAGTAATATGTGAAAGAAGACGAGGAGTCCATTCTCTAAGGATCCTTTGATTATCTCACCCCTTCTTGTGAGGCCAATAATTTTACTAATTCACAACATCCTTACAACACAAGGAACCAATTGAGTAAGGTCCCCATTATAATGCCAATCCCAGCTAATAGCACCTCCATACCTCTTGACTCTCATACCAATGTGAATGCACCTCCTCCCACAAGAACAACCCAGGAACCTTATTGCTCTACAATGAAAGGATCGAGTTCTTCCAAAGTGAAGTTCAATATGATAATACTAATACTACCATGTCCTTGATGGACCTCTTGTTGAGTTTCCCCAAGTAGTGAAAGACCCTCAAAAAATAATTTGACCATCTCAAATGTGACCTTCAATGATGCCAATGAAACTATATTTTAGGGAAATAATAAGGATCCTTCATTCCTTCTCAGTCTAAGAATATATGGCAAAACCTTACACAACTATCTGGTGGATTCTAGAGCTTCAAGTAATGTCATGCCTCTTTTTATATGTAAGAAGCTTAGATTGATCCCCACACCATCCAAAGGTGTTGTGGTGAAACTTGACAAGACTATCATCAAGATGGTGGGTGAGCTTTCAAATGTTCAAATCTAGCTCATCCAAGAGCCTCAAGTGTGTAGCATCATTAACATTCAAGTGGTGGAAATTTATGACCTACAAGATGTTTTGAAGTCATAATTGGTCCAAGGCTCTCAATGGGTACATCTCCACTAGAATTTCTCACCTATGGCTTCCCTAGAGGAGGGAGACAGTTAGATAAAAGCTAATAGTGAACCACAAATGTCACAAGTGCTTACTAACTATGGTTAGGTGAGAGAAGTTACCTATTCTCATCTTAAACATGGCTTGTATTAGGCCATGGAGAATTTTGTGTCGGACTTCATTCTAGGAGGGACATTCTAAATGAAGACTTAATCATTACATGATTAAAATGTAATTTCAACCTTCAAGGTGGCTTCACTTCCTTGACTTGTCTCCTATCCAACTCATGGTGCAATATCCATTGCAAGGGACATTTCAAGTTGGGATGTGAGTCTTGTGTGAATGTAGAAATTGTTTGCCTTTTTTTATATTTCCTAGGAAGAATGATGCGAATAAATTCCTACCCCAAATAACCCCCCAATGATTATATCTAAAGGGATAATAGTTGAGGGACCCATCTTGGTGTTTCCTTTAGACGTAACTCCCACCCCTGTGTCCTCCACTTTGAAGGATAGGTTGGACTCCCCTGCACCACAAGTATTTCCTTCTACTCCATCCTTAGAGCCTTTACCTAAAGAAATTGGTCTATGGACTATAAAATTTGATAGATCCTAGGCTAAGGCTAGATCTAATGTGAGGTAGAATTGATTGACTTAAAATAGAGATCTTTCCTTGCCTCCTATAAAATAAAATTAAAATGCATAAACAATGTGTCTGAGTATGAAACTTTGGTTTTGGGTCTGCTTTTCCTCCTACAAAAATGAGTCACCTACCTTTGGGCATTGGGAGACTCAGAACTCATTGTTAAACAAGTTTAAATCTAGTACATGTGTAATGAAAAGTGATTAACAACTTACCACAATAAGGTTTGGGACTTTCTTGAGTACTTTGATGCCTTTAGTATCAAAGTCATCTCGCAAAAAAAAAATTATATCCTTGATGCCTTTGTCATATCTATTAGCACTCTTGAGCTTGTGGATAGTGTTGGGACTCAAAATTGCATGCTCATTTTGAGTCACGAGTTGAAGAAATTTTGAAATCTAGCTCCTATGAATGTCTACAAACATGACTTAAGGATTTTTGGATAGGCGAGTTTGATAAGGAATAGAGGCCAAGAGCTCCCAAGGCTCGAGATAGAGTAGGAATGAATAGGGTGAACATCACACCAGAGACAATATTCTCTCATGTGTGGGTGGCATGTTTATTGTTGAAAAGAGTCTCCTAGTCAAATATCCCACATGCAATAGGGTAGGGAGTTTTCATGTATTTAAATACAACTACACACAAGATAAAGTTTTCCTTAAGAAAAGCATCTTTTAAAGGCAAGACAAATGCTTAGTGGGTCCCTACCAGCATGAAAACCTTAAGTAAAATTTGAATGACATTAGAAATGATGTGACCTAGAGATTGATGATATGGAACTTGACAATGAGGTATAGGATGATGACAGGTGGCACATCAGATGATGGTCACTATATAGCTAAAATAAAGATGCTCGAATGATAACCATGTGACATAACAACCAAATGATGTAGTGATGATGTGGAAAGCTAATGTGGCATGATGATAGGATAGTGACATGGCATAAGGTTGTAAGGCAAAGCAATGAGAGTTATGATCTCATGATCAGTATGAGATTAGGAAGGAGAATAAATTGCCCTATGATGCTACAACATCCGTTGTCATCATGGGATCAGAGATGCAAGATTGAAGTGTTACAATATCATGAAATTGTGAAGTGTGTGTGTCATGTGATTGGAAAGCTCATGATGAAGGCCTAAGACACTACGATAGATCTGTATGATCAAAGGTGTTGAAATCTAGATTTACAATGCTATGATGAGTGTTAAGGTGGAGCATTAAATTTTTAACATAATATTGATTTTTCATATTGTTGAGGGCAAAAATTAAAAGGTTAAGATATTATGATATGGCATAGCATCGAGGTATTACCTTGTTTGTAAGATCAAGATTCATAAGTTTCAAATGTTTCAAATGGATGCATTAGGAGATGTGGGGCTCGCCTAGGAAGCAGTTCAACAAATGAAAATATGACACATATTATCAACCTAGAGTCTATCATATTATAAGAGAATAAAGAGGAAAGGGTTGTGATCCTATGATCTATCAAGAGATTGCAAGGCAACAAGAAATGGAGCTCTAATGTTGTGATATGGCACAGGATTGGGGAGGTAAGAAATAAGAATTAAGATGTTACAAAATATGCTTTGCCATGGAATAGTGAAATAAAGATTTAAGGCTTAAGATATTATGCCAAAATCAAATTTTAATATCGTAGAGGGAGATATTTCAAGTGTTTCAAATGCATTAGATGATGCAGGGCTGCCTAGGTAAGTTAGCCAATGAAGAATTGACAAGTGTTAGCCAGTGATAGGGCAATCAAAATAAAATGAAAACAATTGAGTCTAAGCACACATCTGAGGTTAAATTTTGAAATATTTGAATATATTTAATGTGTTATATAGTTCAACTATATAATCATTAAAAATTTTCATTTTTAAAACTCTATTCATGGCCCGAGGCCTAAAATTTCAAATCAGTCTCAGATGCATTACTTTTATTTGAAATATGTAGTGTAATATATCATTAGAATCAGAAAGAGACGAGCTATCGTTTTTGCAATTAGTTTTTGCAGAGGAGGTCACTAGTTAGAGGTATGCAAGTATCTGTCTCAGGTGCCTAGTTTTAATTCTCTTTCAGTTGGGGTAGTTCAGATTGGTTTTTCAATGAAATAATGAATTGAGTGAATGTAAAAATGTAGCTATGGGCAAGTTTTGTCACCTCCTAGTTAGTTGAATCAAGGTATTATCTGCATTTCATGATGCTTTTTAGATATTTTAGTATCAAAAGGGTTTTCATCATTAAGGAAGAGATATTTCAAGTTTGTTACAAAATAATGATGAAAATTAGATCAGATCTCATGGGTAGAAAGATGAGAGAGGTTTTTACTACAAAGAATGGATATTCAAGTGGACACATGTCACTTCTAGATTAGATCCGAGATTCCATTATTCTTCTATATCTTTTTCTTACTCACCCATTGTAAAGGTTTCCAATTTTGAGATTTTCTCACTATTGTGAGACTAGAAAGTTTCCAATTTTTATGACTAGCGAGACCACAAGGTTGGCTCTAGTTCTAGAGTTGTGATACCATTTTCTTCAACATATTTCTCTATTATAAGAAGTAGATTTTATTTCTTATAATAAAATAGATTATATAATCATTTTTTGTGTATATTTTGAGTTTTGGCATATACCATGATGTATTGGTTTCAAGGAGATTAATACAAAGTCTTAGTTTCATTCTAATTTTCATCTCCTTCCTTTGTTGTCTACAATGTTTTGTGTTTAAGAAAAAAGAGCTTAAACCCATTTGCGATCCCTTAAGGTTGTATGTCTAGATAGGTTTGCTATTGGAAAAAAGAGCCAAGTAAATTCTTATTTACCTTGACAAAGTTTCAAGTTTCACCAGGAGGATATTATAGTAAGTATGAGAGTTTTTATGAAGATAGATTTCTATTTACAAGGTCAATGGATAGATTAGATAATTGAATATATGAGTATATCTTAGGTATCCATGTGTATGTTTTGACTTAGCTTATGCCCAAGAGATAAGGGACTAATTAGCTAGGAGATTGCATGTGTTTGTTGTTGCATACTTGGGTTGTGCTAATATTCAACATCATTAATCAAAATATTTTCCCTTTCATGTTGAAGAGCTGAAAAAATGTTACCCTCACTTAGCTTGTGGATTTCATAGAGTTACATTTTGCTATTAAATATCTTTGTCATTGCATAAGTATAGGAGTAAGAAAGGTTTTATCTTCTTTGTTTAGATTTAGTGTATGTCTTTGACAACTGGTGCCATATGAAGAATCTAATAGGTACACCTACCTAGGTTTTGTAGAGCCTAATGTAGAAGAAGGTTCTAGCCTCATAGTTGACTCAATGTCTAAAAGGATATGTTGAAAATGGGAAGTAGCTACCCCTAGATGTATCTTGTTCTCATCAAGGTAATTTGAAACTCTGTTGTTTCAAAGCATCAACAAGATGACAAATCTACTGGGGAGTCTATAAGAAAATTCATTGTTAAAAGTACTAGAATCTATGGTATAAATAGCATTTTCAAAATTTGCATGATAGAAAAACCTTGAGACTTTGGAAAAGATTCAATATAGTAGGAAGATTTTGCTACAGTAGCAAGGTTGTGAGGTTTTTTCCATTTCTTTGCTGAAGTTTCATGTCTCCCAGTAAGGTTTTATCTATTTGCAGTAGTAGCTTTGAGGTTGAGCATCAATTGTGTTGTTAAGAGTGTTCCTCCATAATCGATTTACTCAGATCTTGTTTTCAAAGTGTTCTTGTAAAATTAGAGTCAAGAATGAACATAAGGTTGTGTTCTCTTTTTCAAGTTTGTAAATCTACAAGAGTCATTTGATGATTTGCATTCCTCCTGCATCTAAAGTTCTGGTTTAGATTTGTGAAGTGACAAATTATGTTTTATTTCTCACAAAGTGTGAGTAGCAACTCTAAATCTCTTCACCTGTTGTTTCCTAGTTGATTTCATTGCAATATTTTGAAGGACTTTTAGTTGTATAGACAGATCTAAAGCTTTTGATAGTTTCTTGAAAAGGAAGTCTAAGTTCTTGATAAGTTTTGAAGTGTTGTTGCATCTATTGTTATAAGAAAGTGAAGTGTTAAAAATTAAATCACAGTACTAATTTCTTTATCATCTTGCAAGGAGGTGGCAGTTCTACAAGGTTTCATCAATGGTGTCAATGATTTATAGTATGCACCCATGTCAAATCAGTAGGTCAAAGTCTTGCATCAACACTTGAAGTATTTTTTATTTTCATGTTTGTCTTAAATAGAAATCAAGTGTAAAAATGGTTGCCTCTATTCAATGATTTTCAGCACTAGAAGAAAGAGGTAGAACTTTTGTTTTAGGATAGAGTTAGATCTTAGATCTAAGATTAGATTTCCAAGTTCTAAAATTTTGGAGACTATAGCAAAAAACATTACTATGTTGAATAGATGGATCTACAATACGATTGTCAGTGTTATAAGAATTGAAGTAGGAAATACTCAAGGTCTAAATGCCAATCAATGTTATCTAAGGCTTAAATTAGTAATTAGTAAGATGCCTTTTCATTCTAGACTTGAGGAATCTTCCCTACCTATAGTTTTCTTTGATATCCTAGTGCCTAATTCAGTTAATTGGCCAGCACCTATAAGATTACAAAAGTTTTTGCAAGTTGAAAGATTTATTAAAGAGATGAAAAGTTATAATTATAGAGTTCAAGATATATCTTCTAATGATAATAATGAGTGTGCTGAAAGTCAAGGAAGTAATGAATGTAATGAATCCATAGAGAAATATAATTTGTCTTCTAAATGTGAAGAGAAGGATTTGAATGCAAATGAATTAGATGATTGCAATCTACATGAGGAAGATGGATATGACAGTGAAAATAAACTTTGTTATAGTAAATATGAAGTTGAGTAATTACAGTAGTGGAGGTAGTTCTTGTCATGATAAGAATGAATGTTGTAATAATGTTGATTTTCCAAATTGTTATACTAATGATTTTGCTATTATAAGTTCTTCATGTCATCCAAATGATAATCATAGCCAGGAGAAAATTTGTGAGGCAGTCTTCTTGAGCCCTGATGAAGTTTTAGTTTTGTTGGCTCATGATTTTGAAAAGCATGTAAGTGTTTCTAAGGATACTCATATTTTCCCTCATAATGTTTTTTCATTTAAGTTACTTCCACAAGGTTTGATGTGGGAAGAGATGTAGAATCCAAACAATCTTTGTCAGATTTTGGAGGTGTATATGATAGTACCTTAAATTCCTTTGCACATGAAAACTTGTTGAATGTAGGGGATGTTAGTGAAGGGAAGTTTGATGCTGTTTTAGATTCTTGTCATGTTGGTTTTTCTGCAATATGTTTTGATGTTTCATGTGATGAAGAGGAAAACAATGAAAGTTGCCAATCTGATTATGGATTTTCTTTATGTGCTGATAAATCTTGTAAAAATAAGTTCAAGGTTCATTCTGACATTTTTTTAGATGAAGAAAATGCTTGTGATCAACATAGTTTAGATCAACACTTTTAGGATGAGTTTTTCAGAATTGGTGACTAATTAGTTATTTGAATGTGAAGAGGTTTCAGAAAAAGATAAATCTGATTTAATGAGTAACATGAATACAAGTGGGTAACGATCAGATTTCACATACTCTTCACATCTAGTTACACAAGGTGAGTTGCAAAATTTTGATACATGCAACTTTTTGAACAAAGTAGAATATGAATCCTTCATGTTTCTAGTTGATAGCATGCATCCATTATTTGTTCATGATGGTTTTCAAATTGATCCTAGTTTACATGAGCATGCTAATTTATTTTCTCATAGTGAGCATGATGTAGAAGTTAATGTTAATGTATACATTCACTATGAGGATGAAGGAAGTTATTTTGTTTTGCCAATTGATTTGTTTCAAGATGCCAATTTGATTGGTGAAACTAATGAGAAAGATGTTTTTAGCTTATCTCATGAAAGTGTAGATGAAAATTAGATTTATGATAGAGGTAAGAATTTTTTATAAGTTTGGTGGCCTGGGGAAATCATTTGTATAGTTTAGGAGTAGATTTCCTTGCTTTCAATAAGCTTTTTGAGAGAATTTTTTGTTGTCAATTGTGTGGTCTACTTCTTCCAAAGATCTGTATCCTTTCCATGCTTGCAAGGGGCATATCCCCAGATAGAGCCACTATTGGGACTCAAAATTGTATACTTGCTTTGAGTTACGAGTTGAAGAAATTTTGAAATCTAGCCCCTATGAATGTCTACAAACATGAATTAAGGATTTTTGGATGGGTGAGTTTGATAAGGAATAGAACCCATGAACTTCCAATGCCTAAGATAGAGCAGGAATGAATAGAGTGAACACCATACTAGAGGTAGTGATCTATCATATGTGGGCAACATGTTTATTGTTGAGAAAAGTATCTTAGTTGAATATCCCGCATGCAACAAGGTAGGGATTTTTAATGTATTTAAATACATCTGCACACAAGATGAAGTTGTCTTTTAAGACAAGCATCTTTTAAATGCAAAACAAATGGTCAATGGGTCTTGGCTAGCATGGCGACCTTAAGTACATTTTGAATGACATCAATGATGATGTGGCCTAGAAATTGATGACATGGAACTTGAAGACAAGGCACAAGATGATGACATGTGGCACATTGGATGATGGTTGCTATGTCACTAAAATGAAGATTCTTGAATGATAACCATGTGACATACCGACCAGCTGATGTGGCGATGATGTGGTGAGCTAAGGTGGCATGATGATAGGATAGTGACATGGTGTAAGGTTGTAAGGAAAAACAAGGATAGTTATGATTTCATGATCAGCATGAGATCAAGAAGGAGAATAAACTGCCCTATGATGCTATGACATCCACTGTCATCATGAGATCAAAGATGCAAGATTAAAGTGTTGTAATATCATGAAGTTTCCAAGTGTGTGTGTTGTGTGATTAGAAAGCTCTTGATGAAGGCCTAAGATACTATGATAGATTTTTATGATTAGAGGTGTTGAAATCTAGATTTACAATGCTATGCTGAGTGTTAAGGTGGAGAATTAAATTTTCATTGTAATATCAAGTTGTTGTATTGTCGGGGGTCAAAATTAAAAGGTTAAGATATTACGATATGGCATAGCATTAGGGTATTTCCTTGTTCATAATATCAAAGATTCATAAGTTTCAAATGTTTCAAATGGATGCATTAGGAGATGTGGGGCCGATCTAGGAAGCAGTTCAATGAGTGGAAATATTACGTATGGCATCAACCTAGAGTCTGTCATATGATCAAAGAAGAAAGAGGAAAGTGTTGCGATCCTACAATCTATCAAGACATTGCGATGCAACAAAAAATGAAGCTCTAATGTTGTGATGTTGTGTAAGATTGGAAAGACGTGGGATTGGGGAGGTAAGGAATAAGAATTAAGATGTTATAAAATCTACTTTTCCATAGGATCATGAAATGAAGGTTTAAGGATTAAGATATTACACCAACATCAAATCATAATATTGTAGAGGGAGATATTTCAAGTGTTTAAAATGCATTAGATGATGTGGGGCTGCCTGGGTAAGTTAGCCAATGAAGAATTGACAAGTGTTAGCCAGTGATAGGGTTATCAAAATAAAATGAAAACAATTGAGTCTAAGTGCACATATGAGGTTAAATTTTGAAAGATTTGAATATAGTTAATGTGTTATACAGTTAAACTATATAATTATTTAAATTTTTTAATTTTAAAACTCTGTTCATGGCTGGGGCCTAAAATTTCAAATTAGTCTCAAAGGCATTATTTTTATCTGAAACATGTAGTGTAATATATTGTTGGAATCGACAAGAGATGAACTATCCATTTCTATAATTATTTTTTTCATAGGAGGTCACTGATTAGAGTTATGCAAGGATTTGGCTTAGGTGCCTAGTTTTCATTCTTTTTTAGTTGGGGCAGTTCAGATTGGTTTTTCAGTGAAATAATGAACTGAGTGAATGTAAAAATGTTGTTATGGGCAAGTTTTGTCACCCCCTAGTTAGTTGAAACAAGGTATCATCTACATTTCATGATGCTTTTAATATATTTTAGTATCATATGGGTTTCCATCATTGAGGAAGAGATATTTTAGGTTTGTTACAAAATAATGATGAAAACCAGATCATATCTCATGGGTAGAAAGATGAGAGAGATTTTTACTATAGCAAAGAATGAAGATTCAAGTGGACACATGTCACTTCTAGATTAGATCTGATATTCCATTCTTCTTCTATATCTTTCTCTTTCTCATCCATTGTAAAGGGATTCCAATTTTGAGATTTTCTCACTATTGTGAGACCAGAAAGGTTCCAATTTTTATGACTAGTGAGACGATAAGGTTGGCTCCAGTTCTAGAGTTGTGATACCATTTTTTTCAGCACATTTCTTTGATATGAGCAGCAGTTATAATTTTTTATAAACAGATAGGTTATACAGTCATTTGTTGTATATATTCTGAGTTTTTGCATATACCATAATGTATTAGTTTCAAGGAGATTAATACAAAGCTTCATTTTCTTAGTTTCTTTGTAATTCCCATCTCCTTCCTCTATTGTCTACAATGTTTTGTGTTTAAGAACAAATAGCTTAAACCCATTTGCAATCCCTTAAGGTTGTATGTCTAGATAGGTTTGCTATTGGAACAAAGAGACAAGTAAATGCTTATTTACCTTGATAGGGTTGCAAGTTTCACCAGAAGGATATTATAGTAAGTATGAGATTTTTTATGAAGATAGATGTCTATTTACAAGGTGAATGGATAGATCAGATACCTAAATATATGAGTATATCTTAGGTATCCATGTGTATGTTTTGACTTAGCTTATACCCAAGAGATAAGGGACTGATCAACTAGGAGATTGCATGTGTTTGCCATTGCATACTTGGGTTGTGTTTATATTCAACATCATTAATCAAAATATTTTCCCTTTCATGTTGAAGAGCTAAAAAAATTTACTCTCACTCAGCTTGTGGATTTCATAGAGTTTCAATTTGCTACTACATATCTTTTTCATTGCATAAGTATACGAGAAATAAGGGTTTTATCTACTTCATTTAGATTTAGTGTATGCTTTTTACAACTAGTGCCATATGAAGAATCTAATAGGTACACCCACCTAGGTTTTGCATAACCTAAAGTAGAAGAAGGGTCTAGCCTTATGGTTGGCTTGATGTTTGAAAAGGTTTTTTGAAAATGGGAAGTAGTTACCCCTAGATGTATCTTGTTCTCATTGGGGTAATTTGAAATTATGTTGTTTCAAAACACCAATAGATGGTTCTCATCTCCAACGATTGCTTATGGAATTAGTAGAAACTACATTTATGCCCAACAATGTCAAGCTCTTCCATGTCTTGAGGATGATTGCCATATCCTATCCTTTTTGGCCAACAATCATGTGTTTGAAGATTAGATTTTTGGAAGAAGAAGCACATGATGATACAAGACAAAAGAATGATCTAGGAGACATCCTAGATCTTCCCACCAATACCATCCTAAAATGGATGATGGCACTTGAATGTATCATTGATTTAGATCCTTGGGTCAAAGACAAGCATCCTCCCTCCTCTCAAGGAGGGAAGTATGAAAAGGTCAACCTCAAGACAAACATCAAAGAGAAAAATGTGTTCATTGGTATCTCTTCCTCTCTCAAAGAGAAGGAGAAGATTCTAGTGGTCCTTCAAGAATACATAGATGTCATTGCATAGAACTACAAATATTTGAAGATATACGACATGTCTATGATGATGCACACTATATCCCTCAAACTAGGTGCCAAGCCATTGAGGCAAAAGAAAAGGCCTCTGAACCCTCTGGTTGAGCTCTTGATTTATCAAGAGGTTTAGAATCTACTATCTGAAAGGATAATCTTCCCCATTTGACACACCACATGGATAGCTAATTTGGTTCCAATTGAGAAGAAAGTAAAGAAATTAGGTTATGTGTATATTTTTGAAACTTGAATATAGCATCAAAGAAAGAAAACCATCCCTTATCTTCATTGGATGAGCTCCTACATATTGTAAACAACACAGAAATGATGTCATATTTAGATGTATATTTTGGTTACAATCAGATCATGGTTAATCATGAAGACTAGCTCAAGAAAACTTTCACCACTAAGTGGGGAACATTCACCTATAGACATAGCCCTTTGGACTGATCAATGTTGAGGCCACATCCTAGAAGGTGATGGGTATAAATTTTGAGGGATTTGTCAAGAAATGCATAATCATCTACATGGATGATTTAACAATATTCTTTTGAGATTGGAATGATCATCCCACCCACCTTGCCAAGATTTGTGAGAGATGTCACCAATTTGATATCTCATTAAACTGTAAGAAATACATATTCAGAGTCATTGAAGGAAAACTACTAGGACATATTATTTTTTAAAAGCATATTATTATTGACCTTGAGCAAGTGGAGGCTCTATTATGCTTATAGAGTCCCATCAGTAAGAAAGAAATAAGGCCTATCTTTGGAAAGATAAACTTTCTACCATGTTTTATCATAGAATTTGCTAAGGTGGTAAGGCTCTTAAATGACATAATGAAAAGGGATAGTAAAATAAAGTGGAGTTCGGAGAAAAAGAAATCCTTTGAGAAGATTAAAAAAAGACATTACTAAAGCCCTAGTTCTCAGGAATGTTGATTACAGTCTCCCATTCTATATCTATTCCTTTTCATCTACACACTCCATTGTTGTCATATTAACTCAAAAGGTTGAAGGTGGAGAGAAACCCATTTCTTTCATCATCTCTCCCTTCAAGAATGCCAAAATACAGTATTCTACCCTTGAGAAACAAGCTTTTACACTTTTCGTAGTAGTAAATCAATTTCAACATTGTATTCTTCGAAGAAAAGTACATGCAATCATTTAAAACCAAGCAAAAAAATCCTTATGTAGAGTGAACTTAGTGAAAGACATAGAAAGTGGATCACCATCCTCCATGAGTAAAGCTATGGCCCCGACTGACCCCCAAGTGGAATGCCTAATTTACACCATGGAAACTCTAAATCAAGAACCATGGTACACTAAATTAGTACATCTGTTACTACACAAAAAGTGTCCAAAAGGACTCCTAGTCCACAAACATCATGCCCTTTGATTGAAGAGAAGAAATTTTATGATTAAAGGTGGGACCTTGTTTTTCTAGAATTTTGATGGCATATATCTTAGGTACCTTGATCAGGAACAAACAAAGAAAATGATAGAGTAATTCTATGGAAAGTTTGGAATCGAACATGGTTCATCTGACACTATGGCCCACCAGATACTCTAGGCTAGGTATTACTGGCCTTGTTTGTTCCAAGATATTCGCAACCATGTGAGGAGATGTTACAATTTCAAAAAAACTACTTCTGGAGAGTAGAACCCTACAATGCCTCCTCAACTATTTTTTGAGGCTAGACTTTTTTCCTAATGGCCATTTGATTTTATCAGGGAGATAAACTCTAATTGATCTGTTGGACATCAATATGTATTAAGTTTTAAAAATATTATACTTGGTGGTTCAAATTTATCCCTTGTGAAAATAACATGGTAGATGCAGTAATTCAATTTATTGAGGAAAATATTTCCATGAGATTTGGAATGTCTTTTGCCCTTTTGTGCGATAACGATGCAACATTCACCTCGACCCAATTTTAAAGTGGGCCTATGACAAAAACATTACCTTGAAGTATTCAAGTAATTAATATCCACAAGGTAATAAAGTAGAAAAATCAACCAACAAGAACCTCTTGGAGGTTACCAAACATCTACTAGAGAGAAATCCCAAGGATTTCCTAATAGGCTTAGATTGGTACTTTGCCTTGGGGACTTGTCTATTTTACCTTGTCTATAGCTAGAATTTGGTATTCTTGATGAATCTATAGTGTCTATTCCTTATATTCATGAGGGAGTTTAATGTGAAGGATAATATTGTGGAAGTTTTCCTCCTTAATATTGTTCACCTCAAAGAACAGAGAGATGTAACCCTCAAACACTTCACCAAGCACTGAGCACCAAGTAGTCATTAAACAATGGTTTGATGAAAGAGCCTAATATAAGGCATTTTGAATTTTAGACTTAGTCATCCTATGGGACAATGACCATGAGAATAAAGGAAAGCACATAAAGTTCCAATGGCTTTGACTTGGACCTTACTAAATCACAAAGATCTATGGGGCTAATACTTACCACCTTAGCACATTAATGAGAGAACCTATTTCTTTGTCCATCAATAAGAAGTCTCTCAAGCACTATTTTGAATGAGGAGGCAGGATATGGGTGTCAATTCCCTTTTATTGTAACATGTGGACAATTTCTTGTAAATATTTTGTGGTGTATCTGTAGGTTCACCCTATAAATTCTATTTTTGTCTTGTTTCTTTTAGTTCTTTGTTTTGCCTTGTTAGCCCTTGGAAATAGTTGGGTTGGGTTTTTGTTTCTTGGTTTTTTGTCAGGTTTTTTGGGTCTTTTTTTTTTCTTTAAAGACCTCATTTCTTGTTACTCCAAGTAGGCATGTATGCTTTACATAGTGGTGTGTAGCTTAGTGGAATATGTCATGGTATCTAATTGTTCCTTTAGGTCCCATTTTGTAGTAGGAATTGGGTAAGAATTAGAAAACATAAATAAATAAATGGGATAATTTGACTTTTTTTTTTCTCTATTATTAAATGGAATAAGAATGATAATATCCTAATTTTTTCCCAAAATCAACATGGCACTCTTCCATCTTAAAAGGTCGAATAAGAAATGAATTCTTATTTCACTTTTTTTTAACTCCATTTGATAAACTGTGGGGTTTGTGGCTTGTCAACAAACCAAAAATTGGGGGGGAAGTTGTTGTCATTTAAAGTGAAAATTTGGGTGAGCAAAAAATTTGGGTTTCAATAGAGGCCATTGTTTTTATTTACCCTTGTTGTAGATGACAAAGGTGACTACTTCCTATTTTCACCATTGTTTGTTGCTAGTAAGTATATTGTGGAGTCATTGACATTGGTGGGTTTTTGAATAACCATGCTTCCTATTATACTAACCCTAGTTATGCTTCTTGTTTTTGCATTTGATTCAACATTGTGTGTAGATGACAAAGGCCATTCAGCTTTTTGAGGTGTTGAAGACGTCCCATCAACACTCCATTATTTTTTGAAGACATCAGGTAAGTTTTCCAAAAAAGTGACTTGGTTCTTGATTTTTGTAAATGGCTAAAAAGAAACTTGCAGTTCTTTATTTTTGTAAATAGCATCCTTTCTTCTGTGAATTTATTTTCATTCTTGTCAATCTCACCTAGAAACAAGATTTGAATGGAAGATTTTTTGTTTGAAATTTCTTGAAGGGTTTCATTAAATTGAGACACTAACCTTTGACATCTTTTTCCCTTCTCATTTGACCAATTGTTAGGTTTTTACTATCACTCCATGAATTCTATTGTTGACTGGTCATTATATTTATCACTATTCATATTTTGCAATACCAAAGGTATGGGAGCTTCACCCATCTTGGAACCATCAGATTTCCTTATGAAATATGATCACACTATTTAGAAATCTCCCTTGGTTAATGATATGATTAGTCCTTAATATTTTCATCAATCTCTTGACTTAATTCAGAACTTCACATGAACATTGTGCATAGGAAAAATCACATTCAAATAATACTTGGAAGCCATATATCTATTACACATTCCACAAATTTATTTGATTTACGATAGTTTATCCATGTATAGTTAGTTGAGTAAGGAGTTTTAGTGAGGGATTGAGTTACTATTTAGGCTTACAACATCATATTTGAATCCTTCAATCCATAATTATGCAGTTTAAATATATGTGGAAGATAGCATAATGAAAGAACATCAGATCAAAAATATAAGAAGAATATACATAGTCAGAGATAAGGAGTTTGAAGGGTGGAAATAAAGTTTGTCTCAAATAAATTAACGCAGAGTATGACATTCAATATAAAGCAGAGTAAGAGGTCCACAAATTTAAAGTAGAGTATGTTATAGTAAGTTTTAGAACCTCATTAAATAACAAAAGCCTACATTTTGATGTGGTACTTTTCCAAGAGAGTTTTTGTGGGGGAAAAAGGTTTTATGTTTTCTTATTGCAGCTTAAGGGAACAAAATTACTTGTCATTGGTAATCTTTTATTGTTTTACATGTTTTTCATATATGTTATTTACACTTATATATATCTAAATTAATTGTTAATATTGAATTTTTCATTAATATTTGTAAATATTGAATGCTTGTATGTTAATATCATATTTTCCATTAATATCAATGTAATATGAATATTTCTTAATCAACAAAGTTCTGAATGTCAAATTTAATGAGAATATGGTTCAATTTAGATGCTTTTGACTGTGGATTTTCATATAAAAAACATAATTTTGATGTTGCAAGCTTGATGGATTTAATGAATGTGCCAACATGTTGATGTGGTGTAGGCCCATGTTCATTAAAGACCTCAAACACACCAAAAAATCCTAGACATAAATTTTGGGGTTGCCCAAATAAAAGAAGGGTTGTTAATAGAATAACTTTTTTAATTATACTAAGAACTAATGAAGAATTTCTATTGTAGGGACATGATGGGCATGGATTCTTTGATTGGGTGAGTTGTGTAGAATCAACAAATATAGTCTGTGATGTTGTGCATGATGAAGGAAAAGATTGCAAGTGTTGTAAGGTTCAGAAGGCTGAAATTTACTTTAAATGATGCATTCATTGTCTTATAATTGCACTTATTTTTTGGGACCTGTTGGCCTAGTTTTTTACCATTCCTATTTTGTGCATTCAACAATGAAAAACCCTGACTATGTGCCTTGAAATTTGAAATTAGGTCAAGACCCTAGGTAAAATTCATCAAAAATCCCTAATGCCTTATCTTGTTTTACCCTAGCTTTTGAAAACTTTTGAAAATACTATTTCAAATTATTTTTAGGCAAGACATTTTTACCCTAGGGTTTACTTATGCAAGGATGAATTCATTAATTTTTGTTAAACCTTTTAAAACCTTTTTTTTTATCACAGTTATTTTGAATATTTTATTCAAAAATATTAACTATAGCACTTTTTCGATCAACCATTGATCTTAGTCAGATCGATGGACGTCATATTCTTGCAATATTGAAATGCAAGGTTTTTAACTAAATTGGGCAAGCAACATTGCACCACGTAGCCCTTGCTGAAGATGGAACTTCAATGTGCCACAAAGTTTATGGTTTGTCAGAGTTGGTCAAAACATTTTTGTAGAATTATCAGTACCTTTATGTTGGTCTCATAATGGTTTTGACAATTGAGTGTCAACACACTTAACCAATTTTCACATAGAAGCCAAGTACACTATATATGTTGAGTCAGAATTCCAATAGGTGTCAAGTGAAGATCAAGTGTCAAGCATGATATAGGTGTCGAGTGACTTTAGGTGCCGAGTGAACCATATGAGCCTTCGAGTGATATGTAGGTGTCAAGTCATAGTAGATGCCAAGCAAGCTAGAATGTAATAGGTGCCGAGAAAACCAAAATCATATATGTGCCAAGCACCAGTAATCCAATATGTGCCTAGTAACACAGAATCAATATATGAGTTTGTGCCTTCACAAACTTAGATGTAAACCATTTTTTGAGCTGACATAGAAGAATGTCAAAGGGATTAAAAGATAAGATTGAATCTTTTCATTTACCTATGCAATAAGCATGCAACCAATAAGAAAAATGGAGAAGGCATGCAACCAATAATAAAAGTGCAAGGAATGGATTTGAAATAAAGATTCATACCTAACCCTAAGTCTTCAAAATCCTTAAAAGGAGGATGAAACCCCATTGTAATTATGGATGAGAGAAGTGTAAGGGTAAACCATAGTGAAATTCATAGAGAAGTGTGAAAGACTTAGAGGAACAGAGAAGTACTACAATATTCAATTGATCAGAACAAAGCAAGGGCATCGAATAGATATCAGATCTTAGAGGATCAAGATTTGAGAGAGTAGATCAAGTGCCTAAATTCAGAAATCAAGGATTGTAAGCTATCAAGTTTATTAGTCTAATACTCTCTAGCAATTATATTAGAAGGAAAATCCTATGTTGATAGGTAAGCTTAACAGCTAGGTTGTAGATCCTTTGAAAAGGTGATAAAATCCTTTAAAAAGGTGACACTTCATGTAAAGTGTTTGTAAATCCTTTAAATAGGTCACTATTGATATAGTGTAAAGCCTTTAATAGGGCAAACCATCAGAAGTGGTCAAAATATTTTTTTTTTAGTGATATTTTGTGGGTATCATCCCCACCCTAGTTTTACCTTCTCATTTTGGAGGGTTTTTGGGTTACCAAATTTGGTGTTATGTGTTGTGATGCATGTGTTTACTTTATGGTTGTTTTATATGTTTACATGCATGAAGTTTACTTTTAGTTAAAAATTTTCAAAGGTTAAAGTGTGATACTTCTAATTCACCCCCCCCTCTTAGAAGTATTCTTCCCATTTGATTATTCCAACAATTGGTATCAGAGCAAGGTTCTCACAAGGAAAAGCCTAACAGCTTAGAGAAAAGATCTAAAGATGGAAGTTTTCAAACTTGGGAAGATTATAGAGAATCGAGTGATTGATGTGCACCTCGCTCTACACAACTTGGAGGAAGCTATAGAAGAATTGAGAAAATCCTTGAAAAGAAGGAAGGACATAGCCATACCTAAAAATGACACACACTACAAGGAGATTAATACCACAAAAGTGTTTTCTAATGAAGATTCCAAAGAGTTTGATGCAAAAATAGTAGAACTAATGGAGAAGAATAGAGCTCAAGCAGAAGAAGCCAGAATACTCAAGCTTGAACAAGAATCACAAGCCATGATGCTTTGTGAAGTAATTGAATAGAAGAAAAGAGCCATTAAAGACAAGGTTATGCTAGAAGATGACAAGAGAAATCATAGCAATAGACTAGAGGAAAAGAAAATTGAGTTTGAAAGAATCTCAAACATGTAGCTAGACACCTTAAGCAAGATGATGAATGCACATCATGAATTGAATATGAAAGACATTAAGATCTCTACACTAAAGATACATAATGAACAATTGCAAAATGACTTGAAAAGAGAGAAGAAAGTTGTAGAAAGTTTCAAAAAACCTAAGGAGGCCATCAAGTACTTTGAGCAGCTACTAAAATTACCAAAGTCTAGTAATGATACTTTAGGACTTGGTTACACCAGCACTGAACAAGGAGAGTCTTCCAAGACTGCAGAAGAAAGGAGTAACAAAGATAAGAACACTAAACCTACTTGTCATTTCTATGGTAAAAAGGGACACGCTACTAATGTATGTAGGAGTAAGAAGACTGATTAGCATGATAAGCCTAAGAATTCAAGCTATTGTTACAAGTGCAAGAAGTAAGGACATCAAGCACATGAATGCAGGACTAGGACTATCAGAACACCAATATTTGAAGGTCACTGCTACAATTGCAAGAAGTATGGACATAAAGATTTTGAGTGTAGATAAAAGCCTATATGGACATCAAATTAGGCAACAAGAGAAGGTAACCATGGTCATCACCACAATTGGGACTATAACACTAGATATAACAGTCATTACTATTAGGAATAGGGACACATTCCTGAAAACTGCATAAGAACACATTTTAGAGAGAACTATAGCAAATGGTTAAGTCAAACCACATGTTTTAGTTGCTTGAATATTGGCCATATCAGTAGGAATTTCCCAAAAAAGTCAAAGGAACCCAAGTCAAAAGCCAACAAAGGAAAAGAAAAGGTAGATGTTGAACACATCAGAGGACAAATGAACAAGACTTGGAAGAAGAAAGATGAATGTACCTCATCAAATGTAGGGATCACTTCACCCAAGAGATCAAGTGGTCACACCTCATCTAACTAAGTACAGATAAGTGTATGGGACTAATATAAAAAGCTACATCATACATTAGTCCCAAGACAAACAAGCATTGCAAAGAAGAAATCAGCATGATTAGAGATGCAAAAGTTGGTTTTCACCAGTGTTTTCGAGCTGTCCTTAGATGTTGAGTAAATGTTAGTGCATGCCAAGTAGTTAGTTGTAATCAAGTTGATAGTTGATTTCAAGTTAGATAATTTCACTGGAAATCGAGTGAAGAGTAAATCTAGTTGAAGCCGAGTGATGGAAAACCAATGGAAGTTGAGTTATGTTGAAATCTTCAAGAGCTAAGCATACAGTTGTATATGCACTAAAAATTTAATGCTAGGTTTATAAAGAGTATAAGGTTTATTTTTTGATCATTTCCAATCATTTGAACATAGAGCAAAGAACAATGTAGCAGTGATTGACAAATAGCATTGAAGCCTTTTGCATGGATTTCAACAAAGATCAAGCACAAATTTGATCGATTTAAGGTATTCTTCAAGTGGTAAGTTGCATAGTTTTAAAGTTTAAAACCTTTTGAAACCCTAGATTTAAAAAATGGCATCTAGTTTCAAAAATCCTAAGGATAACAAAGGTCACGAGGTTCAATTGGTTAGCAATGAGGTCAAACAATCCAAATTTAGGCCAATTCTAGAGGTAGCCTATAAAAATGACCCTACTAGTGCCCTCTCTATGATTCCACCCAAAGTTGCAATGGTGTAGGATGTGAGGAAGTGTTACAACTATAAGATATGAGTAATAAGCAACCTTGAGATTTTTGAAGCATTTGATAAAATATGTGAAAATTGAGTGCTTAAGGATAAATTTCAAATATTTGAGAAAAAGGGTTTAATCCATGCCCTAGTTTTTCCCACAATTTTCAAAATTGAGTGGATCAAAATTGTTCTTAGTAGAATACATGATGGTTTTTTGTGGTTAGAAGGAGGACTCATGAAGATAAAGAAGAGAACAGTGCATAGGGTTACAAGTTTTCCAACCCTAGATCGATACAAGACCCTGTGAAGTGATTCTAATAAGCCATTAAAAAGAACACTGGGGCTAAATGGAACAAGAGGGGCATTACCATTGATACAATCATAGATTACCTTCTAGATTTTGTAGTGAGAGTGATTTCTCACAAGTTCTATGAATCAAGCAGTTTGAATAGCATACCATGTATTGTTGTGGATGTGGCATATAAACTTGTCAAGAAAGATCGTACATATAATCTAGCAAAATTGTTGTTGCAAAAAATCATGGAGAATCTTGGAGTAATAAGAAGATCTAAAGGTACTTAGTGTAAGTTTGGATCAGTTCTTGTCTACATATTTTTCTATGTTTTGGAAGAGTTTCCTTCTTTTGGAAAAGTTAACTGGAAATTAGATAAGTTAACCATTACTCAAATTAATCAGTATATTGAGCAAATGAGAGACAACTTTGTCTCTCTTATGAAAAGTTATTTTGAGGATTTTAAGAAATCCATGAAAAAAAGATTGAGGATACTAGTTTCCCTAGTGGAACAACATATCAATGATATATTCTTTTTAGTTGATATTGATTACACTTATATCCAAGCAGCAGTTCCAAGGGTTAGATGACTAAGACCATTAGGATATGAGATAAACATTGACAAAGCATTAGTAGCAATCATAGAATTTCTTGTAGAGGAGATTGATAATGAGGCATCTCACTTTGGAACATATGATGTGCATTCCAAGGTAGATATGGAGCTGAAAACTGCTTCCACCATAAAGAAGAAAGATAAACTGGTGAGGAAACTGAAGAAGAAATTTGGAGAAGATATTGAAGGGCCAGTTGAGGAAGAAGAAGAAGATGAGAGTGAAGAAGATGAACAAGAGCAAGGCCAATTGGAAATAAATCAAGGCTTAGGTGAGGATAAAGAAAAGGAAGAAGGTGCAGAGGAAGAAGAAGCCGAGGAAGCACCAGCTCAAGCCGAGCCCAAGAAAAGAAAAGAAAAAACTTAGCCTACAGCCCAATCCAAAGCTAAAATGGTTGCCAAGACAACCCAAGACAATCCAACACTAGTGACAAGAGCCACTACAAGGGCCTCAATTGAAAAGGCCAAGGAGCTAGTGAAAGAGAAGATGAAGGCTATTGAGTAGCCTGGTCAAGTACAAAAGAAACAAAGGAGAAAATACATTGCACAACCAGAATTTGATGATGAGGAAAGAACACAATCAAAGGACATCAGCCAGTTTAGAGTGGTAATTCATCCTCCCAAGTCACATATTGATAAAATTTGTGAAAATGTTAAGAATTCAAACTTCTCTAATTTGAAAAGTTTTAATTTCAATAAATTAAGTAAAGAAGATTAGAATAAGGTCGAAGAAGTAGTGTATGCCATGATGGAAAAATTCAAGAACAAACCTCTTGAATTAGACAATACTATGCCCAAGGAACTATATGAAATTATTAAAAATAAGTGGCATTATTGTTTGAAAATGAAAAAGAAGACAAGAGAATCCACTTTGGCATAAGTGATGCCAGAATTGACTAGAGGTCAAATTGCTAAGGCTAATAAGAAACATGGGCACAATTTTTCACTAAAGTATAGAGCCTTTAGCATTTTACAAAATAAAATTGAAGAAGTTGTCAATAAGTTCACAAGATTATGGAAGTCAATACATAACTTGATAGATGACAAGGATGGAGAAGAAGAGAAGGATGCAGAAACAAATAAGGCTAAGGCCAATAAGAAGGAGAAGGAAGAGAAACAAAAGGAAGAAAAAGAAATAGAAAAAGGAGAAGAAGAGAAAAAAAAAGAGAAGAAAAAGAAGAATACAAGAAAGAAGAAGAGAAAGGAGAAGAAGAGAATAAAGAGGAAGAGGAGAAAGAAAAAAGTGAAGAGGATGAGATAGAGAAACAAGATGAAATGGCAAAAACTGATAAGCAGTAAAGAGATCAGAGTGTGGAAGACACACAATTGCCACCCCCTAGCCCTCCTCATGTCATCACTACATCTGCAGATACTATAATTATGAAGGATGTTACTGAAAAATCTTTTCAGAACATCAATCCACTGATTATAGAGGATCTCAAGAAGATCCTTCACCAATCAATGGTACAAGAAAATTTATGTACACATCTAGTATTGGTGAGTGTGGATGAGTTATAGAAAGTAGTAGTATATCCAATTAGAGACAAGGTGAAACCACAAGAACCACCTTCTACCATCTCTACAACTACTAGTGGTCAACTCCTAATGCTTCCACCACCATTTCCAATAGTTGAAACATCTGGAATAGGTGATACCATCCAGCAGAAGCCAAGTTCAGAAGTAGATAAAGAAACAACAATAGAACAAATAAGATAGATTGCTACATCTGATCCTATAGTTCAAACATAAGGTACACCCCAACTAGTTGTAATTGATTAGGGGAGATTAGATGAGGAAAAGGATGCATTAAAAGAAGAGGAGTAGGCTGCCATACAGACATTGGTTAATCTACCAACTACTGGCACTCCTACACAAGTCCTTCAGAAGCTGAGCACTAATGCAATGCCATTGCAAATTTTTTCCTCAGGCTCAAGCTCAATAAAGGTGTCAAGGGTACTTCACTATGGAGACCCTGAGTTAGATGAAGAGATATTCATACCTAGTTATGACTCAATAACAATAAGCATTAAACAAATTACTGAGATGTACGAAGCCTTGAATAGGAGAAAAAGACAAGAGATACTCAAGAAGTGGTATAAGAAAAAAGAAAGCATTACATGAGATCAAGGACATCTTTTTGGATGCCTTTATCTTGCAGTCACTTGATGAGACCAAGCCAATAATGGAACAATTGTCAGATACTGTTGAACGGGTGACCAATGAAAACCAAGAAACTAATGTAAAACCCATGGAATGGTCTGAGAAGAAATTCCAAGGGAAAGTAAATGAGAAAATAGCCAATGAAATAACACTTTCCCAAGTTGATTTGGAAAATAAAATTGATAAAGTGAAAAAGATACTTGAGAATATATTCTCATTGTACAAAAAGTTGTGTGATTTTTTCTATTTCACACAAGAGACAAGCCAAATAATACTGAGCCTGGAGTGAAATCTAAAGATTTCTAGCATGCAGCTACCAAAAGACCTAGCTTAGATTGAGAAGAATTTTGTCCAAATGCTTCACATAAAAAATAATTAGCTACACTAACAACTAAAGAGGCCAATATCAAGGCCAAACTAATGTAGATACAATCTTCCATTGCCCCACATTTGGAAGTACTTCATAAAGAACAAGCCTATGCTAAGACTATTCTAAAGAAAGATCCTAATATTTCTACTTCAAATGGACTTGTACATCTTGCTACATAAACTATCATCCAGCACAAGTCATTGGAAATTGCTTTGGCAAATTGGGATGCAGCTCTTAAAATCATTATGGAGGTAAATAGTACATTTTTGGTGAAATATGGTCTTAACCCTTAGCACCCTTTGACATTAGTGTCAAAAAGGGGAGATATGAAATAAAGGGGAGATTAATAACTAAGGGGGAGAATACTAAGTAATTACATTCTTTCATTCTTCTAGAGAATAAAAGGGGGGGAAATTGTACATATCCTATGTTAGCCAACAAGGGGGAGATATAATATTTTGGGGAGTTATAAATAAAGATGAAAGATAACACAAGTATAAGAAATAGAAATAGGGCAAAGGCAAAGAGTATTTGATACATCAGCATGAGACAAATTTAGCACAATAATTTTGGTTACAGGAATAGAAATGGCACATCAGCTCAGGAGGAGTTATAAGAATTTTGATGTATATTGTTCTTTACAAAATTTTGAACAAGTTTTTTTGAAATTTTGTATATATGCTGAATAGATTAAATAATGTACTCATAAGATCAAGCATAATTGTTAGTTAAGTGTTTTTGACACTCATGTCAAAGGGGGAGATTTCTGGTCTTTGAATGGTTTTGATAATTGAGTGTCAACTCAATTAACCAATTTTCACATAGAAGCTGAGTACACTATATATGTCGAGCCATAGTATGTGCCAAGTCAAAATTCTAATAGGTGCCAAGTGATCTTCAAGTGTCGAGTGAAGATCAAGTGCCAAGCATGATACAAGTGCCAAGTGAACTATATGAGCTAAGTGATATGTAGGTGCCAAGTCATAATAGATGTCGAGAAAGCTAGAATGCAATAGGTGTCGAACACCAATAATCCAGTATATGCCAAGTAACACAAAATCAACATATGAGTTTGTACCTTCACAAACTCAGGTGTAAACCATTTTTTGAGCCAACATAGAAGAATCTTGAAGGGATTAAAAGATAAGATTGAATCTTTTCATTTACCTATGCAATAAGCATGCAGCCACTAAGAAAAATGGACAGTAAGAAAAGTTTAAGGAATGAGTGGGAAATAAAGATTCAATATGAATCATAGATTCATACCTGACCCTAAGTCTTGAAAATCCTTAAAAGGAGGATGAAACCCCATTGTAATTATGGATAAGAGCAGTGTAAGGGTAAACTATAGAAAAATTTAGAGGGAAGTGTGAAAGACTTAGAGGAATAGAGCAGCATTATAGTATTTTGTTGATCAAAATAGAGCAAGGTCATCGAATAGATATAAGATCTTAAAGGATCAAGATTTGAGAGAGCAGATCAAGTGCCTGAATTCAACAATCAAGGATTGTAAGCTATCATGTTTATTAGTCTAATACTATCTAGAAATTGTATTAGAAGGAAAATCCTATGTTGATAGGTTAGTTTAACAGCTAGGTTGTAGATCCTTTGAAAAGGTGATAAAATCCTTTAATAGGGTGACACTTCATGTAAAGTGTTTGTAAATTCTTTAAATAGGTCACTATTGATACAGTGTAAAGCCTTCAACAGGGTAGACCATCAAAAGTAGTCAAAGCATTATTGCTACAGTGATATTTTGTGGGTATCATCCCCACCCTAGTTTTACCTTCTCAGGAGGGTTTCTAGGTTACTAAATCTAGTGTTATGTGTTGTGATGCATGGGTTTACTTTATGGTTGTTTGATATGTTTCCATGCATGAAGTTTACTTTCAGTTAATAGCTTTTAAAAGTTAAAGTGTGATACTTTTGATTCACCCCACCTTTCAGAAGTATTCTTCCCATTTGATTATTCCAACACTTTAATGCATGTTCTAAAATTCTTGTGATGTCATTTTTTGGTCTTTTAATGATGGTATTACTTTATGTTTAGTTTTGATGCACCGTTGATCTTGTTAAGATCAAAGGCCAATGCTTGAATGCATTAAGAAAATACACGAGAATTAAAAAAAGTAGGGAAACACCAATGCAACATGTGGCACAATATGACATCATGGGCATATGCCCTTTTTAGGGGGTAGTAATGGCATGTCTTCCATGGTAGTTGTCAAGTGAGTTGGATTAAAAGGGAAATATCTCATTGGTCAGTCTAGTTGACTCAATGTTATAAGGATGCAAGATTTCATGATTGTTGATCTATGTAAGATCAAAGGCCAGTGCTTGCCTACATTAAGAAGTTGTACAAATTTTAAATAATGTGGGGAAGTGCTAATTTGACACATGGCAAGGAGGGACCAACTATGGAGGGTATGTGCTAAGTTGTGTCAGGCTGCAAAGAGATATTGATGTGTAATGCTAGTTGGACCAATTGAAAATGTTGTCTATCAAAGATGTTTGAATCCTCATGACCATAGATCTTTTGAAGATGAGTGGCCAACACTTACCCTCATTAAGAAACTGCTCAACTTTTAAATAATGTAGGAAAGCACCCTTGCACTGCATAGCATAGTGGGACTAGGTTTTGGGAAGCCTGTTGAGTTATGCCATGTAAAACTATGATAATTCAAGTGCATTCACTAATTTATGTGACATGTATGCCAAGTTGGGAGTGATGATGTCATGGGCATGGAAACTCTAACAATTAATGTAGCAGTCAGACTTGTCAGAGCATGATTGTTAAAAGGAGTTATTTTATTTGTCAAGTTGGATGATTGGACCATAAAAGACAAAGATTTTGATACACTGTTGATCTTGGTAAGATTGATGGAGGGCACTTCCCCACATAGAGAACCTGCAAGAAGTTTAAGCAAAGTGGGCAAGTGCGATGTGGACATGTGTTCATGATGATGTTAGTGCCTCTATCTTAGATTGTCAAAATGATTTAAGCTATTTCACCATTGATCCTACAGAGATTTACAACTCACACTTTCTTGTATCATGAAAATTCTCATTGGTTAAATAAAGTAGGGAAGTAATAGCTTGACACGTGGTGAATGTGACATTAGGGACCCACCCCTATGGGAGATACTAAGGTACATATTCACATAGAATTTGTTAGAATGTTCTACTCTACATGGAGGTTTTCTATTGGTCAATGTAGCTGATTGGATGTCATAATAGTATAATAATCCATGATCATCGATTCAACCGTGATCAAGGGTTGGTGCTTGCCCACATTTTCAAGGTGCAAGAGATTTATACAATGCGGGGAAGTGCTAATGTAACATGTGGAAAGTTGGGACCAACTACAACCAAGGTGGGCTAATGTGTGCCAAGTTGGAGAATTTATTATGCCAACTGTATTTCATGATTTTTCATGTTGCGGCAAGGTTGTTTTATTTCTCATAATCATTGATCTGAGGAAAGATCAATAGCTGGCACTTGCCCACATTATTAAAATGCAAGAAGTTTAAGCAATGCAAGGAAGCACCTATTTGACACATGGCTAGATTTTTAAAGCAATAAAGTAATTTTTCTTTTTTGAATTATGGTCATCCAATCTACTGAAATCAATGAATAAGATTCAAATTTGAAAGCAATATTGAAATAACAGCTAATGGAAGTTAATGTTCTTAGAGTTCATTCATGTGATCTCAATGCATGAATAAAATTCACGAAGATATCATTATTGAACAACCAATGCATAAAAGTTATTAGAGCACAAAGAACTCCTAGAGCTAGGGAACAAAAATTCTACTAGGTGATTTAGTGAATTGTAGCAAAAAATTCCATAGAAAAGAGGCCCAATTCAATGGGTAAGTGATCTGTAACTTGTAAAAAATTAAGTATTTGGTGTTGTGTAAAGCTTAGGGTTTTCAAGATGCCTCCATGAAAAGAATTTTTTGGACAAGCTAATTACTTTAAGAGGGCTATACATGATGATTTTCTTGAACAATTCCCACTATCTATAAATGAAATAACCAAGGGGAGAGAGCTTATTCCAAAGAACCCTAGGTTATTTGTAGTAGAGGGTTTTTATGATAGAGCTAATTGGGTAAGAGACACCAAGGTTTCTATGGGAGGTATGGAATTGTTTAAAAAGTAGTTTGCTGAGAGAAACCTTGATACCCTTTTAAGCAATGTTTGGGAATTTGACATTGGGAAACTAGTAGTACTTGGGGTTTTATTTGACAGTGATCTACTTGCTAATTTAGCTAAGAAGTATGATCATATTACTAGATTTGTGAAGAATTATGCTGGAGACAATATTTTTAAGGTTTCTCCTAAATTGATTAGGGAAGTTTTCAAAATCAACCCTAATCGTGTTGTGCATGAGACCATTGACATGGATGACCTTTAGGCAAGGTATGATGCATAGAGAATATACCTAAGAATAGTGCCTCTGCAATAACATTTTGCTAGGATTGTTACATTACCCTTGGTTACAGCCCATACACCAGAGCCATTGATGAGCAAACATTTCAATCCTAGGGCTTAGGCATTATACTTCACCCTATGCAAGATTTTTGGGATGGACAAGGAGGAACATATTAAAGGCTCTATTGTTCTTATCATGGCTCAGACATTACAATTTGGAATGAGTAGTATTCTTGATTTTACCACTTTTCTTGCATAAGAAATTCATAATGGTTTGGTGGGGATATCACAAGGAAAGGTAAACAAACCCTTTTGTTGGTACTCATTGCTCATGCACATATGTCTTTTTAAGGGAGTCACCTTTTTCTCTAAGGGTATGGAGTTGGAATAAACAAGGGATGGAGAAAAGAATCAAGTCCAATTATTGAGCGTTGATATGACTTTAGAGGCTAGAAATGCCAATTTTGTGAGATTTGACAGGTATTTCGCATCTAAGATTAGATTGCTTTAGAGAGGGGATAGCCCTAGAATTCCTTAATCACTATTAGAATTAATTAGGCCCAAAGATCATGCAAAAGGACTCTTGGTTAGTCACAATTGGGGGGATCTAATCCCATATAACATTTCTATAGTGATAAGAGTGTATGGTTTTTTGGGAAAACCTCATGTATTGACTTTCCATGTACCATTAAAGATAAGGATAGCTGAATTATTATGGTAGATCAGGACAATAGAGGAAAGAGAAATGACTAAAAAATGTACCTTTTCCCTAGTAGTCACTGTGGCCCATGATTTTGTTTTTGTCAAAAAGGGATGGAGGCATCTTAGTTTATTATTGGATAGATGTTGTCACTTAGGTTTGCACCCTTGTCCAAGGCCTATGCACGAGGAAAACCTAGTGAAACATGGAAACAACCTCCAAGCTGTGGGACTTGAACTATGAGGTTGAGTCTCCGGAGAAGGCTGGCTTCCTCTTACTGTCAGGGCGCACCTATCTATTCTCAGAAGGGAAAGGGAGAAAGAGAGCGTTAAAGAAAATCTACCTAGTCTAATCTAAGGCGGTGATGCACCAAAATAGAGTGTTCAGACTCATTCCTGCCCATATATACACTACAAAACCAGGGTAACATACAAAAGTCATACACATCCAGACTTATATCGATCAATAATCACATACAGATCAGAGGACCAACTGAAAGACACTAGGAAAAGGGGATTTCACTTGTAAATTATCCAATAGGCCAAAGATAGACACAGTATGCAGATCATTGATCTCAACAATACACCAATGGGAGGCAAAATGATGCTCATGCACACTGATGGCTAAAAGAGATGATACAGGGTATTACATGGCTCAGAGGCAAAGGGATTTTACACTGCAAGTCTGCAAGCAGTAGCAGAGAAAATCAAGAAGAGTCAACTCCAAAGAATAGATCACAAAATTGCCTTTATAGTTCAGGCATAACTAAAGATTTTTGTATTACATTCACTTCTCACCTACTGGCATTAACTCCATACTAAAAATCCAATTGGAGGTCTGATTGAATCCTAACTTGCATACCAAGAAATCTCATATCCTTCTGAGAAGGAGCCCGGAGGAGACAGAATGGCGCCACAACATTCCCTGACAGGGTAGATGAGCTGACTGAAAGGGTGGAGTGTCCTTATATCTTGCATTTATTCTTGGCAGGTCAAAAATGATCGCGAAGATCAGATTGCAAGATAACATCGATCATCTCTGCTTCCTGGTTCATGAATCGACCTAGCCTATAAGTCGACCAGGCTTCTTATATGTCAACTCTTTGTTTTGCCACCTAGAGAGTCTTTCCTCGGTTGACTACCTTCATCAAACTGACCGCGCCACCCTTACCATCTAACTGCTGGCCGTTAGCTAACTACCATGTTGAAAACCGGACCCGCGAGGACACGTGCCCTCCAAGCGCTAACTCACCATTGTAAAATCCGCGCAGTTCCTCTATGGCAAGATAGCGCCGACCCTGGATCTCTGCAGATCTGATGGTGGAGAACCCACCCCTTAATGCGTTGGTCATATCAAGAAATTTGGCCCCTCGACATATCTGTGTTTTGACTCAAAACACGTGGTTGTTTCTGATTCATCGTGGACCCTCTTTCCTGCAACTGGGCCCATCTGAATCGGTGCCACCTTAGTGATGCATTCGACGAGACCTAACCCCATCGACACACATCAATTGGGCACGATGTCACCATGTAAAAAATCTTGCAGCTTCACTAAGGTGACATGGTGCCTACCATTGATCTTTTCTCATCTGACAGTCACAGATCTGACTTCTCGCAACCTTCCTTTTCTCGTGATTCATCGGGCTCGTGGGCACATGGCATCTGTCTGTTGGTTTTTCGGTCATCCAACCCTAACTGCTTCTGGTGGCATGAAATGCAACCCCGCCAGGACACGTGGCGCGTGAACACTATGTCATTGATGCTAAAGTCCAATCAGTTCTCGATGGTGAGATAGCGCCAGCCGTAGATCTATCTCCATCCGACGATCACAAAGACTTGTCGTGCTCTGTGCTGTCTTTACCCTGGGCCCATTGTATCTAGTGACACCTCAGCATCCGCATCGCGCCTGAATGACATGTGGTAAATGGGCGCTATGTCACCATGATAAAAAACTCACAGCTTCACCATGGCGAGATGGTGCTTGCCGCCGATCTCTTCTAATCTAACGGTCACAGAACTTGACCTCCCGTAACCCTCCATTTCTATTGATTCACCGAGCCCGCTAATACATGGCGTCCTCCCGTTGGTCTGTCGATCATTCAATCCTCGACTGCATGAAATTGGTCCCAACAGGACACGCGGTGCATGGGCACTATGTCGCCATGATAAAAATCCTGCAGCTTCACTAAGGCGACATGGTGCCTGCCGTTGATCGGCCTTGATCTATCGGGGAGATCCTAAAGCCGGCTGTGCTAGCTGTGTTGTTAGAAATTCTGGCTTGGTTACACGTGGTGGTTCCTTATTGGCCCAGTGAAACACCACCAGGAAAACTTGCGACTTGGCCTCACAGGGGTGACCACGTGTCGACCAGGTGCCATATCACTATGGGGAAATCAAGGTTAAATTCCCATAGCACCATAGCGCCCAATCGATGACATGTCCCTATCCATGCGTGGTCCCTTCTGATTCGCTGCCGTGGCACCAGGCTCTGCCAACTGGGAAGATGAGGTACATAATGGGGCCCAATGTTTTGCTTGAAGTTCTCGCTATTTATCTTCTCCGGCCCGCCAACCTTTACCCGACCGCCACAACATTTTTTTGGCAATGTGACCTACCTACCAACATGAGCATCTCCGGAGGGCGCTATGTCGCCATGGAGATTTTTTGGTCGGCGTGCGATAGCGCCATAGTGCCTGCGGCGCCAAAAAACTTTCCCGACTCGCCCTCCATTGTAGCTCACTCACCGGGTCCACCAAAGACATGTCAATTGGGCGCAATGTCGCTGATATAATCCTCACACAATTTTTTCATAGAGAGATAGCGCCCTTCATTGATCCCAGTTGATCTGACGGCTAGAAACTTGCGGGTTGTAAGAATATATTATAAGGTTTAAAACATTGGTAATTCTAATATCTCCACGAGTATTTGAATATGGGCATGTCAAAGGCGGGAAGGGCAATATAAAATGTGAATTTTGGCGGGAAGTGGAAATACAACAATAGATACAACATGGTAGAGTCCCATGCAAGATATATGGATCTAGAGGGATTTTATGATATGTTGAGGGAAAGACTAAAAGCTACTCATATGGTACAACAAGTATATTTTCCTAAAGACATTATCAAAAAAAATTTCTCTTTATAGGAGCAAGAAGTAAGGAAAGAAAAATGGGTAGTATTCAATAAAACTTTGTAATTCATTAATGCTTTTGACTCCAACTATGATCCTCTGAAAGATAAAAAGATATTGGGGAGCCAAAATGCATGTGTTAATAAATAATTTTGCTACAATAATGCAAGCCATGAATGAGAAGAAGGCTACTTATGTCAAAACCTATCTAGACAGAGCTGGAGAGGTATAGAGAAGGATAAATAGCAGAAATATAGTTGCTCCTAGTTAATATACATTGAAAAAGAGAGCAGGATATGTAGTAGTACAAAACATATAGCAGGTTCCCCCTCACATAAGACCAAGGCTAGAGAGCCCACTTGCAGCTAGTGCCCCAAAGAGGTAGAAGTTGGAACAAGGATCTTCTTCTTGAGTAGAGGAATACTCCCCAAGTCAAACCCCAATCAGAATATATGATGAAGTATCCTTAAGGGAGCAGCTGAGATAGATTGGTGGAGAAGGGGATATAATTGTTACTACTACAGACATGGAAAGAGGAGTGCCTCAAGAGCCTCCTATACCCTCCTTGGACCTTATAATTGTTGATTATCAAGGTAAGGAGATAGACCCAATAATTTCCCAAGCTTCTAAAAAATTTATAAATGATGAAAATTTTGTTAAGTCTAGACCTTTTGCATAGTTCCTATGGAGAAATAATATAGGAAATTTTGAGAATGTGTGCAAGAAAATAAAGGAAGAGTAGCTTGGCAAACCAAACTTTATCATTAAGGAAGAGGTAAAATCCAAATTTTTGAGTGATTTTTTCCAGCTCACACCTAAGGTTGGGAGGCAATTAGTCAAGCATTTACGGGTCCTAATTTTTCTTGAGTGGGACATAGCTAATGCTATGACTTTTTAATCAGTTAGGAAAGAAAAAGATGTACAGTATAAAGCTGTGGAAGAGATACTATAGGCACATAAGGGAGTTAATTTTAGTGATGATCACCAAGCCTTAGTAATTTAGTCAATTGAGAAGAGAGACAAAATTAGAATGCAAGAAATCTCTAGTGCAAAACATATTGGTGCTCTCATGGTTTATAGGGCTAGTGAGGTAAGTAGTAAGTAAATTTTTGGAATGGCTTCACAAATAGTAAAATTTGGGAATGTGGTGTCTAGACAAGAAGAGGATAAGTTCTTGGAACTCAATGCTAAATTTGAAGAGGTCTTGAAGGCCTATGAGGATAGGGGAAAAAAAATACAATTACTAGAGGACAAGGTCTCTCAAATGGGCAAACTACTTGGGAAGAGAAAAGTGGGAGAATCTAGCAAGCCCAAAATTGTATACCCCTAGCCACCAGTTGAGCCATTCAAGTCCACACCCATTGTGGAAATCCCAAACACCCCAGAGAGGCATGAATTCTATATTGCAAAGGAGTTTGAAGAAGAAAGAAAGAAATTGTATGCAATACATGTAGAATTGAATAATCAGTATGAAGAAAAGATAAGATAGACAATGCTATTCCTAGTAGATAGAATTGAATGGTCAACCTTTTTTGATCAGTTGGCAAGAGTTATAATTATTTGGGATGAAATAAAAAGGGATGAAGATAATTTGAAACCCATTATGCAAAAATGGAGTGAAAGAAATAATGATATCACTTCTATGTGCATATTTGTCATCCATTTTCCTTGCCATCAAATAGAAAAGATATTTGATTTATTAAGTAAATTGGAGGATTTTGATAATCAACAGGTCTCTATTCAGAAGAGAATAAACATTTGCCTCTCTAAATACATAGCTGTGAAGTTCAAGCTTTTTCCTAGTGCTTTGAAAGAGATTGATAAAATAAAGGAAAAGGAAGAATGGAAAAATGAGTTAGAGGATATATTATGCCGAAGAATGAATAATTTTATAAGTGAGAAGGGGCATATATTATGGGCAATAACCAATGAGGAGTTGGTTAAAGTACAATTATTCTATAAAGGCATCAGAAAGGACCTCATTTAGATAGAGGCAGTTGGAAATTCTATTGTAACAATACAAAGGGAGATCCTAAACTTTGATTAGCCTAATGACACTATTTACAATGAGTGGAAGGAATAATTTTTGTCTAAAGAATAGATGGTAGAAGATGATGGGGTAAAGGAAGATGCAGAAGTGACTATTACTTTAATAATTCATGATGAGGAAAGTGAGAACCCCTGAGTTAAAGTGAGCTTGTGGGCAATAGAACTTGACACATCACTTTTAAACATAATAGCCACTTACTCTAAAGAATTAGATTAGTGAAAGGTCAAATCATAGAATTTATAGTTTTCCAAAAAGATGTAATAGAAGAGGGACCTACCAAAAGACTATAATGATGTATAAGTTTTTCTATATTACATCTAATTTTCTCTTTTTGTGACAATAAAATGTAAATATCTTTTGTAAAAGGCCACCCATCAGTTCTCTACACCTAAAGCTTGTTGCATCTCACATTATATAAGTGAGATTCTAGGGCTAGAGAAGGGTCCAATTTCGAGTGCATTTTTAGTTATAGACTTAGTATGTCTTTAGTCTAGTTATTGATCAAACTTTATGATGTATCTTCTCTACAATTTTTTTGAGAATACATTAATATTATGTGATCTTTGTGTCTTTTTCTAAAGTCATTCTGAGTTTTACTACAAATGTATACAATTTTCAAGTAAAATTAATACAAAATTTGAGCTATCCCCATGTCTTTTCTTGTTGAATTTTGTTTCCTTTGTTGTTACTTGGTTATTCTAATATTGTGTGAGTAAAGCTTGTCCAATTGAATGCAATTCACTAAGGTTGTATGTCAATTCATTACTACTATTAATTCAATGAATTAAGTAAAGGCTTTGATGAATTAATGGGATTGCTATGGTAATAGAAAGGATGTCTATAAGAATGAATTTCAATAAGAATTGTTGACAATTTTTTTTGTAATGCAACAAATCAGATCTATAAATTGGAGTAGACTCGAAGTCCCCATGGAATAGGCACTGATCAAATTAATTCAGTCTGCAGATAGGTAGGTCATGAATAAGCATCAAGTCTAAAATCACAATAGAATTTCAAAGTTGGTTAGCACTTGTTTACATGGAATATCTTATCCTTAGTCATCCACTATTGCTAGGAATACTTGCAGATCTATAGAAGAATTGTGACCAAATCTACTATATGGGATGTATTTTATCAAGACTATCAAGAAATGGATAAATCATGTATGTGTCTAAGGATAGAAGATGAGAATTAGAATGAAACTAATATAATTCTCCTATAATGGCATTCAATTTGAATCATCCCCTAGGTATACCCACCTTGGTTTTGCAGAGCCTATAGAGTAGAAAACCATCCTTGGTTTTATTGAAGTTGGATCCAAATGGTTTGCATGTGGAATTGTTAACAAGAAATGGCTAATCCTTAGGTTACGTGAGTATTATCATTTTGGTATTGAGCATTTTGTTTTTCAGTAGTTTTAAACACCAATAGGACCATTTGCACAAAAGTACATAGCTACAAGTTGTATAAAGATTTATTTCTTTATTTGACCATAACCAAACTAGAATTAGATCATTATTTTCTAAATTTCTTAAGTTTGAATGATCATTTAAAAAAAAACTTGGTTTCTTTTAAGAAGATGATTTCGTATGGAACCCCTGTGTCAAACATGTCTTTAAAAAATATGATAAATGTACTAATGATTTAAGAATTTATATATAATGATTCAAACATCCATTTAAAAAAATATAGTTTGATTTAAATAAATGATTTCTATAAAATGACAAAAAAGACTAATACCATATTTGATTTTTTTTTATTAAATATAATCAAAATTTACAAAATTCTATCAAATATTTATAATTTTAATTTTTTTTAAATTGTAAACATAATTTTTTTACAATTACCATTAGAATTTAGCTATAAATAATGCAAAAATTAATTTTAAAATAATAGATTTTTTTTATAAAGAAAATTATAATTCATAATATTATGTGTCCTTTGAATTTCAAAGGTTGTTGTATACTTTTCATTCATAAAGCTAATTTTTATAAAATTAGGATGCAAAAAATATAATAAAGATAAGTTAATTTTTATAAATAACAAATATTTTTTATTTAAAAGATTACTGAACTTTAAAAAAATTAAAATTATCAAAATTTAAAAAAATACTTATTCCAAATCTTATTTTAATTGTTACAACCAAACATAGAAGATGCATCTTCCGTCTCTTATTCTAGGACAACCAAACAAGTCTAAATGCTATTCTAGAAGTTATTTTAAGAATGTACTAATTCTAAAGGAGGGCTTATTCTAGCATAATTGAATTTTGCATTCAACAATTCTTGCAACCAAATAGGCCCTTACCCATCTTGTGAATCCCTACTTGTCCTATTGTTGTAGGTTAAACAAATGGAAGTATGAACTCATGATATGACCAACCTTCATCAAACCTAGACAACTCTTCCTTTTTTTCTAAAAGCTAAAATGGCCAAATAAGTTGGCAAGAAAAGGGAAGAAAAGAATCACTGCAAGAACGAAATAAATAGATCAACTGTGCTCAAACTTGATGAAAATTTTAAAGCTAAGTGATATCTTAGGAAGCAGATATATTTTTCCTTTCAAAGTAAAAAGCACAAGGATGGGATGGTGAAAGAAGTACCCCAACAATGAATAAATTTAAATTTTCATTTAAATTTAATATAGAAGGAAAGAGATGCCTGATACCCAAAACATACATGCTATTTGATAAAAAAAAAGCAAAGGGAATCTTGAATGAGCTTGGTTTCTCTACTTTCTTTAGGAATTGAAATTATATACCCCCTTTTAAAGCACACACTTCACTATTGGACATTGGTAATGTTCATGAGTTGTGGTAAGTTAAGATTTTTAGATATAGAGTTCATGCTTAAAGGGATTGGCTTCATAGTAATAAGGCAATGATGATTTCAATGGTTGTGTTCTAGAGTTCTCAAATACAAGGCATTTCCCAGTCGAGTCATTATTTGTTATGCCCTACATACAAGTCGCTACTTTTTGTGAGCAAAGAGTTGGGTCCCCTATTTTCACTTTTACCTTACCTCATTGTAAGTTTATTTTTTGGCTTTAGTTTTGGTGTTTGGGTTTTTGCATCCTTATCTGGGATATGGGACCCATGTGTGGGGAAGAAGGAAGTGAGGATAGGGGATCCTTGGTCTTTGCAAAGGATACTTTTGCATTAAATGAGAGTCTATTCTCATGTGTCTTTGACAACATGAAAAGATTTCTATGGTCCTAAAGTTGGATGCATGGAAAAGTTCATTAATGAAGGAAAAGTAAAATTAATGCACCCTTTTTATTTCATGATCTATGGGTTATTTAAGATGCTTAAAGGGATTGATTGTTACTTTGTTTGATAATCAAAATTGTGCCCTACAAGTGGAAGTTTTTACTTGGGTTGTCACTCCACCTATAAGTGTCCATTCTAAAAGTCTATGAGGGTATATTTCTCAAGGTTAGGTTGGTTTTGGCTCATATGCAAATGAAGGCAGGTCTTGGCATTGTGATGCTCCCCTACTCTAGTACTCAAAGTTGGTGTTATCTCCCTTTTGAATTTCCTTTTGTTCATAGGTCATGTCTTTTTCCTTTTGTCTCTCTTAGTGTCCATCTTATCTTTATGCTTCTTTGGCATGTTTTTTTTTTGGTGGTTGCCCAAATCCTCTTTCAACCAAGCTTGTGTGTGGTTTCTTATCATCGACCAAAGACTCTTTGACTTCACCCTCTTTATTTTGGCAAGCTAGTTTGAGTTTTTTTAGTGAAATGAGCTAGGTAGTCTAGATTTTTGACCTCCACACCCATTTTAAATTTATAGTGCAAATATCATCTCCTTGTAAGAGAGAAAGTTTAGTTCTATCTCTTTTATGAGTGTTTTATTTGGTCTACTGGTGCAAGTCTCACTTCCCCTAGTTTTCTAAGCACTTTCCCTAATCTGATGTGGTTTTCATCATCTAAGTACTCTCTTTTACCCTCTTTTTGGTCCTTTTTTTGCATGTGATAAAATCTCACTAGTCAAGTTTTGTTTCACTCGACTATGGGTTCGTGGCATGCTTTCATGGGTGTCTAGGTGGTGGTTTTTGGTTCTACAAGATAGAGAGTATGAGTATGTTGTCACTCTTGCATGCACACATATGACCTCAGTCTTAGTAAGATATGGTGGTTCATTGGCTTGGTGAAAACAACTCCATGGTTTTCTAAAGTGACTGTGAATGGTGTTTTTCTACTTTTTCTTTTCTATGTAGATGAAACATCCTTCCTCGAGTTTTATGTCTGGCATCATTCATAATAAGTTTGTTGGTGTTTGAAATTTAAATGGTTGTCATATCAAAATTACCCAACATTTATTAATATAATGTGTGACACAAGTGAATGTTGAATAGTAACTTAATGTTAATAACATAAGGACAACTCAATGTCATAAGCTACATTATTAGAACTCTTGTTTGGGTGATGTATATTTTTGGGTTTTTGGTAGATAGCAAGTAATATGGTGGTAATATTTAAACTATTTTTTTTTTTTACTCATGAGGTTTGAAATCATAGGTTCTTGATATTTGAGTATTTTCCTCCCCACTACTGGTGATAGATAGTTTTCATGATTCCAAGGTATGCCTTATGGTTACCATCATTTTGCCTTATGGTTACCATCCTTTTTCTTATGGATAATAATAATATTGGACTTACTAGTTGGTTGACGTAGCTCGAGGATTGGGGGAACCACATTAAATCTTTGTGTCTTGTGTTCTCTTCTGTGTGCAATATGTATTTCTAACATTGGTTATATTTTGCATGTAATTATTATTATTTTCTCTCTAATCCTAGTAAGTGGTATCAAATCAAGGTTTTTTTAGTTATCCTCTACTAGAAAGTCTTACAGTTGAGTGAGAGCGATGGTTGAGGAGGGTAAGCTAAAGGTTGGGAAGTTTAATGGGTAGAACTTTTAGTTATGGAAAATGCAAATGGAGGACTATCTTTATCAGAAGGATTTATGGTGGACATTGCAAGGAAAGGCCAAGAAATATACAATTATGAAAGATGAGGACTAGGATATTCTAGAAAAAAGCACATTTGGGATTATTTATTTATGCCTAACACAATTGGTGGCATTCAATATTATGCAAGCAAAGACAATGGAAGAGCTGATGTAAACCCTAGAAAAGTTGTATGAAAAGCCTTTCACTTTAAACAAGGTATTTCTCATGAAGTTTTTATTTAATATGAAGATGGTAGAAGGTGGATTTGTTGTTGGTCATTTAAATGATTTTAATATGGTTACCAGTTAGTTGTCTTTTGTAAATGTTAATTTGATAAAGAAATTAGGGCTCTCTTGATTTTGTGTTATTTTCCTAAAAGCAAGAATGGTTTGGTAATGGTTGTGGTAATTATGTTTTTGGTTATAATACTCTTAAATTTGATGATGTGGTTGGTGTCATTCTTGTACTATCTTAAAATGGATGCACTTTCCTTTTAAGATCTTTTAGCTCCCTCTTCATAATTCCCTCTTCGAACCATGGATATGCTTGTGCACTTGACCTTCTTTTTCCTTCTATCTTCTTCCTCTTTTCACCATATCTTTTTGGTACCTATCCTTTCTTTTGTGGCACCTAGGATTGGACCTTTAGGACTAGGTCAACTCAGGTCAACCTTTTCCTCCTAGGTCAACATAGTCCTAGACCAACTTTACCCAAGTCGACCTCATCTTGGACTAGGATGACCTCGTCCCCTACAGTTTTGGAGCTCGGTGCCCAAAAGGCCTCAGGAGTTTAATTAGTTTTTTACCATTATCCATTCACCCTATATTTTTTCCCACCTAAAAACTAACATATAAGGAGACTTGGAGCTTCATTCTCACAATTCATATTCACATTTTAAGGTAATTCATTTATATTTGATTTCCTTTCATATCTTTACCCTAGATTTACATCTTAAATGGGATAATTATCTTTCAATAGCATCTAGATTTATATTATTTAAGAAATTAGTTCAATTTCACATTCACATTATCCTATTAAAGAACAAAGAGATTACATTTACTTATATTACATTCATCTTTATAATTTGAATTTAGTATTATCTCTCTTCTTCCTTTGGGTCATGGCTACTCTAGTTTGAATCATAAGTGGAATCATATTTGGAAATTCCCCTTTTTCCCTCACACATATTTGAATGGCTTAGTGACCTAGTAAAGTGGAAGTCTACATCTATTTAAAGTGCTTCCATTTTACCACTAAACATTTTGGTGAACATGACTTGTGCCCCTTTCTTTTTGGAGTTAGATTGTTTATCTTGGGCTTTTACCTTCTTTTGGTGAACTTGACCTTCTTACCCTCTTTCTCGGAGATAGATATTCCTCTTATGGAAATCTTTCTTCTTTGAGCTTGGCTTCACCAAACTAAACATTTTGGTGAACCTAATTTGTGCCCCTTTCTTTTTGGAGTTAGATTGGTTATTCTATGTGTTTACCTTCTTTTAGTGAACCCAACGAGTCCTCTCTTTTTTATTTTTGAGTTAGATCTCTTTGTCTCTTAGTCTTCACCTTCTTTTGGTGAACCAACTAGTCCCCCTTCTTCTTGTAGTTTGAGTTTTTTAGGCATTTACTTTCTTTTAGTAAAGCTACCTTGTGCCCTTTTCTTTTTATAGTTAGATTTGGCTATATTTTGGTTAGATCTCCCTTTTATGCTCTTTATTACATTTGCATGGTTAGATCCAATTAGGGTTTCCTTTTTTATCTCCTCTTTTGTGAGCTTAATTACACAAAGTCAAACCTATAATATTCCTATTAGGTGAAGCCATAAACTCATGGGCTCTTTTGATCACAATTCCTCTTTTCTTCCTAGTACTCATGATAACAATCTTCCTATAAAAGAGCATAACTCTTCTCACTCATCCCATAATGATGATGCTTTTGGAGTTCCTCCTTTGCAAGTTGATGAGCTTTATATTAATTTTGATGAATTGGAAACTTGGCTTGCTCAAGAAAATTCAATGATAGCAATAATGATGATAACAATATTTCTATCTTGTGCAGTATATCTCACATTATTAATACTCATGCTAAGTCTTTGAAAGAATATGTCAAGAGATAGGATATCCTCCTCTTTCCACAACTGTTGAACCTTCCATCCCAATTTCTACCACCCTTTCTAGCATACCTAAAAATGCTCTACCTCTTATGACTACTTCTACCCATGTGCCCACTCCTTTAAGTGTTGATCTTCATAGTCTTTCACTTTTGTGAGTGTTCCTCCTACTTACATTCCTTCTTCATTACCTTTGTATAATGTAGTTCATTTTACTTATTCAGACCCTTTTCCTGTTCCTTCTAATCCTCCACCTATATCTTTACATATTCCTTCTACTTCTTATGAATTTCCTAATCCATCTAGCATACCCATGCCTACTAAGATTTCTTCCAATCACACTATAGTACATTGGTTCAAACCGTCACTGCTTTACTACAACAACTTTCTCAATTAACTCAATCTAAGTACAATATTCCTACATGTGATGTTTCCAATCCCCGTTCATTAAATATCTTCCATGTTGTTTGTTGGCATTATATATTATTTGTCATTGGTGACAACACTTACTCAATTATGAATGATTACTAAATTCATCACTTAGTCTACAGTGTATACCGAGCATTCAATGGTTACCTTGTAGGCTCATCACTTAAGTAGTTCATATCAAGCATTCCTGAAGCTATCGAGTGAGTGCACAGTCAAGTAGTTCATACCAAGCATTCATGAAGCTATCAAGTGGGTGTGCAACCCTATAGTATCTATCGAGCATACAGTGTTCACTGAGCTTCATAGTGTTTACTGAGTGATGGAAGCCTAGTGTTTACTGAGTAATGAAAGTGTAGTGTTTACCAAGTGAAAGCAAGGTAAATGAAGGATTCAATTTTTACCAAGTGATACTATATCTACCGAGTCTCCAATGGTTACCGAGTTCCAACCTATGTTGTGTGATTAGTATGGACCGAGCCTTCATTTCTACCGAGTGCATGACAATTTTGTGTAATGTAGTGGATGTTGAGTATCAGAAGGTTACCAAGTCAACTTGAAGAGCCTGAGTTTTCTACTATTTGGCTGACTCAATAATATTTTGTTCACTTGTGTTTTGGCTGACCTTTCAATTTTAATTATTGGAATTGTATATATGTAATGTATTATATCATTTACAATAGATGTATGAGAGTATCAAGAGAGACATGTAATGTTTTGAGAAGTGTAAATGTGAATCAATAGAACAACATAATATTTAGCAAGGTCTACAAGGAGCAGTAAAGATTCATCAGTCACAAGAGGTGATCTATCTTTCAAGGATCTAATCAGCAATCAAGTTTGTAAGTAGATCCACTATTTTATTCTAACAGGTGAATCAGTTGTGTAAATCCTTTAACAAGGTAGACTTAACAGTCTTTGTATAAATCTCCTAACAGAGAGCATACTTTAGTGTATGTTTGTAAAATCCTCTAACAAGGTGGACCTAGCAGTCCTTTTTGCTCCTAATAGGGTAGATCACCAGAAGTGTTCAATGTAAGCTTTAATAGGCCAACCTCATACTACAGTAATGAAGTTTTGTGGGTATCATCCCCACCCCAATTTTACTTTCTATTAGGAAAGTTTCTAGGTTACCAAATCACCGTGTACATGTGTTATGGATGTTTGATTTCTCATATATGCAGTAGATTAGATGAATGAATGATGAATAGTATATATGGTTAAAGTCTTGAATTGTTTAAAGTTTTTGAGTTACTGATTCACCCCTCCACTCTCAATAACCTATCATATCTTAAATATTTCCAACAATTAGTATCAGAGCTTTTGTGGTTCTTAGGATAAAAGTTTGATAGCTTGAGAAAAGATCAAGGACAATGGAGATATTTAGGCTTGACAAAGCTATTACAAATGAAAAGCTAGATTTGGAAATGGCCATGGCTCAACTCAAAGAAGCAAAGGAGCATCTTTCTCAATCCTTGAAGAGAAGGAAGGAACTTGCAAGACAAATGAATGACCATCAGTATGTTGAAGAAAAGATTGAAGACCTTTTACCATCAAGCAGTTCAGATGAAGCTAATGAGGCAATCAAGTAACTCCTAGTAAAGAATGGCTCTCTACAGGAAGAAGTAAGAAAGCTTAAAAGAGAACAAGAAATCCAATCAATCAGGCTATGTGAAGTTTTGGAATAGAGAAACAAGGCAACTAAAGACTTGGAAACAAGAAATAATCAATCCAATCAGCATGAAGATCTTGTGGATAAACTATCTAATGCAAATGAAGAAATTATGAATCTGAGATCTTCAAATGGAAGCCTGAGGAATGATTTAATCACAGAAAGAAAAATCAAGGAAAGCTTACTAAGTGACTTAAGATTTGAAAGACAAATCAATGAAAGTTTGGAAAATGATCTAAATGCTAAAAAACAAATCAATGAGAGAATGATGAAATCTCAAGCAGAAATGACTCAATTAAATCAACAAAGTGAACAGAATCTTCATAGACAAAAAGGTAAAGTTGGACTTGGTTATAAGGAAGAAGGTGAAACCTCCAAACAAGGTGCCCAAAGGAATAAAAGACCTACTTGCAATCACTGTGGTAAGTTAGGTCACACATCAAACAAGTGTTGGAATAATGGAAAAGGTAAATTCAATGGTAAATGCTACAGTTGCAGTCAGCATGGTCATAAAGCTAATGAATGCAAGGAGAAACCAAAATTTGAAGGAAATTGTCACAAATGCAAGAAGCATGGTCACAAGGCATTCCAATGCAAATCCAAATAATTCTTGTTAAAGAAATATTTTGATGGGACTACAATACCTGGTGTGGATGTCATTATTGTGGAGAATATGGACATATTGGTATAAACTATGCAAGACATCAGCTAAGGAAGAAGGACACTACTATAAGGTGCTATACATGTATAGAACTCGGTCATATAGCTAAAAACCACATGAACATAGGAAAAGTTGAAGATGAAAAGAAAACTAAAGGTGAAAGCATTTGGAAGTAGATGAGGCAACAGTGGATTCCTAAATCTACCAATCAAGATAGTTCAAATAATGGCAATGTCACTCAAGAAGTGGGTGACTCCACCATCTCTAGTTACATCCATAAACAAGGATATGGAATTACATCTTCTAGTAATATCTAAAGAAGTTCCAAAATAAAAGAAAGAAAAATGATCAAATCAGTATTCTAGATACACAAGGATCAAAGAAAGTGTATCTTTCACTGAGTTGCATCTACCAAGGAAAGTCGGTTCAAGACCTTACCAAGCTAGGTTGGGAGTAAAAAAAAGTTTTGTTCGATCACCAAATTGTAAGATTCTACTAAGCAAGTGAATGATAGCTTGTCAAGAACTATGTCATCTTAGCTACCTTTGTACCAAGCATTTATGGGAAAAAATTCATCAAAAGGGCAGATTTGATTTCATTCTTCGCCGCGATTACAGAGCTAAGAAATCTCCAACAATTCCTAAGAAAATTCCAAGCGATTTCAAGCGATTTTCAAGTAGAGAATTTGTTCAAAATTTTCTTACACCTACCAAATAGCAATGGCATCTAGGAGTAGCAGTAGCACCAAGGCAAAAAGAGGTTTAGAAATGCTAGTTAAAGGTGTGGAGTGGAAGGCGTTGAATTTTAAGCTAGTTCCAGCAATTGCAGAATCACTCGACCCCAATGGAGTTCAATCACAAACTCCACCAAAGGTACTTCTCATAAATGACATTCGTACAGATTTCAAATGTTCTGTTCAAGAGATTGGAAACCTTGAGATGGACAATGCCCTAGAAGAAATGAGTGTTGATGGCTCTTTGAAACTCGAGCATAAGCATCTAGAGACCAAAGGGTTAATCCATGTCTCACACATGCCAATAAGTTTCCAAATTAAGTGGATTAGGTACATACGTAGTCATATTCACAATGGGCAACTTTGGTTAGAGTAGCCAGTGTTAATCACCAAGAAGATGATTCATAAGATTACTAGTCTCCCCATGCTAATAAACTTAAAACTACCAAAACCCTAGGTTGAGAGGAGTTACAAAAGCAAACCCTAGCTGAATGGGATGGTAGAGGTTTGAAGGTTAGCACTGTATCTGACGTTGAATTAAGGTTTGGCATTCATGTCATTGCCCACAAAATTTATAGCTCCAGTTGTTTGAATAGTGTGCCCTATGAGGCTGTTGATTTACCATTCAAAATTGTGAAGAAAAATCTTGAATTTGACCTGTCAAAATTGTTGTTGAAACAATTGAACAAAAACATGGATAGCATAAGGCCTTCAAAGAATAAACCCTGCAAATTTGGTTATCTATTAATTTGTTTATTTTTCTATATTAAAAAATTCTTTTCATCAAAGGGCTCAGTTGTATGGAGAAAAGATATTCCAATTTTATATCAGATTAATGAGTTTATTGCTGACATGGGTGTAAACTTTGAAAAAGTTATGGATAATTATTTTTAAGATTTCAAGGAAAGAATGAAAAATAGGTTCTAAATTCCACCCAAACTGGTTGAAGATTATACAGATGATGTATGCTTCATGGTTGACTGTGATAAGGTATACATTCAGGTAGTCAGATCTCGAGTTGCATGGGTGAAACCTCTTCCTTATGAGGTGAATATTGATGAGGCCAAGGACATTATTAAAGCACTGGTAAATGAACCTATAGATCCTAAGCTTACTACCTTTGGCACTTATGATGAAGCCAAAGACTATTACATCTACTTTGGAGATAGCTTCTGCAACTGAGATTGTGAGCACAATAGTCACATCTATTCCTCAATATTCATCAACCACCTCCTAGCTCCAGGTATCTAAAACTGAAGTGCCAAGCACTTTATCTACCGAGCTGTCTATCACCTCTTCAGCCACCGAGTCAGCCTCCTTAGCCCCTTCATCAACAATAAGTGTACTAGTAAGTTCCACAATTTTGTTTTCATCAATTCTAGTAAGTTCTATAGTTTTGTTTCCATCAGCATCATCTGTATCCACTTTAAATCCAATTAGTTTAGATACTACTATGGGTACTCTACCGAGTGTGATACCATTTTTGGGAAGTGTTTCATTATTTGATCTGGTTAACACTTCTATTAGTATTCAATCCTTTAGTCCTATCCCAGTTTTCACTACTAGTCCTTCTATCTCCACTATTTTGTCTGTTCCTAAGGTCAAACCAATAATCACAAAAGTCAAACAAAAGAATCCATTAAAACTTTTGATTACTGGAAAGGAAATTGGAGAAGACATTGACTTAGACACAGAAATAGTGATTCCTAAGATTGACTATGACACTACTACCATTGAAGAAATGAGGTTAGCCAATCAACTCATAGAGATGAAAGCTACATAGAAACAGTTAAGATCAGAAATGGATAAGGAATACAGAATAATTGAGAATGCCAAGGATATAATTACAGATGCTATAGGTGTTGAAGTTGATTCTACTCAACACATTTTGATTTAGTTAGAAGAGGCAGTATAGAAATTTAATGAAGATTCTTTCGGACAAGAGAAACTTATTGAGAAAGCTAAAAGAAATTTTGATAATAAGGTGCTAGAGCATATTTGAATTGTCAACATTTTTGGAAAACTTTGAAAATTATTTTAATAATGCAGCATCACTTTTTTCCAAACTTTGTGATGTTTCTAGTTTTACTAAAAAAATAAAGGATAAGCTAAATAAGATTGACATTGATATGAAATCAAGTGCATCCAAATTAAAGATGGACTCCTACTCCACAACCTCCCATCATACCAAAATCAAATATTTGGCAGATGTACAGGCAGAACTATTGAGAGAGGAAGTAAGGATCTAGTCTACACTCATAGACATCCAACACATGATCCTTCCTATCATGGACACAATGTAGAAACATATTACTCATTGCAAAATATTGGTCCAAGATCAGAACTTCTCAGTTACTGATCACTTGATCCAATTATCCACAGAAGTTTGAATTGCTCTCTCCACCTGTCAAAATTTTTAGTAGACTTGGGATAATACTTTTTCCACCATCCCTAAGGTACATCAAGAATTTCTATCTCACTTTGGTTTAGTCATATAAATTGTATATATGTAATCCTTTGGCATTATTGTCAAAAAGGGGGAGAGATTCAGCATAATAAGTGAGGAGAGTTATCACTATAAGTGATAGGGGGAGTTAGCACTCAATAGAGTTACCATGTGTACATAAGTATCATATTTATAGAAATGTATATGTAGTAGTTCTACAAAGATCAATTTTTAAAAATCAAAATTCATTGAGTCAGGTTATGTACATATGTTTTGGCTTATAAGTGTTTTGTCACTAATGCCAAAGGGGGAGATTGTTGGCATTATGTTGTATTTGTAATTAGTGACAACACTTACTTGATTCTAATTGATTATCGAATTCATCACTCAGTCTACAATGTATACCAAGCATTCAATCGTTACCTTGTAGGCTCATCACTTAAGTAGTTCATACTGAGCATTCCTGAAGCTGTCGAGTGAGTGTGCAGTCAAGCAGTTCATACCGAGCATTCATGAAGCTACAGAGTGGGTGTGAAGCCCTACAGTATTTATTGAGCATATAGTGTTCACTAAGCTTCATAGTGTTTACTGAGTGATGGAAGCCCAGTGTTTACCAAGTAATGAAAGTGCAGTGTTTACCAAGTGAAAGCAAGGTAAATGAAGGATTCAGTTTTTATCGAGTGATACTATATCTACCGTGTCTCCAATGGTTACTGAGTTCCAAGCTATGTTGTGTGATTAGTATGGACCAAACCTTCACTTCTACCAAGTGCATGATGATGTTGAGTAATGCAATGGACACTGAGTATCAGAAGGTTACCAAGTTAGCTTGAAGAACCCATGTTTTCTACTATTTGGCCGGCTCAATAATATTTTTTTCACTTGTGTTTTGGCCAACCTTGCAATTGTAATTATTGGAATGGTATATATGTAATGTATTATATCATTTACAATAGATGTATGAGAGTATCAAGAGAGACATGTAATATTTTGACAAGTGTAAATGCGAATCAGCAGAAGAGCATAATATTTAGCAAGGTCTACAAGGAGTAGTAAAGATTCATCAGTCACAAGAGGTGATCTATCTTTCAAGGATCTAATCAGAAATCAAGTTTGTAAGTAGATCCACTGTTTCATTCTAACAAGTGAATCAATTTTGTAAATCCTTTAAAAAGGTAGACTTAACAAACTTTGTATAAATCTCCTAATAGATTACATACTTCAGTGTATGTTTGTAAAATCCTTTAACAAGGTGGACCTAGCAGTCCTTTGTGCTCCTAATAGGGTAGATCACCAGAAGTGGTCAATGTAAGCCTTAATAGGCCAACCTCATACTACAGTAATGAAGTTTTGTGGTATCATCCCCACCCCAGTTTTACTTTCTATTTGGAAGGTTTCTGGGTTACCAAATCATTGTGTACATGTGTTATGGATGTTTGATTTCTCATATATGCAGTAGATTAGATGAATGAATCGTGAATAGTATATATGGTTAAAGTGTTGAATTTTTTAAAGTTTTTGAGTTACTGATTCAGCCCTCCCCTCTCAGTAACCTATCATATCTTAAATATTTCCAACATTTTTATCCCACAACATGTTGAGGTACCTTGTCTTGATACTTATAATGGTAAGGGAGATCCTATAATTCATGTTTTACAAACTATATGTAGTAATTTTGCTGACAAGTATAGGATTATGGCTAAGTTGTTCCTACGTACATTTAGGGATAGATTATTTCAATGGTATTTCTCTCTACCTCCTTATTCTATTGATTATTTTCAAACACTTGCTAATGCTTTCATTCAATACTTTCATATTAATATTGTTACAATAAAGTGTTAATTAAATTTCATTTATTAAATTACCTTTACTCCCTTCTTAAGATTTCCCTATATGCACTTCCATTTTCATATAATAATTAATTAGTAATTATTAAATTTCATTTACCTCTTAGAGTTTCCCTTTTAGGTTTTTCAATCTCCTATAAAGATTGATCTTTTGTAAATATCTCTCATTCTTTTTAGTTTGATAATATAATTTGCATATTATTAGAGCCAAACCCTTGCCTCTTCTTTGTCTTTTCTTCTCTATGATAGGTTCTTGCATGCAATTGTTCTTTAGGTTTTGTGGATTTGTATTGCTCAAATCCTTCATGGTATCAGAGCTTGACCTATTGTATGTTGTTCTTATTTGGAGAAAAAGAAGAATGGTTGTTTGCCATAACAGATTTGGCTATTTTCAAGTATTTTATATGAAAATAGGAACGTCTCTAATTTTTGGGGCACTTTAGGTATTTTCTATGAAAACCCCTATTTTCATATAAAATGTCATGTCTCATTTTCAAATAATTAAAAATAATAATCTTTTCTAAGGCAGGCAGTCCCAAAAAGGTGATGTTTCAGAAAAAGGGGATAATCTTTGCAAGCTAATGGACTAATAAATGAAAATTATTATTAAAATATGTTTTATTATCCCCTCTTGGATGTGAGTTAGCATTATGCCCTCTTTTAAGGGGTTTGGAGGCATTTTGGGCTCATTTCAGAACTTGATTTTTGTGCATTGCTTTGTTGTTCTTCAGAGGCTACCAAACTTGTGGAGAAGGAGACCCAAGAACAGGAGTTTGTAGGTTTCTAGGAAAGCTAAGGATAGGAGTTTGAATCCATTCCATGTGCATGCTCATGCAAAGTTTTCCTTTGTGCTGAACAGTGCAGATTTGTGGGTTTTCAGGTGTGTTTTTTGTAAGAGTTTGGTGTTTCCAATTGAGTATTTCATATCAGTTTGGGTTGATTCTGTATTTCAGACTTTTAGATGTTAAAATAGAGCTGAATATATGTATTTGGTCATGATTATACTTTTGTGATAGATTATTAGTGTTTTTGTGGTGTTTCCGGGCTATTCTATGTTGTTTTCAGGAGCCCGATGAGCATTGTTTTATCCTCCGTTTGGGAGTTGTTGTGTAAATATTATATAGATCTAGAAATTTCAATCTGTAGGCTGTTATTTTTCTGAAATTTCTATAAAAAATTTCCACTTTCAGATTTATTAATAATATGTGAAGCTGTGAAGTTTTTGGCACTATTTTCGGCATACCCAATTTGGGGTTTATTGAGAAATTGGTGGATCTTTGAAATATTGGTTGTTTGATCTTAAAGATCTAATTAGAGGCTTGAAATATCATATAAAATCAGAAAAGGGACATTTTAGTGGTATCAGAGCTATGATCTTGCCAGCCTGAGGGTTTGTAGAAGTTTGCATGTCAGTTTTGACAACTACCCAAATCTTGCATGTCAAAATTTATGGTTGCATGCTACTTCTAATCATTTGCATGTTAGTTCTTGGTGAATTTGGTGATTGCATGTTGCTTCTAATTAGTTTCATGTCAAAATCTATGGTTGCATGCTACTTCTAATCATTTGCATGTTAGATCTTGGTGAATTTGGTGGTTGCATGTTGCTTCTAATCAGTTGCATGCTACTTCTAATCAATTGCATGTTAGTTCTTTTTGTTTGAAGAAGTTATAACCTATTGGGGTTACACTCTACTTTATCCAAAATGGACAGGTATAGTACAAAGTCTCAGAGGACACGATCTTGGACAATTGATATCCAGAGTCAGAACAGTAGAAAGGATGGTTTTTTAGACATTTGAGATAAACTTAGGAAAATAAGCCATGACATGTCTAAATAGTTGGTTGAGCACCACCATATAATGAATGACATGTTGTCCAACCTAGCTAAGGTGGATAAGTTGACTAGATTTCTATTTGGAAAATTTTCTCATAGGGCAGATGACACAATTACCAAGAACTTGCATGAGGAGTTTGAGAAACTAGCTTATAGCCAGGCAGAGGTCTCAGATTCTACTCTACCATAGGAGGTAGTGGGTTTAGATGATGATTATGAGGATGTTGTTATGCATGATGGTGAGATACCTGGTAGAGATGAGCAGACATTGAGCATTCATGACTTTGCTGAGAAAGAGTACCAGGCACAGTTAGATGCTTCATCACATGAGGTTGAGACAGGTAGTACTTCACATGATTTGTCCAGCCAACTGATGGTGAACAAAGATAGTATTGTGACTTCATTATCTCATCATGACAAGATGCAGGATATGATAGAGGATCACATTCAGATGATTCAGTTACAGGGTAGACATAAGGGAGTTTAGGAAAAGTCTTCTTGTGTTGACTTATAGGCGATTAGGGAAGGAATGGGAACGATGAAGTTGAGTTATTTACATCTTCTATCAAATCGTGACCATCTTCTTAGCCTTGTCGGAGACTATTTAGATGCCTTGAGGAGGAAGGAGGAGGAAGTTGACAGGCTTTCTCACGAGCTTGAGAAAACTCAAGCTTCTTTGGTGAATACTCCATTGGCATTACAAGACTGGGAGAGACATGGGGATAAGCATGGCATGGAGTTGAGTTTAGTTTCATCTTGCACTCCTGATACTCAGCTTTCTGTGAATAGTAGATCATATGTGGTCATTGATAATGTTGCGAGTTCATCTTGCATTCACATCCAGGATATAGGGACAATGTCAAACAGGTATGTGGAGTTAGTTGGTATTGGTCATATTACTTAGGTGAGGAGCTTGCTTGAGTTACCAGCTGATTATAGTTTATGGATATGGACTCGAGATTTTTATATTGGCATTTGGGATTTAGTTGACTAGAAATCTCTAACACTTTTTCGTAGCAGTGATTGTTTGGGTGCTATCATGGATTTGATTAGCAGATTGCATGGTGTTGTCTTTTCTTGTGCCAAGAGCTTATCCGATGTTAGTATTAGTTTTTATACACTGATGTTGGGCTTTGTTCATATATCCAGTCAACCATTTTTGCTGGAATGTGTTGATGATCTTTCATATTTGGTAGTATGTACAGATGAGTCTCAGGATCATATTGGCATTGATGACATCTAGGAGGATGCAGTGGGCAATTTTAAAGACTTAGTTTCCTTGGTGGTTTCTTTTGGTATGGAGGAGTTGGATAGTAGTGCTATAGTTTTTGATACTCCATATGTTGATATGATCTTTGGAGTTAATTCACATGATATGGATGGTAATAATCTAGAGACCAGTAACCTTGAGGATACTCCTTTAGATAGTGCATTAGAGGAGGTTTGTAGGATACAGTCTAGCCAGTGCCATCATGTGTCTAGTTAGTTGAGAGTTACTGAGCAAGACATTGGTATTGCTTGCCAATATTTCGATGATGTTCATCAATTGTTAGCAGTTTATGGATGGGGTTCTCCTACTAGTGATGAGCAGGGAGGCAGTTATCTTTCCTTGACAGAGTTCCACTCTTTATGGGAGGCTATCCAGATTTTGAGACAGGATTATATGCAATTGGTAGCCGATAGAGATTATCTTATGGAGTGGGGCAGTACAGCATATGATGCATTGTTGGCCAAGGAAGATGAGGTGAGTGAGCTTACTCAAAATCTTGAGGTGACTTCTAAAATTATTGAGAGTACACAATTGGCTTTCAAGGAGTCACAATTTCATTTGGCTAAGGTGACCATGGAGTTAGAGCAACTATAGTCTTTCTGTACAGTCACAAGCTATGGTTTTTGGTGATCTGAGGATGTCCATGGTCGATTTTGTCAAAGACAGTGGAGATGGGGATGCATCCATCCTTGATACTAACATTGGCATATCGGGTTCATCCCCACTAAAGTCAGGTTCAATTGAGTTGGGTGCTACAGAAAATTGTTGTGGTATGCCTGACATGGTGGTGACCTCTAGTACTAATGGCACAAAAATTAAAGATGTTGTATCAAAGACCATGTGTGATGTTGGTGAGCTGACAGTTGGCATGGTTCCTGCTAGTAGTACTACTCCCTTGGCGATGTCTTCAGAGGTAGTAGTCAATTCCAACTTGGTTAGTGATCGATTGCAGTTAGTTACATCTAGATTGCAGTCTGAGCCATTGACTAAGATTGGTGCATTCTATCAACATTACATTGTGAGGTATGCTCATCAATTCACCTTTGATGACCATGTTGATGAGATGATGATACAAAGATGTACTTTGGTTCCTAGTGCTTATCATCAGTTATGGGATAGTTTGATGCCTCAAGATGAGAATTGTGATGGGCATGACATGGCGATAGGTTTTGTAGTTGACAGCTTGATAATACATGACTCAGAGTAGGAGTTTTGGAGTGATGCTTCAGCGAGTGTTGTTATTGATTCTACTCCTTTGGCTCTGACATCTCCTGACTTAGCTGGTGATCAGTCACAGTGGGTTGTATCACTTGTTCATGGTGATCTGTTGACTAAGGTTGATTTTTTTTATCAACATTATATTGCAGGGTATGTACATCAATTAGCATTTGATCTTGGTGTTGAGGAGTTGATGGCAAGCAAATTTGGTTTAGTTTCCATTTCTTGCTATTTATCTTGTGATGTCTTTTCACCATTAGGGGTGCATGGGAGTTATGGTTATGAGACAATGGCTAGTGATCTACAGAGTTGTGTTGACTATAGGAATTGTACAATGTGTGGATTCTCCATACTTGGTATAGTTTCATTCGAGAGCATTCACCATTGTTGCAAAGTTGGATTGTACATTTTGTATAGGCCAGTGGGATGCATTGATGGTATTTACTATGTTGGTAGTTTGATTTGTCCACTTTACTTGGATTTTGATGTTCTAAGAGTTTGTGTCTCATGTGTTTCTAACTATGGAAGTTGTCACTTTGGAGTTTGGTTGAGTAGTAATTGTCAGTTTGATTATGGATTCCTCTTGGTTATATTGCAGAGGATATTGCAAGAGCCTGTGTTAATTGAAAATAGTATAGTTCATGACTACATTTGGGATCTAGGTGGATTTATTGGTTTATTTTTCAGCAATTTCTTGAGGACAAGAAATATTTGGAAGGGGAGGGCTTGTCATGTCCCCTTTTCAAATAATTAAAAATAATAATCTTTTCTAAGGTAGGCAGTCTCAAAAAGGTGAAGTTTCAGAAAAAGGGGATAATATTTGGAAGCTAATGGACTAATAAATGAAAATTATTATTAAAATATGTTTTATTAACTCCTCTTGGATGTGAGTTAGGGTTATGCCCTCTTTTAAGGGGTTTGGAGGCATTTTGGGCTCATTTCAAAACTTGATTTTTGCGCATTGCTTTGTTGTTCTTCAGAGGCTGCCAAACCTGTGGAGAAGGAGACCCAACAATGAGAGTTTGTAGGTTTCTAGGAAGGCTAAGGATAGGATTTTGAAGCCATTCCATGTGCATGCTCATGCAGAGTTTTCCTTTGTGTTGAACAGTGCAGATTTGTGGGTTTTCGGGTGTGTTTTTTGTAAGAGTTTGGTGTTTCCAGTTGAGTATTTCATATCAGTTTGGTTTGCTAATGTATTTCAGATTTTTAGATGTTAAAATAGATCTGAATATATGTATTTTTTCATTATTATACTTCTATGATATATTATTAGTGTTTTTGTGGTGTTTCCAGGCTATTCTATGTTGTTTTCGGGAGCCCGATGAGCATTGTTTTATCCTCCGTTTGGGAGTTGTTGTGTAAATGTTATATAGATCTTGAAACATCAATTTTTAGGCTGTTATGCTGCTGAAATTTCTATAAAAAAAGTCCACTTTTAGATTTATTAATAATATGTGAAGCTGTGAAGTTTTTGGCACTATTTTCGGCATACCCGATTTGGGGTTTATTGAGAAATTGGTGGATCTTTGAAATATTGGTTGTTTGATCTTAAAGATCTGATTAGAGGCTTGAAATATCATATAAAATTAGAAAAGGGACATTTCATAAAATTTCTCAATGTTGGACAGTGTTGACAGGGGAGGTAGTTTTGTTTTGCATACCAAGGTCATACGACCTCTAGCACACACTTTGAGGTGGAAAAAATAAAAAATCACAAAAAAAATAAAATTAATTGTTGGTGTAAATAATTATTCACTATTTACACTTACTTAAGTCTACTTAGGTTAATGCATTATTTTTTATTTATTAGTGAGACACTTAGGAGTTTGCATACTTTTATGAGTTGTCATGTTGACAACACAGAAGTAAGCAACTCTAATTCAGCACATGGTGTGTACAACACTAGAGTGTGCATAATTAATTGTGTTGCCCTATAGACAACATAGTTATTTGCACTCCTATTTCAGCACATAGTGTCTACAACATAATTTTGCATGCTACACCTTTGTAGGCTTATCCTCTCATCATTGCATTTACTCCTATGCTTAATGGAGGATAACCCATACCTAGTGGACATGTGCCTAGTTGTATGACTTATCAGTATGCTAATTCATAGGCATTCTACAAGCATTCCAGAGGCCTTTATATATAGGAACTCCTTGTGTACTTACACATTGAATTGAATACATATCAATATTTTGATAATACTCTTTTGGTCTACTATTGTGCTTGTGCTTGAGTTCCTTGATCTTTGGTGAATTTTTCTTTAAGGAAAATTCTTACATGGTATCAGAGCTTGGAGAATTTCTCTTCACATAGTTGTTCGAGACTATCTTGTTGCTTCAGCATCTCAACATAGATCCAAAGTATCACAATCATTGGAAACATCTAGAGCCAGGACAAACCTCGTCATTATGTCTGGAACATCGATTTGGTAAAAATTGACTATAAATTCACCGATGCTAGGCTACAATCAATTTTGAGGCAAGCTTTTTTTGCAAACCGACACTCAAAGGCTTGATTTGAAATTCTAGTATGATTGTTCTTTAGATTTGCAAATTTTATTTCAAATCAACATTTTTTTTTCTCTACATTTCCATGAGAATATTTCTACAAATTTTTAGATTTTTTTTCTATGCAGTTGGGCATGCAGAGAAATTTTTTTTGTAGAAACCGAGGCAATGACACCCCAACCCCATAGGAAATATTCACTATGGATTGGAATATTCCTCATATAGAAACATCAACTCACAAATATAACCTGCACACATCAACAATTTAACATATTTTTTTGGTCGATCAAATTTCTCAAGTGGCAAGCACACACTACCATTTCCTTGCTCGTTATTCCATTTACAAGCGATGTTGTTTTTAAACAAGCTGAAAGTAGTTGCCATAGCCAATGTGGGATTTTTATCCCACACTGCTAAAAAAAAAACCCCTAGGAAACAATTTTCTAGCCTGAAAAACCTCCTTTTAGTGAGTGCAGAAAGCTTCTCCAGTGGCCATTAAACTTTGGCCTCGCCATGTTTTATTCCTTTTGGCCCATTGTCACAATTTTTGGCAGCATTATAAACATTCCAGCTTTGACTAAGGTCTCTGACAACTATTCTATTTCTGCCCACATCTCTAGTGTTAGAAAGTGCTCTCTGATCATTGCTATTTTTAACAGCCATACATCCAACTCTTTTCATTTAGACCGCAATGTGGTGCTTGGGTATTTGTCCTTTGTGGGAGACTACCAAATATAATGACAGCGCAGACTCACCTCAACTAACTTAGCAGACATCAAACAACAAGGACACATCAGCAGTATGATCATCTGCTAACTCACCTACCACATAGAATAGTCGTACTTGACATGTCAGCTATCCAAATCACCATTTTCATACTTTTTTGTACATCTATACTGTACAGTCGTACCATGTCACCCAGGGGATTAGACTTTTTATTGACATCATCATTTTATGAGCCTAAATTTGATGACCATCTAAACATCATTTCAAAGAAAATTTTGAACTATTGTAATGGCTATTTGACTATCAAATTTAACCTAGCAGTTTGCTACCTAGATCCTTCTCCAAATTCAGTTTTGATTTGACAGTCTGAATTTGGGATGCCATAACTCAGTCATTCAGACTCCAAATCAGGTGCAATTTTTTTTTTTTTGGGTAGAATTTCCTAAATTATTTAGTGGTTTTGTTCTTTTTTGGTTTTAGTGCATGGATTTGTTAGAAATTATGTCTTTTGCTAACTGCACCTATCCAATCCTACATTTTGCAACTTAAAATGTTTTGTACAAGCTCATCTAGACACATTTTTAGGTTTTGTTTTTTTTGAAAGTGCATATTTTTTCATCTACTTTCCAAATATGGAATCAAATTATAGGGTTGTGTGGATAGAAATATCACTTTCAAAATTAGGGCATTTTTCTTCATTGTATTACTTTAATTACTTTTTAAAATTGTTGTACATCTAAGATATAGTGCTTAGTGATAGATTTGAGTCTCAAAAGGTAGTTGTAACAAGCAAAATCAGAAGTCCACTTTGTACATTTTGACAAGTGGCCTACTGTACACTACATTTAAAGCATTGAATCATACATTGTGCAGGGGGGGCGGGGGGAGGGGGAGGTGGGGTTGGGGGTTGATTGATTCTTTTTGCATGTTGTGGGGTACATAGATTAGTGCATCATGGATGAGGAATATTTAATTACCTTGACAACACAAAACTACAAGGAGTGGAGTCAATTGGTTATCCCTTATCTTAATCAACATAATGCATTGCCATATGCGAAAGGACTTTCATACAATGAGGACACTAGTTCCATTTTTTGTTGTACACTCTTTCTATTTATGGATATGGAGGTTATGGATTCACTTGATGATATGAAGTCAACTAATCCATATGATATTTGGATCTATCTTTGGGAGCCATATGGAGACCCACATATTCCTCCATTCCTAAAAGGTCTTTTACCTCCAGTTGCAGTTACATCCTCTCTAGATGAGATCACACCTCCTGATGCTCATATTGCTACTACTAATCTAGTTCCAGCCATAGATGCTTCAAATTTAGTGTAGTAGGATACTCCATGTCTTCCTACTTCAGCTTCATGTGACAATTTCCTTCCAATCATTGTAGGGTTGTTCATGGAGTCTCACATTGAAGATGTGGGAGACATCATTGATGATATTCATCTTCTCTTCATCCATTGCCATAGTGATTGATTCATGTACTTTAGCACATCAGGGTATACTTTGTCTTCCAACTCTAGCATCAGTGGATGACTTCTTGCTAGACATTAAAGGTTTGTTCATGGAGTCCCACATAACAGATTTGGGAGACATCTTTGATGATCTACATATTCTCTTTGATGAAGCAGATCTTTCTTCAATTGTTGTGAGGGCTCACTCTGACCCTCCTATCCATTCTCTACATGGTCAATCTTCATAGGTTGATATGACTGTGGATCCCTATGTATAGCATTTGCAAGAGGTCTCTTTATCATTTGAGGAGACATTTTTTTCTATAGAATAGGCTCTACATCCATCCTTGCTAGATCTGCACTTCTTCTTTTTAGTAATGTTGGAAGGAGCAACCATCAATATTGACATAGGGATAGTTGAGAAAGTTTTAGAGACACTTTTCATCATCAATATTCTTTCTACACATAGGGAAAGCATCTCACCTATACCTCTGTCATTTTTTCTTCCAAAGGGGAGGAACACCATTCAACGGTCATGGATTAGCTTCTACACTAGAGCAACTATCACTATGCGGCACACTATATTTTGGGGGGGGGGAGCAACTACCTTGTCTCCTTCTTCTTATTCTCTTTTATGGGGGGGACTTTTTCCTCTTATGGGGTTTTGTCCTTCTACTTCTCTTTTGTATATACTTGATGTGTGTTATAATGGGGGGGTCTTGACTACTCCATCCATCCATGCATCTTTTCTTTTCATCTCTCTTTTTGGGGGAGGGTTTTTCCCATGAGGTTTTCCCTCTTTCTCCACTTTATGAGAGATTGTTTTGCATTATGGACATGGGTACCTAACATGGCCTAGTAGTTAGGACCCATTATGCATTTCGCCCTATTTTTTTTGAGCTTAAGTGCATTTCCCTAAGTTTCACTTTAAGGGTGGGTGTTGGTCTAATAATTATTCACTATTTACACTTACCTAGGTTTACTTATGTTAATGCATTATTTATTTATTTATTAGTGAGACACTTAGGAGTTTGTGTACTTTTATGAGTAGTCATATTGATAACATAGAAGTAAGCAACTCTAATTTAGCACATGGTGTCTACAACATAATTTTGCGTGCTACACCTTTATAGGCTTATCCTCTCATAATTGCACTTAATCCTATGCTTAATGGAGGATAACCCACACCTATTGGACATGTTCTTGGTTGTATAACTTATCAATATGTTGATTCCTAGGCATTCTAGAAGCATTCTCGAGGCCTTTATATACAGGAACTTCTAGTGTACTTACACATTGAATTGAATACATATTGATATTCTAATCATACTCTTTTGGTTTACTATTATGCTTGTGCTTGAGTTCCTTGATCTTGGGAAAATTTTTCCCTAAGGAAAATTCTTTAAAAAATGCAAATTTTAACCACTAATAGTATTAAAAATGCTATTGTGGTTTATAGACCACCAACAGTTTGCAATTAACTGCTAGTGGCCAATAGTGCTACAAAGGCCTTGTTGGTTTTTTCTCTCTAACTTGAGCATACAGAAGTGTTTTTTTGGATCTAAAAGAAGTGTTAGAAAGATGATTTAGAGATGGATATGATGGTGATTTATTTCCAGTTTAGTACCTTTTTTTTTTCTCGAAGTCACATGATGCCTTCTATCTTCCAGGGGGCGTAACTTGCTCATTTTAGCTCCATTTTTTGATTTGTAAGAAGTGTTGGAAAGCTCTTCTCAAGCACTTTATAGATTCTCTATCATTTCACTAATACTTATTACTAGGCATTTGTGATACTTAACTAAACAAATTTGCTCTATTCTTGTATACGCATTCCTTCTACAAGCTAGGGTTCAAATTTTTGCATTGTACGGGTGTTTTTTCATTATTTTCTATTACAATATTAGTATATCAGTTCAAAACACTTTCTTAAAAAATGGACGAGACCTCTTTTTGTCTATTACTTCTAAACCCACATAACTATCACACATGAAAATATGTTATGCAATGATTTCTCCGTTTAAAGGGTTTGTGGTATTGTTTAGATATGGTGCAACCAATATTTCAAAGTCAATATCAAACTTTGTAGCATAGGAATAAGATGAATGAATCCATGGGTCTGATTTATTTAAGTGTTTCAAACAACTTACAATTTCATCTTGATGAGTGTTCCACTCCTCAAGAAATATGGGACAATTTCAAGGACTTGTTTGGTACCATCAACAAGTTTAGAGCACTTTAGATTGAGGCAGAGCTTACTTCTCTTGTACTATATGCTTTTCCCTTTATTGAAGACTTTCTCATGAGGTTCAAATAGTAAAGAGCTTTGTTATAGGGATGCATGAAAGAGAAGCTAGATAAGGAGTACATCTATCTAATTCTATCAAAGCTTCAAAGAAACTTTTAGATTTTCTCTTCTACCTTCCATTCCACTAGGGATACTTTGGGTCCCATATTTACCATGCCACTTTTGAGGTTTTTTATGATCAATTTACTAGATATAAATCCAAGCTTACATAATTGGATACCATCATACGCTCAAACATACATGTATTGGTTGCTTAGACATCTACAGGGAAGCTGGGGCAAAAACCAAAGCCCAAGATAGATTTATCAAGTAGTGAGAGTTCATCGAAGCCTACTCCTAATCAGATGCTCAAAAACCCACTCTAAAGGGTAAATCTTCTAATTCTAGCGAGTCTTCCTCCAAGAATAAGAAGTATACAAGTGATCCTTGTAGTTTTTGTGGAAAGAAAGGACATCCAATTTCCAAGTGTTGGAAATGTCTTGAGGCTTTAGAGGATGCCATGCAACATCATAGTATTGCTTCTTCAAAGCCACGACCTCCTCTTTCAAGAAAATAACGTTCTCTTTCTCCACAAGCATTATCTTTTATAGCTACTTAGATTCTTGATTCAAGTGTTTCCCACCATATGACACACTCGCCTAATTTTGTTACCTCTCTTGCTTAGAGTGTTACTACATAGATTATACTTGGTGACTGTACACAACTTTTGGTTTTAGGTTCAAGAACTATCTCTTTAGAGGGTGGTTCACTACAAGATGTTCTCTTGATTCTAACCATTTCTATAGACCTCCTATCTATCTTTCAAATTTTTCATTCTAGCTCTAGTAAGATAGTTGAGTTCTCACCACTTGATGTGGTTATTCGAGACCTCCATGATCCTGACTTGGTTGTTACTACTGGGAGTGGTTATCTTCAGTCTCACTTATATAAGTTTGATGGCTTTTAGAGCTTGGATTCTATAGGTGTTTCTCTTATTTCTCATGTAGGCATAGTGATCAAGCTTTGACATGAGCATTTCATCCATTTAAAATATCTACAACAAATGTGTACATAGGAGCTAGTGATTGGGATACCTCAGATATCTTGTACTGATGGTGTTTGTCAAGGTTGTGCACTTGGAAAACATCACAAAGATCTATTTCCATCAAGTAGATCCACATGTGCTAAGGCACCACTGGAGTTGATTCATAGTGTTCTTATGTCATTCCCTACTCCACCCTTTTCAAGTGCTCAATATATGCTTACCTTCATAGATGACATCTCTAGATGCACATGGGTGTACTTTTTAAAGTAAAATTCTAATGTATTTGATTCATTTTGAATCTTTAAGACATTTTTGGAGAAGTAATGTGGTCTTTTTGTGAGGTTTATTCACATTGACAGTGGTAGGGAATATGTGAATCAATCTGTCATATATTTTTGCACTGATCATGGTTTACAACATTAGTTCATAGTTCCCCATAACCCTCAATAGAATGGGGTTGCAAAGAGAAAGAATAGGACATTACAAGAGATGGCTAATTGTATTATATAGTCTTGAGCTATGAATTGTTCATTTTGTTCTGAGGTTATCAATTGTGCCAACTATATTCATAATTAGATGCATCATAGGCATTGCGATACTTGACTCATGGGGAGGCTTGGACTCATGTCAAGCCCAATGTTTCTGTACTCTACATTTTTGGTAGTGAGGCTTGGGAATTTATTCTAGATGCTTAATAGAAATTTATGGAGAGGAAGAGCTGACCACTCATCTTTATTGGCTATTATGAGGATGTGAAGGCATACATATTGTTTGATCCTAATTCCAAAGATGTTTTTTTTTGACAAGATGTTTAGTTTGATGAGTGTTATCCTTAGATGGAGCCTCCATCACAAACTTCTTCCTCACTACCTAGTACTTCCTCTACTCCTCCATAGGATTATGCATCCTCTAAGGAAGATCTTTATATTGATCCCCCTTCACCACTTCCACTAGCTTTCCAATGAGTGCCCAATTGGGCTAGTGCTATTTTTGATGTAGTAGGACCTATGGCAAGTGATCCTTTAGATTCTCATTTTACTCATGCTTAGAATTCTGGTACTAGACTATTGATTCATGCCATTTTAGATGATCCATAGAGTTTTTCACGGGTGATGAGACACTTAAAGTGGGATAGGACTATGTATGAGGAGTACTCATCTTTAATGAAGAACCACACATGGGATCTTTCTCCTCTTTGAAAAGGAAGAAATTTAGTTTGGTGTTGGTGGGCATACCAGTATACTATAGATGGTTCTATTGATAGGTACAAATAAAACCTTGTTGCAAAGGGATTTTCACAGGTTGAGGGTATTGATTACTCTAATACCTTTTCTCTTGTTGCCAAGATGAATTCTATTCACCTTGTACTCTCTCTTGTAGCTTCATAGGGATGGATAGTTTTTCAAATGGATGTGAAGAGTGTCATTTTACATGGAGACCTTCATGAGGAGATCTATATGGAGCAACCTCATGATTTTATGTAGGACTCTTCATTGGTATGGAGGCTTTGAAGGTCTTTATATGATCTCAAACAAGCCCCTCGGGCTTGGTATGAGAAGATGGATTCCTTCTTGCTTACTTCATAGTTCACTTGGTGTCATTCCAATCCTAAAATTTACATTCAACATCATGGGGCTGACTTATTGATACTTGTGCTTTATGTATATGATATCATCATTATAGGTAGCTCATCCTACATGATATAGAGTGTTCAATGAGCTTTGAGATAGAAGTTTGATATGATAGACCTTGAACTTTTGCACTATTTATTGGGCCTATAGGTTGTTCAATCTTCAAATGGGACAACCATACTCCAACAGAAGTATGCTCTTGGTATGCTTTAGAGATTTCTCTCAACCCAGTTTCCTTCTTTTCTTGTTATCTCTTTTTGGAGTAGGGTTTTTCCCATGTGGTTTTCTCTATTTCTCCATTTCATAGAGATTTGGTTGTGATTTTGTAACTCACCAAGCCTTGTTGTCAAGACCTAATTTTTCTTTCAGCATTGTAGTTTCCTTTCTTTTTCATGCATTGTTTGTAGCTACATTATTTCTCATCTTAAGCAGGGGGGGAGGGGGGTGTTAGAGTAAAGTGTTAATTTAATTTAATTTATTAAATTACCTTTATTCCATTCTTAGGATTTCCCTTTATGCACTTGCATTTCTATTTAATAATTAATTAATAATTATTAAATGTCATTTACCTCTTAGGGTTTCCCATTTAGGTTTTTTATCTCCTTCTATAAGGATTGATCTTTTCTAAATATCTCTTATTCTTTTTAGTTTGATAATATAATTTGTATATTCTTAGAGCCAAACCCTTGCCTACTATTTGTCTTTCCTTCTCTATGACAGATTCTTGCATGCAGGTGTTCTTTGGGTTTTGTGGATTTGTATTGCTCAAGTCCTTCAAATATTGGTCTTCAAATTTTTTTAACTAAATTTATGCATTGTTAAAGAGAAAGTTATTGAATTTATTGGTAGATTTAAATATTTATATGCTCAAATTTCTCATCTTGTTCCTAATCATGATATTTAGCATATCTTTATTTCTAATTTACAAAAAGACATTAGGGATAAGATTCTCCTTTCTAAGTATACCTCCTTTTCAACCTATGTGTAGTGCTTCACCATTACTAGTTACAAGTGAGTCAACTCAAGAGCTCTACTCTGATGGATCCTATTTCTAGTGATAAGTGTGATGCCACAGGAAATTCAAACAAGTTTTCTAAACCTAATAACTTCATCAAAATCAAGTCTACAAATAGATTTGATGATCAAATGGATGCTACATCCTAAGGTATGACTACTTTTTCCTCTATATTTTGTCCCAATTGTTAGTATACTCAACTATTTGAACCTTTGTCTAAGGTGATGAATAAGTTGATTCATGCTCATGTTCTTAATATTTCTCTTATTTATCCAATTGACACTAGTAAACCATTGCCTAAGTCTTTTGGTTCAAGTGCTTTATGTCAATATCACTGTCAACCATGTCATGATAATCAAAAGTTTTATGGTTTGAAAAAAATTATTTAGGATCTTATTGATTCTAAGGATATATCTATTGATACTAATCCTTTGCTTTCTCACTCAAAAAATCTTATTAACCAACCTTCTTCTACCAATCACCATATTGACTATGATGAGAAGATACAATAAGTGAATCATGTGGTTAATCATGTTGAGTTAGCACCTCAACCTTTGATTCCTTCTCCACTTGAACTTGAACATACACCTATTATTACCTTTAGTTAGAATAATATGTTTAAGGCACCTAATGGTCCTCTTTACATTACTACTAGAGTTACTCATATTCCATCTCATGGTACATTGTTTGATCCTTCCTCTTTTATGAATGTTATCACTGAAGAACACCTTTTCAAGAAAGCACTAAATAAAGATACTTATGATTCTACTCCTCTATGGATTCAAAATTGTAATGGTTTTATCTATCATCCTTAAGGTTATATTACTTTGAAGGTTACTTTATCAAGGAAATCTATTTTTACTAACTTTGTTGTTATTCCTATTTCTTATCAATTTCGAGTTAAGCTTGGTATTCCATGCAAGTCATAGCTTTTCCTATTAATAAACGTCTTAAATTTCATCATGATGGAAACAATATTACTATTAATAATTCTCTTTATAAACCATCACATCCTAGAGATTGTGATGAGAATGTTTTTTATTGATCATCTCATCTTTAAAAACCACCTACTCATCCTGACATCTCTATAGAAATTATCAACAACATAAAGTAGCTAAGATCATGGAGCTAAGTCTTTGTAAGGTTTGTTCACCTACACCTATCTTTCCTACCATTCCTACTTCTAATCTTGTTCTTCCATCTATATCTACTCAACCTATTGATGTTCCTTCTTCAGAACCTATGGTAGTTTATCCTAATCCTTATACCATGTCTCATAAGACTATTCATAATCAACATGCTCATTAGTGTTGAAAGTACCATAAAGCTAAATTTAAGGCTACAACCCATTCTATTTCTTCTCAACCTACATCTTTTACCTTCTTTTGATCAAACTATGTGTGAGTCTTTGGATAGAGCTAAACAAGGTAACTTTTTGCATTTGGATAAACATGATGATTTTATTTGTATTTTAGATTCTTTTAAACTAGATATGGAAGATACTTTAGATGATAGTCATGATGAATATTGAATTGATATGGATAGTTATTTTTATAACATTATTTCTATGCAACTTATAATCACTCCTAGTAATGAGCATAGTGACTCTCTATTATAGTTTCACAATGTATGCCCCATTAATCTTAGAAATGGGGACCCCCTACTTTATATTTTAGCTTTTTGGATCCCTTGTCTGGTGTCTAAGTCTTTTTAGGGTTTTTTATAGTGTTTTTACCTAAGTTAGGGTCTCTACCCATAAACCCAAATTCTCAAAAATCATGTTCTAAAGGAGAAAAGTCATTCTTTTTGCATATAAAGATGTGCACTAGTCCACCTAGTGCACCTCACTAGGTGCACTAGTGCAGTAAGTTACCTAAGGCACATAGGGGAAAGATCTTCCCTCTTGGATACTACACCTCCTAAGGTGCACTGCTCTACTCCACCTACACACAAAGCATTAAAAAACACCTAAGTCAAAGGTGCACAGTTGTGTACCTTTTTTTGCATTAATCTTAAAAACCTAAAAAAACTTTAAAAAATACACCTACTTAAAGGTGTGCAGCTACACACCTTCACTAATGATATATTACTATAGAAAAAAGGTGCACACTTAGCGCACCCCATGAGGTGTGCTAAGTGTTCACTTTCATCTTTTAAAATTTTGTACAAGGGAAAAAGAAACCTAGCACACCTCTGAGGTGTGCCAATTGAGCTCTTTTTTTCTTTTCAGGGTTAGAATTAAGTTTTTTGATTTTTTTTATAGTTTTTGAGACTCGAGGCTTCTAGGTTTTTTTTTTTTTGTAATTAGGCTTTATTTTAATTAAGTATTTTCAACTCTCTAAACTAATGTTTGCTTCTTTGTGCTAGTAAAAAGACATCCTTAACTTGTCATGGTCATAACTTTTGACCTAGAGCTTGAAATTCAAAACCGTTTACACCGTTGGAAAGAAGAACCAAAAATCTAATTCCAATCCCTAAAATAGAAAGCCTTTGGATACCTAGTTTTAGGGATCAATGAAATTTTTAACTTGAAATTTTGAGCAGAAGACCTCCAAGAAAGCCAATTAAAAAGACCTATAAAAACTTGTACAAAGGATATGAAAAAGTTTAAAACATTTGATCATTTTGGATAATCTGGATCACTTAGTCTCTGACCTAGAAGGATCAAACAGTTGGAGAGAAGAAAAGATCAAAGATATAGAGGTTAGACATATGAACTAGAATAGGTTTCTCATCTTATGCAACTATTAATGACAAGATTCAACACGGGTGCCTTGGGATTTTAGATAGAAGAAGTAGGAGTTCAAATTTATGAAATTTTTTGGCTATAAAGAGGGTTTAAATCATCAAAAAGGATCAAAGTAAGTGCACAAAAGTGATCTAGAACCCCATTTGAGCAAAACCCAGAAACCATTTTCAAAACCAAGAACTTTGATTTTTGGGTGAATTAAGCACCTTGCACAAATTTCTCCCAAGGTGCACAGGTGCATAGGTGTGCTTCTCCCAAGGTGCACTTCTTCTAAGGTGCATTGATAGTCAATTTCTAGTTCTAGATTTAGAGCTTTCTATGCATCAAAAATGCATTCCAATGATAGTTTAACTCCTACAAACATCCAAAGAAGGTTGAGCTTCTATTTTGGGCATCTCTAAAGACTCCTACATCATCTGATAGCTTTCTTCTTCTTATTTTCTCATGATTTCTTTGTTAAGACATGTAAAGACTCATGCATCTGCTAAATGATATAAATAAGGATGGAGTCCTACTTAGCACTAGTTAGAGAGTCAGTTTGTACATAAATAGATTTGTTTAATAATTAGTTTATAATAATATGATTCATAAAGAGATCTCTCACTCTCAATACAAATTGAGGAGAAGATTTCTTATAAATTCAGGAATGTAATATGTATTCCTAGCCACCATAATTTTGATGCAATAATATATGCTTTTGGTGCTTACATTTGGAGTGTAGTGATTCTTTCCTAAGTGTGTTATATTTTGTGAATGTATGTTCATGAAGTGTAATTGAGCCAATAGTTTTATTGTATTATTCTAGCTATGTGATCTTTTAATTCTAGTGTTTTCTATGGGTCTACAAATTTTGTTGATGTACTTAGTTCGAGAAGAGATCATCCATCTCATTCCTAAATAGCTTTATGTCTCACATGAGCATACTTTCCATGGCCTTGTGATTTGATGAAAAGTGAAACATCTTATGATTACTAAATTTCCATCGATGATTTCATTGCTAGAATTAAGGAAGTGCTACTCCTATTGTCATTGGTTACCTAAAAATCTTTTCAAAGACTTAACTTGTAGATGTGTTGCTTCTGTAGCTTATGTCCATTAGGAATTTACTTTTCAAGGCATTTGTTTAAATTTGTTGATACCTTATCTTTGTTATTTTCTTTACTAACCCTTGGTTAAATTAGGAATTCATATAGTTTCATTGTCAGATTGCATTTCATTAAAAAATAGAAAAATACATAAAATATATTTCTTTTTGTGTGTCATTATTCTTTTGAGATAGCAAGCAAATTCTACATCTTATTCAAGTTGACCAAAACCAACAAAGGCCTCCCTATGAACAAATACATTTGTCTTCAACTAAGCAAATTCTAGTAGGTCAGAAGATTATTTAGAACCTTGGAGTTGATCTTGGATTATCTTTTCAAGAGAGGAGTTTGGAAGGATTCCTGTTGTTAAGCATCGTGCAAAATGACAACTCAACACTCTCAAAGTCCTTGCTTAAAACTAGATATGATTCCTACTATAATGGATATTGTTCCTCTTGGTAGTTTCCATCCTTTCCCTAGAATTTTAGACCAAGATGGTGGGGGGGACGCATGGAGTACTTGAAGTGGACTTTATTTGTTATAGTAGTTTTTTATGTTTTTGTGTTGATTTTTCCTTGTGTTGTGTTTTTATGTTTTGTCTTTTGATTGCTTTAGACAATCCTTGTTGCTTTGTTGAGCTCAAGAATATAAAGTAATCACCCTAGTACACACATTCTTCTATTTTTATTTAGTATCTTCTATACATTTTTATATGTTATGCCATTCTTATGCTATTGTTTGTACCAGTAATCTTGTGTAGTCTTCTTGGTTAGTTATGGCATGGTAGCACTAATTATTTTTGGTCTCCATGTTACTGACCCAAAAAGACTCTTCTTTGTAGTTCTTTTGTGTCTTTTCCTCCATTATATTGTAGTTCTATATCCTTTGGGGAATGATTATATTTTCATACTTGATATAGTATTACATATTATCATATGATCTCACTAACCCCAAATTTAGTAGATCTCCCTTTGTGCTCTTTCTTTTTGTTTTGTGCTCATTTTCCTTGATATGTTTCTCTTCTTGGAGGCATGTCATATTGGAAACATTATTTAGTGGATGCATGTGTACTTCTATTAAAGTTATTTCTCCTATTAAGGTGTTTGCAATTGCTTTAATATGGGGGCATATACTTTGCTCATCCTTTGTCCATAGAATACAAATATGGATTCTGTATATAACTTGGAGAACTTCAACCTTTAGTGTTTTCTATTATTTCTTAGGTATACCCAAATATATGCATTTTTATTTCATTTTTATCCTCTCTCACTTTTTCTTCTAGTTTCCAGGAGTTGTTCCTAGGGGTTTGGTCTCTTTTTGGATATGACATTGATTAATTTGGTTATAGGATTTGGGATTTTGAAATAAATGAAATTGTAAGAAGTAGGGATGTCATATTAAATGAGAATGTGTTGTACATTGATTTTTGTTGCCCCACTTTTCACCATATACAAATTTTGAAAAGTGGAGAGTGAACTAATGTCATGTTCTGTCAAGTTGGGTCACTAGGTCTTTCTTCTTTAGGTGCTGAGTTTCTCCATCAATTTTTCATCTTTTCCCTTCTCCCGTATCACATTTAGCCCAAGTGGGTATTTCTTGGTTTTCATGAGTCTTAGGGGTAGTTTAGATCCATCCTCGATGGAGATTCTCTATTTTTGCTACATCTTTTGATTTCCATGTAGCTCATTTGATCTAGAGTTGAAGAAAATTAAATCGGTGGAAAGTCAAGTTCTAGCTTCTCCTTAGTGGGTTTTCATACCCCAAAGGAAAATTTATGCAAAGACTGGCAAATGCTATTTGTAAGCTTCCTTGAAGTAAATTCAATCATGTTAAGAAAAGATCATTCAAGTGATATCATGATCTCAAAGCGAGAACCATTTTAAATCTTGGAAAATGATCGGGATAAGCATTGACAAAAAATTAGAAAAGAGCTTCTCTGTGGTAGACTTCGAAGATAGTAATCAATTTTCTGAAAAGATATATGTAAAGGAATTGAGAAAGCCAATGGGCCCCACCCCTCACTTTCGAAGTCAGTTTTTTGTTTTTTGAAAGCTTAAAATAAAGTGAATAGGGCAAAGGAAGTAAAACAATGGGCTTTGGCAAAGAAAAAAGTTTCCTCTTCTCCATTATGGGTTTTCGCACCCAGAAGGTGAAACTCCACAGCAATGCATAAATGTTATCTGTAGGTTGAAACAAGGAAAGAATAAGCATCGGTGGAAAACTCAAAAAAAGCTTCTCCTTTGGTAGACTTTGAAACAAGAGGTAAACTTTCCACAAAGGCCTAAATAGAAAGATAAAGTTACTAAGCGAGACCCATTTTTCATTCGCGAAGCCTCTTTGGTGTTTCCCAAACATTTTTAGTGAAGTGCTTAGGGTTGAAAGGTAAAAGCAAAAGCTTAAGGGGAAAATCAAAAATCTACTTCTCCACTACAGGTTTTCTACCCTCGAAGGCCATTTTTCGCACTTCAGAGAAAGTCATTCCTGCAAGCATGGCAAGTATGTGATTTGGTTGCAAATTATTTTGGGTGAGTAAATAGAAGAAAATTAGTGGATTGATTAGGTTTTTGCAAGTAGAATTGACCTAACCATATTTTTCGCAAGGAAGTACTTCGTTCATGTTTTTCTGAAAGATGGATGAAATGGGAAGTAAATTGGTAATTAATGAGAGTTACCATTGAGAAAATTGAAATAGTGAAAAGACAAAGATAAATCCATTAGAACCTTTACATCCACCAATCCAATGGATTTACAATTAATTTTGTTTGTGTGGCATGATTTATGAAATTCAATAGGAAAATCTAAGGTTATTTTATAGAAAGGAAAGTAACAAATTTTCAAACTCTCATTTCACTATTATACTATTGTACTAAATAGTGCTTTCAAGTAATTTTTGAGTTACAGAGTTTTCTCATTGTATCAGTTGCAATCATCTAAACTATTGCTATCATACATCAAATAAAATGGCAACAAGATTCATGGGTTTTGATGGATTGGGTGGAACTAGGTCAGAGTGGTTGACTTTCATGGATACTTCACTCTGTTTCTATGATATGGAATATTTTCAAAGGAGATTAAGAGCAGAGCCAATTCATCCCATAATGGAAAAACTTCAGGGAAGTAGATTAGTAGAAGTAGCTAGGTTCCTTGTAGCAGTATGAGCCCCGGAGTTGATTTTAGAATGCATCAATCATTACAACCTGGATAGAAGGTAGATTCTATTGCCTGATCAGATAGTGTTGATTTCAATTGATTGACAACAGTGGTGAATTTCTTGTGAATTCCAGAATGGGAGGAGTTCTCTGATTTGATGATGAGTGGAGCCATGTTCGAGTACTCTTTGAAGAAGATGGTTTGGAGGAGGGAGATCATGTAGTCTTGGTTTCAGAAGCCAAGGGGAGCTAAGAGTAAAGTCCTTAAAACTCTTTTCAGCACGAACCTCAAACCAAAAATTGTTGACATTTTGGTTCTATTGCATCAACTTAAAGGTGAGGTAGAAGCTTTTAATTTTGTAAAGCAGTACTTCTTTTTGGTGCAAGTTATTTGCTCAGACACACAGTATATTGACTGGGTGCATGAGGTCAGTGAACAACTTTCTAGGGCTCTCAATGCAGCTAAGTTTTATAATTCTATTTATATGTCCTCATTCTTGATATACATGTTGGCTTCTCTTCAATTGTGTCTGGGACTCCCTAGAATTGAGTTTTTCCCTGATAATGTAAAAATTTATGAGTTTTATCCATGGTTGCAATCATAGAATAGTTATGTAGAATACATTTGGGTAAATGATGCATTCACCATGAGGATTTTTAGGGAACTATAGGGGCACCCAAAGTGAAGATTCGGTCCAGAAGTGATGGTGATCATCAGCCAATTTGGCAGTTACTTCATCCAGTTCTCATCATTTTCTTATTTGCGTCTTGTAACATTCAACGGATTCCCACTGAAACTACCCAGGTATTTAGATGATATGATCATGCTCATGGAGATCGTGAGGCAAGCAATACAAGTGAACATGTTGAGTGCAAGCCTGAGGAAGAAAGGGTATGAATTCCCTATAAAAGTTGGAGCATACAGTTGCGAAACCAGATCAGATGCTAAGAATATACTCAAAGCATTTGAGAGTAAATACAAATGGGAAGAGTATGAAGTAGTAAGGCCCCCATTTGATCCTAATGGATATGCCAGAGATGTGCTCCATATTGGAAGCATAATCAAACATGTAACAACCATGGAGGATTATTGGGCAGATTGTAAGGATGAGTTGGAGAGTTGAGATTGTGCCTTTGCCAGATTTACAATTGATCAGGTAAAGACATATGGAATAAATTTAGATGTGGAAGGGCTGGAGGATGATAGTCAAAATATGTACAGTAATACATATTTGACAAAATTGAGGAATACTCCCATTAGCTCTGAACCATATGTTGTAATAGAAGAAATTTTTGATGTCATGATGGCAAGGATTATCAAAAGAACTAGGAAGTGGGTTGAATGGATAGCTAAGAAAGGCTGCAGCAAGAGTAAAGTTACTCAAGCTTCTCTAGCTGTAGCTACTCCTACTTCATCTCAAAATGCTACTGCCATAGCTGCTCAAAGACCAGCCCAATCTATGGGAGGAGGTGACCAGCCCCCAAAGAAGCATTTTCCAATATCCCCAACCTATCAAGGGGGATCACTACCAATCATTGGAGCTCAAGTTGAAGCTAAAAAAGAAACAGAGGAATAGAAAGATGGATCTCCCACTCCAGTCTCACCTCCACATGCTACTCTTCCCCCATCTCCTCAAGCTTCTCCAACTCCATCTCTTCATGCTGCCCCTTTCTTATCCCCCCATTATAGCCCTACTCCATCTGTAAGCACTCCTGTTCTTAATCCTACTAGTTCTCCTATTTAGATAGTAGAGATTGGAGATGATAAAAGTAGTAGTAGCGAATCCACTGAGTCTAATGAAGCTACCAAGAAAGCTCAAGAAGAAGAGAAAGCTCCAGGTTCATCTCGACTCCTTTCTTGAGATCCAAAGACCCCCTTTTCTACAGCTACAGCAACAATGACTCTAGTAAAGAAGAAAATGTTCAACATTGAATCACTTGGAATAACCTCCAAAGTGATTAATACAAATTCTTGGCTTGAGGATACTTTGGAGAAGAAGAGGAAAAGAAAAGATGAAAATTTCCCTTCAAAGGATGTTGTATCTCAAGTGGTTCACTCAGGATCTGCCTTAGTAAAAACTAAAAAGCAAAAGACCTTGTCAATATTAGGATGAGATCCAAAAATAGGGCACCTAACTATGGAGGTAACAAAACCAAACAAGGCAGGGAGAATTGAAGATATGACACCATAAGACTTCACTCTGCACTCAATTGATCTTGGAGAAGCTAGACATGATACAAAAGTAGGCCTATGGAAATTGAGTAATGAGGTGATAGAAGAGCAACTGGAGGATCTCAAGTCATCAAAGGTCAGAATGAAAGTAGAAATAGAGGAGTTGAGAAGATTCATCTGATAATTAGTTGTTCCATTGGCAACTATCACTGGTGTGCCTGCCACTGAAAATCCTTCAACAAAAGCAGTACAAGCCTTCATATCACAGCTCTAGAAGGATAGGAATTTTGGTCAGATTGGAAAAGAATGGATTGAGAAGCTTAGTATAGATGGAGCTATTATGATTGATCAAATTGGGAATGTTATCCTTCGGTTAGAAATGGAGAAGGATAACATCACTTCTAATCACAACACTTTGGCCACAAAAAAGGCAAGGTGTGATGAATGCATTTCTCTCCTAAATATGATCATCCAAATGAAGGCAAAAGAGGTAGTTGAAGAAAAGATTTTGAAGAAGGGAACTGAGCTTCTATTTGAATGGCTTCAAAACATGCAATTCAAACAAGAGATGATTCAAGAGGCTGAGTAAGAATTCAAAGAAACAAAGGGAAGTGTGAAGAAGATCCAAGATAGAGCATTTGAGCTCATGCAAGGATTACACACTGACTCACAAAGCAGTGGGCAAGGAAAGGCTCCCATTGAGATAGAAGTAATGAAGAATAACTTCTCCACATACTTGAATAACCTATCTGGAATGACTTCAAGCAATCAAAATAGAGTGGTAGAGTTGTAGACACTGAGTGGATGTGTGCATGTGGCAACTAGAGAGTTAACAAGTTAGTTGGGTGCAGTAAAGGAGTTAGCTCAAGAGCATTCAAAGTGGCTCTTGAGATTCACCAATGTACATGTGCCTAGTCATGAGTAGATGATCCCAATTATAGTGGCTACCAGAACATATAGGGAAAAAACTAAAAAGGGAAAGAAGTCTAAATGACTTATTTAACACTTCTTTTCTATTCTTTGATGTAAATGTTGCAAATTTTTGTAAATTTTGAAATCTGACAAACTGGCATCTTGCCATTTGTCATAATTGAAGATGAACCAATTGATATTCCTATTGTAATGGTCATCTCTCAAATCCTATATGTATGAAATTTAATGGTTAATCAAAGGTCAAAAAAAATTTGGCGTGAGATACTTTTTGTTGTAGAGACAATTGAGTGTACTCAATATCCATCATTTTTTGTTCTGTAGAATTGTTGAAAATAGTGTTTTTCTCAGATGTTTTGGAATTGGAATGAGGAATAAATAGAGTTTTACATCCCTTGTTCATGATACAGTGAGTGAATGTAATAAGCATTTTTATTGTTCATTCAAAGAGGAAACTTTAGTATAATTAATTAATAGCAGTAGTTTAGATTCAAGTTTTCATAGTTAGATATCTAAAGGTTTTGTGAATTCATAGGATTGTGGATACACAAAAATAATTAGATGCTTAGAACTCAAACTCGCCTGAGTTAGGTCTTGTCTAAGTCTAACTTGGTTGTACCTCTATTGTTCTCGGGTTAAGAACATACCCCAATTTAGATAGGAGGAACAAATAAAATTCTTTGAATATCATTCATATAGGGAGCTATACCTACCAATTCAGAGAAAGGCCGGTAACTATAAAATGGATTTTCAACTATTGTGAATAGATATTGTTCATAATCTAGGCATTAAGAGTCATAATTTCATAGAAGATAAAAAGAACAAATCTATTTACCAACATATTTTTGGCGACTCTATTGGGGAGACAAATTGGCACACCCAAAGATAGAATTTATTATTATTATTGTAGATAGCCAGAGTGTCATTCATCTTGCAAAGAATTCTTCTCTACATTCAAATACAAAACACATATAGTTGTGGTACAATTTCATTTCGTTAGTTTTGGATGATGGAAAGAAAAAGATGAAAAAGATACATACAAATGATAATCTAGCAGATATGTTTACGAAGACATTGACAAGGGATAAATTAAACTCCTCTTTAGCTTTGGTTGGTCTTCTAGACTGAATAGAGAAAAAGAACAAAAAAATTTAGAGTGGTTTGATATTCTAGTGGGGGATATAGTTTTAATTGTGCTATGATAAATCTTCAAGTGTGAGGTTATTGTTGTGGATTTTAATTAGTCCCCAAGTGGGAGATTTTGGTTATATGGAGCTTAATTAGACATGGAGGCTAATTTTTCCCCACTTCATTCGATGTTGTTTCCCCCAAATTTTACTATGGGAGTTTGTGGGCAGCCCCCCCAAATCTAGGGGTCAAAGGGGGAAAACCCTAGTTAGGGTAAAGGGGCAATACACCTTGCAGGGTCCTAGGATTAGTGGCCCCAAGTGTGTGCCAAAAGTAATTTACTATTATAAAATGCATCAAGAGTTATATATTTTCTTCTATTGGTTGGCTTATCCTAGCCCTAATTTTGTAAACAAAAAAGGTCTTGTATCAATAGCTTAGAGTTAGGTATTTAATGATGTATGATGATTTTATGCTGGTATTGAGTTTTAAGGGATTGCAGATTGTAATTAGGTTGAAATCACTAGATAATAATAATATTGGACTCACTAATTGGTGCAGATAGCCCAAGGATTGGGCAAATCACATTAAATATTTGTGTCTTGTGTTCTCTTCTATGTGCACTATTTATTTTTGATGTTGGTTACATTTGCATGTAATTGTTATTTTTTTCTCTCTAATCCTAATAGAATGGTATCATTATGTATGACATATCTAGACCAATAGGACAAAGACAATTTTAATGTCATGCAATGCTTATATGGACAATACATGATGCTTTGGGGATGAATTTTTTTTGTGTTAGGTTATGGTGAATTAAAGTTGCATATGATAATTCTACTTATAAAAATTAGCATATTTAATCTAGTTGTATGATTATCTTGTAGGTCTTTAGACAAAGGGAAAATTTTCATTTCCAATTTGTGGTCCAAAGATGAAATCTCATTATTCAAAAAGTTTAGGAACATAGGTGTTTGATGATTATAGGCATGTCCTCCACATAAATCATAAGTATTGAACTACTAAAATGTTGGAAATTTAATGCAAGCTAGGTGATTGAGATGCAGGGGGGGTGAATCAGGAACCACTTAAACTTCTTTCTCTTAATCCACTTTGTTAAGTTGTCTAATATACTTTCATGAAAGAAACATAAAGCATTAAAGTAACAACACCATAACACAATACTTGGTAGCCCAAAAACCCTCCAAGTAGAAGGTAAAACAAGGGTGAGGATGACACCCACAATGCTTCACTACTATAGTAATAAAGTTGGTATGTTAAGGCTTAAAATTGATCGCTTTTTCTGATCTACTCAATTAAGAGTAATAAGAGCTATTAGGTCCACCTTGTGAAAGGATTTATACAATACAATTAAGTATGTACTTTGTTAAGAGTTTCTGCAAAGGACTATTAGGTCCACTTGGTTAAAGGATTTGGGATTGATGCACCTGTTAGGATGAATAAGTGGATTGATCTTTGAAATGCAACTTTGATTTCTAATGAAGATTATTTAAAGTAAACTGATCACCTAACTATGAGTCTCTTCCTTTTCTTGTGTTACTTGTAGCCTTCTAGATATTTTATTCTTCCATATTTTCTTCTATTCAACTCATGGTAAAATGATATTACACTTATTATTTGGATTAAAAAAAATCTCATACTTATATCTATCCAAGTAATTCCTTAATATGTTAGCTACAACATAATTATTTCTGAAAATAATTACCAAGTTGGCTCAATGTTGTAACTCAGGTGATGCTTAAGATACTCGGGCTTGACTATCACCTTGGCTAAGTCTGGCACTCAGTTGACACTAGATGCTGAGTTCATATTAATCACTCAGTACACTTTTGACTTAGTTCACATTGGTCTACTAGCTTTATTATCATCTAATTGGAATACTCTTCTAACTCAATTCTTGCTAAAGCTATGTAGGACTATCAACTCAGTTGACACTACAGCTTAGTGGGAACTATCAACTCAGTTGACACTAGAAAATGGTTGGCACTACTTACTTTTTGCAAGGTTAACATTGATATCTTGGTTTCTTTATGAGCTTGTTTAACACTATAGATCACTAGTAACTTGGTTAACATTTTAGATTGGTAACTCAATTACTATTGTCTTTCCATTATGACTAAGTATTTTGACACTAATTGACAATATATCTTGCAATAAGATTAATAATCTCCTCGTTTGGAATTAATGACAAAAACACTTATCATGAAAATCAAAATTTCTTTAGTCAAACTTCCCCCTTTGAGTATGCTCTTTTTTGTAGCTTGGTTTGCACTAAAGACTCTACAGCTCGGTTTGAACTGAAAACTCTATTTTTTATTTTTTTAAATTATTTTTGTTTTCTTCTTTTTACATATCTATCTTGTACATATTTTCTCCTTCCTATTTATATCTACCTTTACATGTATATAGATATATACATCCCTTTTCCCATTTATGTACTTTTCCCTTTTATATACTTTCCCCCTTGTTTTTGTTACAAATGCCAAAATAAATTTATAAGGTTATGCCAAAATGAGAAATAAAATCATAGTTTACCTTCAAAATCATAGACAAATGTTGGATACAATTGATTAATTATGTATTTTCTTTGATGTTACAAAAATTTCATATCAGTATTAGTTAGTGCATGTCAAGCTCACTCGGACAATGAAGATAGTTTTATGTGTCTATTGAGCATTCTTGTATTTGCCTAGTTCAAAAGGTAGTGTCTACCAAGTTCACTCAAGCATCAAAGGAAAGTTTATAGAAGATGAGTGTTAACCAAGCTCACTCAGTTAATGAAAGAAATGTTGGATGGAACTAGTGTTAATTGAGTTCACTTGGTTAATACATGAAATTTTTTTTTGAGTTAGTATCTACTGAGCAAGGTTGGCTAACGAAGAATTTTCTTATTTTGGCATATTAAGTTTAATTGATTTATCTATTGGTTCTAGCTAACTAAGGTGATGAATATTAGTTATTTTAAGTTGTATATGATCCAACTTGAAAATATAAATGATATAAGGTCAAGTTGAGAATCTGAAAGTGTGTAAGAGTGTGAATGCATGGAAGATTTTAAAGATCTAATGATGCAGTAAAGAAGAGAATAAGAAGGATAAGAAGAATATCCTTGTGAAGCTAAAAAGATATATTTGATCAAGAAGGATCAAGTACAAGCTAGAATAGAGATCTACAATTAGAAATTTAGTTGCCTCAAAAATCAAATCATCTCATTATTACTCTCTAACCATTTTAGTAGTGATTTGAATCTCTTAACAAAGTTGGCTTAATAGCTATTTGTAAAACTCTGACAAGGTGGTAGTTCTATTGAATTGTCTAAAGACCTCTAATAAGGCCACTCCTAATAGGGTTATTAAATCCTTTAATAGGGTCACACCTAACAATGTGTTATGTAACCTTTAACACCATTGGCTCCTTATAGGGCTCACTTCAAAAGAGTGAAAATACTAACTACTTGCAATTGGTGTCAACTATGTTCATGTTATTTTTTTTTATGTTTTTGCATTTAAGATAAAATAATGGTAATCATAGATAACATCTAAGATTTTCATATTAAGTACTTACCAAGCATATCCAGTATTTATCGAGTTACAACATTTTATGTGTGTTTGTCGAGCATTAGTAGTATTCAATTTTTAAATTTTATTTTGTACTAACATCTAAATGGATCTAAGATTTATTTTAGTGGTAACTAATTCACCCCTCTCCTCTTAGTTACTCCTCTTATATTTACAAAAAATTGGTATAAGATCTTTTGGTGCTTGTAGAGAAGGTTTCAAGGATCTAAGCTAAAGATCAAGTTGTATTATAGAAGAGAGATTCCCAAGTTGAATAGAGATAATTTTGTAGCATGGAAAGGAATTATGAGGTTACATTTGGCTACCGTTAGTGATTCAAGTTGCAAATATCTTGATGTTGAATACAAGACTCCCACTAGAACTTTATCAGTTGAAGATATTGTTGAAAAGAAGAATCATAACATCATGATGATTGATATTGCATCTGCTCTCAGTTATGCTAAATTTGATGAAGTAAAAGATTGTAAAACAACTCATAAAATGTGGACTAAACTAAAAGACATTTATAGAGGAGATGGCAATGTAAGAAGAGCTAAGATTGAAAGTCTAAGAGGTCATTTTGATCAGATGAAAATGAGAACATTGCAAAATATGTGGAAAGAATCAAAGCAAGTGGGAGTGCAATCAAAGCATCTAGAGGAGACATTCAAAAAAAAATAGTTGTAAGTAAGGTACTTAGAAATCTTCTTCCTATTTATGCAATTAGAGTGTTTTCTATTCAAGAGATGAGATGTGATCCAAATAATAAAATATTTTTGGATGCTCTAATTGGAAGATTGAAAAATTTTGAGTTAGATAACTTTGATAACTATATTCCTAACTCAAAAGGTATTGAGTCTGCATTTGAAGCTAAACTCTCACTCAAGAAAAAGAGTAAGAAATCAAAGTCTAGTCAATCAGGAAGTGAAGAAGGAGAAATAGAAGAAAGCTTAGACAATGATCTTCAAGTTGTTGAAGCCCTATTTACAAGAAAGTATTCCAAAGGCAGAGAAAAGTACAAAGGTAAAGTTCCTCTGATCTGCTTTTCTTGTGAAGAAGTTGGTCACATTGCTGCAAGGTGTCCAAATAGAGAAAAAAAAGATGAAAAGAAAAGAAATAAGCACAAAAACAAAAAGGATTCCAAGAACTACAAGGACAAAGGTAGAAAATATTGTTTTATGGCTAAAGATTCTGATAACAGTGAAGATGAAATGGTATATATTGCAGTAAAAGATGAATCTGATGATGAAGGAGATAAAATGATACTTATCTCTCATGTTAGAAAAAATGATACATGGATTATTGACAGTGGCTATTCATATCATATGACTAGAGACAAAACAAAATTTGAGCACATGGAATATTATGATAAAATTAGTGTGAGATTTGGAAACAATGAACCTTGGAACATAAAAGGAAAAGGATGTATTTCTTTGACAAAGGAACTTGTATGTGAAAATGCTTATTGGGTTAAAGGACTAAAGCATAATCTATTGAGTATGGCATAGTTGAATAACATTAGATTCAAGGTAGAATTTATGATGGATAGGCCAAACTACTAGATGGAAAAGGAAATCTGGTTGGATCTAGCAGGAAAATAAAAGATAATCTATTTTATCTTGATCTCAGTGAAACTTCATATTTCATTGCTCAAGTAGAAGAAAGCTAGTTATGGCACAAAAGATTTTGTCATGTAAACTTTGGTAATATAGTTAAGATAAGCAAACATAAAAGAGTAAGAGGTATTCCTAGTTTGAAGAAGCCTAATATGGGTCTATGCAAAAATTGCCAAATTCGTAAGATGGGAAAGACTGGTTTTAAAAGAAAGAATTATCAGTCAGAATACATCTTAGAACTTATGCATACAGACTTATGTGGACCTATTGGAATAGAGTGTTATAGTGGAGAAAATTTTTTCATTATTTTTGTTGATGATTATTCTAGAATGATGACTATAATGTATCTAAAAAAAAAATCTGAAGCTTTTCAAAAATTCAAGTGGTATTTGTTGTGGTCTCCATAACACATGCCCCATTCCTAATGAGGAATGGGGACCCCCTACTTTTTTTTGACTCCCAGACTCACACTTCGAGAGTCAAGAGAAGAAAAGTTTTGTTAGACATTAGAATTTAAAGAGTCAAAAGGTCAAAAATAAAATTTAAAAATTGAAAAAATAACAAAAAATCAAAAAATCAAAAAACACAAAGAAATTAGAAAACTCAAAAAAAAAAAATTAAATAAATAAATTTTGTGCATGCTCAATTATGCACTGTGTGTATGCGCCAATTGGCCTCTCACATGTGCATCACCATTCGCGTGCATACGACCATTGGTGGTGCACGAACGCACAATGGCATCACATGCACCAATGTGCATGCTATTGTGTGTGCCACATGCACCAATGTGCATGCTGCGCATGCATACATTGTGTGTGACGCGTGTGCCAATGTGTGCACTGCACACACGATCATTGGCACTATGTACGCCAATGTGCACACCACATGCATGACCATAGGCACTATGTGCGCAAATTTGTCGACCACACGTACATGACCATAGGCACTGTGAGTGCACCATGTTTGTGCCACCTTGCACAATGTGCACTAAATTGCGCTACGCACGCCAAGCTCACTCCACATGCCACCTTGCGCCACGCTTCACTAAACTCACCACACCACTCCTCACATGTGCACTCCACACACCTCCCCATGGTGAACTTCGATGTGTGCACACCACCAAGCTCACTCCACACATGTGCCACATCTCCCATTCACTTGCAGTTTTGTTTGAGTAGCTAGTGTGTCTTAATTATGCATTGTCGACTCTATAGACTAATGTTTTCTTCTTTTTATAGGTAAAAATGGCATCGTCAACTTGTTGGGGTCATAACTTTTGACTTGTAGCTCAAAAATCAAAATTGTTTACACTATTGGAAAGAAGAAATGAAGATCTAATTTCAATCCCTAAAACAGTGAGCCTTCGATTGCCCAATTTAAGGGACCGAGGAAGGTTTTGACTTAAAATTTTGAGCAGAAGACCTTCGAAAAAGCCATTTAAAAATGCCTAGAAAAACTTGTGAAAAAATATGAAAAAATTGCAAACATTTGATCATCTTGGATAATCTGGATCACTTGGTTTCTTGCCAGGAAGGATAGGGCTATTGGAGAGAAGACCAAGATTGAAGATACAAAGGTTGGACACATGAAGTGAAAAAGGCTCCTCATCTTATGTAGCTATTAATGACAAGATTCAATGCAAATGCCTTGGGATTTCAGATTGAAGAAGTAGGAGTGCAAGTTTATGAAAGTGATTGGCTATAAAGAGGGTGTAAATCATCAAAAAAGGGCAAATAATGTATACAAAAAATGATCTGACATCCCATTTGAGCAAAACCCAGAAACTATTTTCAAAATTGAGAACTTTGATTTTTTGGCGAATTGAGCTTTTGAGGTCCGCAACTCCCCAGCTACGCAGGTCCACAAATCCACAGCTCCATAGGTACGCAGGTCCATAGCTCTGCAACTCTACAGGTTTGCAGCTTTGCATTTTCATGCACGTCCACATCTCTGCATTTTCATGTAGCTTTGTAATTCAGAGGTGCACTAACAGTTAACTGCCAATTCCAAAAATAGCACTTTCATGCATCGGGAGCACATTTTGATGGCAAGTTAACTTCGACACACATCAAGTGAAGGGCTAGCTTCCATTTTTTATGCCTCCATGCACTTCTACTTCAATTGATGGATTTCTCCTACTTTCTCTCTCATGCTTTCATTGTTTTTGACATGTAAAGGGCTCATGCATCTAAATAATGAGTAAAATATGGATGGAGTCCCTCTAAGCACTGGTTAGATTGTTAGTTTGTATATATTTAGTTTTTTTAAATGTTTTAAAAGCATTTTATTGCATCAAGATATCTCTCACTCTCAACACAAATTGAGGAGATGATTTCTTATAAATACCCCATTGTAAAACGTAAGAAAGATCGCCATTATTATGTAATGAAATTATGCTTTTGATGCTAGCATTCAAAGTGTAGTTATTCTTGCCTAAATGTGTCATTGTTTTATGGATTTTATTCATGATATTGTGATGGAGCCAAAGGTTTATTGTGTTGTTTCTGGTTGTGTGATCTTTTAGTTCTAGTGTTTGCTACAGATATATGAATTTCGCTGATGTAACGAGCTTGAGAAGAGATCACCCGATTGTGTCTACATAGCTTTTTGTCTCACACGAGCACACTTTTTGTGGCCTTGTGATTTGATGAAGAGTGAAAAATCATTCGATTTGTTAAAGATTCTCACCAATGATTGCATTAATAGATTCTAGGAAGCATTGCTCCTATTTTCATTGGTTTCCTACCGATTTCTTTGAAGGTTTAACTTGTAGCATGTTGTGTCCTATAGCTTATGTCTATTTAGGAATTTCAATTTCAAATCATTTGATTTCATGTTTTTGATTAGATAAACAAGTTTTATAGGGAATCTGAAACCCGAAAGTTAGTACATAAGAAGGCTGATAATAAGCATGACAACCCAGCCAAAAAAGTATAAGTTCAAAGGCTGATAATAAGCATTAAGCCCAGCCAAAGGAAAGAGTACTAAGAAAAGACTAGGAAAAGAAAACTATCAAAGCCACGGCCAAAAGCCAAAACAAAAAGCCTAAAGAAAATGATAAAAAAAAGAACAGGCAAGAGTTATTCCTCATTCTTTCACTCCAGATCATGCATCACCTAAGCAGCCTCAAAGGCCTATTGATTCTCCTATGTTTCCATTTGTTGCACCCTTTGATTCCCCTGGTCCTAAGTAGGAGTGGAGTTGTCCTTTGCAGGGCCATCCTCTATTCTGGCCTCGTCCTTGTCATTTCCATCCTCATCATCATGCATTTCTCTGTCTTTGATCCAGCCCATGAGAGAGATGATGTTGTTGTTGATGGAGCTTAACAAGGAAAACGTCTTATTCGCAAGGTTGTGATTGTATTTTTTTAGATTGTGTATCCTCTGTTCTGCTAGAGTGAGTGATAGAGGGCCACACCACCCTTACTCACTCACAATCAAGAAAGCAACAATATGGAGACCAAAAAAATGCTTCACAAGAAATTTTATTATACTTGAAGATCCTTACAACACCCACAAGATGATATCAAGCTTCTCCTTCCACAACTTCTACTTCTCAAGTTTCTACTCCTCAAGCTTGATTACAAATGATAATAAGCCTTGCTTAAATAGGCACTTCTAACCCAAGACATTACAAACACAACCAATGTGGGATAAAAGGTAAATACAACTATCTTTAAATAAATATTAAATTCCCACCCAAATACAACTAAGTACCCAACAAATATTAAATACATGATTTATCCAAAACCTTCTAGAATTTCCACCTACACACCTCGATTAATGGAATGACAACTATTTTTCTTATTTTTCTATTTTATGCCACCTATGCACCTCAAAAATAGAAATTCCTCTTTTTTTTCTTTTTCTCCTTTTTCCCTTTTTATTTATTTATTATTTCTCCTCTAATTTTTGTCACTTTCTCTCTCCTCCAATTTTTTTTTTTTTTTTTGCCTTTTTTTCCTTTTTCAATTTTTCTTTTTTCCCCCAATAATTTTTCAATGCAAGATGCTCCTGCATCAAACTCCCCCGGTAGATAGAAAAGTGTGTCCCACACTTTGACACCAAAAAAGAAAGATCTACCACCATCTTCATCTTTACCAAAGGTTTCCACCTCAATAGGGACAACAAAACCACCATGCAAATCTTCCACACCAACATCTCAACCATCCAATCAACAAGCTCATGCACAAGAACAAACTGAACATAATGCTTCATTAGCAAACTCCCATTCACATCAGCAACTAGTGAATCCACACCAGTAGCAACAAACCCCGCATCAGCAACAACAAACTTCATATCAGCACCAACATGTAGATCTCCATCAATACATGCCAAACTCTCAAAACCAACAACCTCATTGCTCAAAACAAGATGCTCTGCAATACATAACTCACCTCCAACAACTAGATCATCCACGACCAAGTGTTTTGCAACATACAAGTCACCACCAACATCAACTAGATCATCCACGACCGAGTGCTCCATAATCTCCATGTCAAATTCAACCAATTGATCATGAAAACCAACCTTTGTCCCAGCATCAACAACATTAGGAATATCTTTAGCAACAACCTCTAGTTGCTCTGTAGGTTCTGCATCAGACTCCACAATCTGATCAACTAAATCATCCTCTTCCACCTCAACCTTGTGATGCCATCTTCTCTCATGAACCTCCTTAACTTGATCAGCCAATCTATCATCCAACCGAGAAATCATCTTAGAAAAATTCTTCTCCACTATATCATGGATTTTCGCAATCATCTTAGGGTCCAATCCTCTTGGAGCCATCTCCCAAGATCTTCGTAAACCCTCTGCAAAAAATCTTTCCTACGCTCCTTGTGACAACCTTGAATTGTTTGCAAGTCAGATCGCAACCTGCCACCTCGCACGAACAATCAGGAACCACATCACAAGTCTAGGAGAACAGGTTTGCAGTCCACCAACTCTGATAAACTTTGCCCAACCAAGGTCCTGGTACAAACTGCCTCACACTTTGGCGATCTTCTTGTACACTCAGGAACTCCTGCTCTGATACCACTGATGACGGGCCACACCACCCTTACTCACTCACAATCAAGAAAGCAACAATATGGAGACCAAAAAAATGCTTCACAAGAAATTTTATTATACTTGAAGATCCTTACAACACCCACAAGATGATATCAAGCTTCTCCTTCCACAACTTCTACTTCTCAAGTTTCTACTCCTCGAGCTTGATTACAAATGATAATAAGCCTTGCTTAAATAGGCACTTCTAACCCAAGACATTACAAACACAACCAATGTGGGATAAAAGGTAAATACAATTATCTTTAAATAAATATTAAATTCCCACCCAAATACAACTAAGCACCCAACAAATATTAAATACATGATTTATCCAAAACCTTCTAGAATTTCCACCTACACACCTCAATTAATGGAATGACAACTATTTTTCTTATTTTACTATTTTATGCCACCTATGCACCTCGAAAATAGAAATTCCTCTTTTTTTTCTTTTTCTCCTTTTTCCCTTTTTATTTATTTATTATTTCTCCTCTAATTTTTGTCACTTTCTCTCTCCTCCATTTTTTTTTTTTTTTGCCTTTTTTTCTTTTTCAAAATTTTTTTTTTTCCCCCAATAATTTTTCCATGCAAGATGCTCCTGCATCAGACTCCCCCGGTAGATAGAAAAGTGTGTCCCACACTTTGACACCAAAAAAGAAAGATCTACCACCATCTTCATCTTTACCAAAGGTTTCCACCTCAATAGGGACAACAAAACCACCATGCAAATCTTCCACGCCAACATCTCAACCATCCAATCAACAAGCTCATGCACAAGAACAAACTGAACATAATGCTTCATTAGCAAACTCCCATTCACATCAACAACTAGTGAATCCACACCAGCAGCAACAAACCCCGCATCAGCAACAACAAACTTCATATCAGCACCAACATGTAGATCTCCATCAATACATGCCAAACTCTCAAAACCAACAATCTCATTGCTCACAACAAGATGCTCTGCAATAAATAACTCACCTCCAACAACTGGATCATCCACGACCAAGTGTTCTACAAAATACAAGTCACCACCTACATCAACTAGATCATCCACGACTGAGTGCTCCATAATCTCCATGTCAGACTCAACCAATTGATCATGAAAACCAACCTTTGTCCTAGCATCAACAACATTAGGAATATCTTTAGCAACAACCTCTAGTTGCTCTGCAGGTTCTGCATCAAACTCCACAATCTGATCAACAAAACCATCCTCTTCCACCTCAACCTTGTGATGCCATCTTCTCTCATGAACCTCCTTAACTTGATCAGCCAATCTATCATCCAACCGAGAAATCATCTTAGAAAAATTCTTCTCCACTATATCATGGATTTTCGCAATCATCTTAGGGTCCAATCCTCTTGGAGCCATCTCCCAAGATCTTCGTAAACCCTCTGCAACAAATCCTTCCTACACTCCTTGTGACAACCTTGAATTTTTTGCAAGTCAGATCGCAACCTACCACCTCGCACGAACAATCAAGAACCACATCACAAGTCTAGGACAACAGATTTGCAGTCCACCAACTCTGATAAACTTTGCCCAACCAAGGTCCTGGTACAAACTGCCTCACACTTCGGTGATCTACTTGCACACTCAGGAACTCCTTCTCTGATACCACTGATGACGGGCCACACCACCCTTACTCACTCACAATCAAGAAAGCAACAATATGGAGACCAAAAAAATGCTTCACAAGAAATTTTATTATACTTGAAGATCCTTACAACACCCACAAGATGATATCAAGCTTCTCCTTCCACAACTTCTACTTCTCAAGTTTCTACTCCTCGAGCTTGATTACAAATGATAATAAGCCTTGCTTAAATAGGAACTTCTAACCCAAGACATTACAAACACAACCAATGTGGGATAAAAGGTAAATACAACTATCTTTAAATAAATATTAAATTCCCACCCAAATACAACTAAGCACCCAACAAATATTAAATATATGATTTATCCAAAACCTTCTAGAATTTCCACCTACACACCTCGTTTAATGGAATGACAACTTATTTTCTTATTTTTCTATTTTATGCCAACTATGCACCTTGAAAATAGAAATTCCTCTTTTTTTTCTTTTTCTCCTTTTTCCCTTTTTATTTATTTATTATTTCTCCTCTAATTTTCATCACTTTCTCTCTCCTCCAATTTTTTTTTTGTTTTGCCTTTTTTTCTTTTTCAATTTTTTTTTTTCCCCAATAATTTTTCCATGCAAGATGCTCCTGCATCAGCGAGCCTCTCAGCCGAATCTATCCTCCTGTTGGCATCCATTCCTTTCCTTGTTGCCTCAATGTGCTTCACCTGGTCTTTAACCTCCTCAAGCTCATGGAAAAGCCATTTGATTTATCTGAAATTATCAATCATGGTGTTTGGAGCATTATTTAAAAGATTCATCCCTGTCTCCCTGGCTCTATCCGAAATAGCCACAATCGCCAGATCAATTAATTCTTCTAGCCACTGCTCTTCTTCATTATGCACTAGGATTTGGGGATTCATAGCCTCCCTAAAGATTCCCATTTTAGTGGTCTTGACATTGAACTTAATCCATGCTTTCCTCCTGTCATTGGTATACACTTCCCCTTCCACATACCTAGCTTTCTCCTCTTTCTGCTCCTCAAGGTGGAGATGGACAGGAGAAAGGGGCAGCACAGACATCTCCTCATATTGAGAGTGCACATCCTCCAAAATCTTCCTCTTGCACTTCTTCCTTCCACTGTCCACCTTTGTTTCCTCCTGCATCTCCTTCACCACCTCCTCAGACTCTGGATTTGATTTCCTGTTATCTGCTTTCAGTTTCATTATTTTCTTTGCTAACCCCTTGTTAGAGTAGGACCTCATAGTAGCTGCATTATTAGAATTGCATACATTAAAAAATAGAAAATACAAAAAATATTGTTCTTTTAGTGTGATATTTTGAGACAGTGAATAGATTTTACTTCAATTCTAAGATAAAAGAGTTTTTTAGAACCAAAAAAGACCTCCTCATGAACACTCACATTTATCTTCTACTAAGTGGATTTTGGTACTTCACAAGACAAATACTGAACCTTGGAGTGGATCCTTAAAAAGATTTTCTTTTCAAGAGAGGAATTACACTATGGATTACTACCATTGACCTCATGCAAAATGAATAACCAACAGTATTTGAAAAGGGTAGAAAAAGAAATTGGAAAAGGGTTGAAATGTTTAAGATCAAATAGAGGTGGCGAATTCATCTCCAATGAAGTCAATAATTTCTACATTAAAAGAGGGATCAAAAGAAAATTATCAGCCATCATGGACTATGCAAGAACACTGATGACTAAAAAGAATGTTGCAATCAAATATTGTAAGGAAGCTATTAGCATTTCCATTCATGCCTTGAATAGAGTATAGTTGAAGAAAGATCCAAATCAAACTCCTTATCAACTATGGTATGGCTACAAACCAAATGTAAGTTACTTGAAAGTATTTGGTAACAAATATTATATCTTGAAAGAATCTACAAAAGGTAAATTTGATGTCAAGGGTGATGAAGGCATATTTTTAGGATACTCTTGTAGAAGTAAATCATACAAATGTTTGAATTTGTCTACTCATAAAATCATAGAAAGTGCACATGTGAGAATTGATGATTTTATAGAAAACAAAAAAGAAGAAAGCAACAAAGAGCCAGAGGATTATAGAAGATTTTTTTACTATGAACTTGATACCATACCAAATCTATTTGAGAGAAAGGAAGCTTCACCCCTTGAGTCCCCAAAATATCCAATAGTTATCGAGTTACAAAAAGTGCAACCCAAGTTACAATCTAAAGGACCTAAGTAATAGTTAGAAGTTACCAAGATAGTTCAAACTAAGTTTGATGGACCCAAGTCACAAATAGTGGAACTTGAGCTTGATACTAAAGTTCATGATAAAAATAGTGGAATTAATTCAAAATCCAAAGAACTTGTGTTAGCAAGATATGTCAGAAGGCATCATGCATCTAATCAGATCATTGGAGAGAAATTTGATGGAACAATGACAAGAAGCAAAATAAAAGGTACATGTTTACTTGTTGATAATGAAAGTTAGGTTGAAGCAATGAATGAAAAAATAGAACAAATAGAAAAGAACAAAACTTGGACCCTCATTCCTAGACCCAAGGATAAAAATGTAATTGGCACAAAATGGGTGTTTGGAAACAAGATGAATGAAGATGGAAAAGTTTTTTAAAACAAAACAAGATTGGTGTGCAAAGGCTATTCTCAAGAATAAGGTATTGATTATGGTGAAACTTTTGCTCCTGTTGTAAGATTAGAAGGTGTCAAAGATCTACTAGCATATACAACACAGAAAGGATTTAAAGTGTATCAAATGGATGTTAAATCTACATTCTTGTATGGAATTCTTGATGAGGAAGTCTACATTGAACAACCAAAAGGTTTTGTAGATGCTAACAAAAGAGCCATGGTCTACAAATTACACAAGGCATTATATGGTCTCAAGAAGGCTACCAGAGTGTGGTATGAAAGACTTCATAATTACTTGATATAGATTGGATTTCAAAGAACAAATGATAACAGTAGCCTGTATACCAAAGAAGGACCAAACAAAAGAATTGTGTTGGCAGAAATATTTATTGATGGTACCTTATTCACAAGAAATGGTGCCTTATGCAAAGCATTTTTAGAAGAAATGAGAAAATAATTTGAGATTCCTATGTTTGCAGAGTTAAAATTCTTTGTTGGAATAAAGATTCAGTAGAACAAAAATGGTATATACATTACTGAATCCAAATATATTAAGGAGATACTAGAGACATTTGGAATGAAAGATTCAAGACTAGTTGGAACCCCTATGTCTACTAGACATAAGGTTTTATAAAATGATGATTCAAAGGGAGTAGATCAAACTACATATAGATCAATGATTAAAAAATTGTAGTATGTAGTGAATAAAAGGCCTAATATTGCATTTGTAGTTGGTATGGTGGAAAGATTCTTAGCAAATCCTAGAGAAAATCACATGATGGCAATCAAGAGAATCATGAGATATCTGAAAGATACTGAAGACTATGGCTTATGGTACAAACTTGGAGGCAATTTGGACTTAAAGGTTTTCACTAATGCTGATTAGGCAGGGAGTATTGATGATAGGAAAAGCACTAGTGGTGGAGCATTATTTCTTAGTAAAAGACTAGTGTGTTGGAAAAGCAAGAAACAAAATTGCATCTCTCAATCCATAGCGAAGGTAGAATATGTGGCAGAAATAGCTAATTATTCTAACATTGTTTGATTCAAACAATTGTTGGAAAGAATTAAGATAGAATCAAATATTTAGTAGTCATATATTGTGATAACACTAGTGCAATCAATATATCAAAGAATCCAATGATGCATACCAAAACAAAGCACATTGCAATAAAATATCACTTCTTAAGAGAATTAGTGCAAGATAAAGAAGTTAGATTGGAATATGTAAATACAAAAGAATAGATTGCAGACATATTCACCAAGCCGTTACCTAAGGATGCATTTCTATATCTAAGAGGTAAGCTAGGGGTCATTCCCCTATCTGATGCTCACTAAATAAAGTTTAGTGATGCATCAACCAAAACCTATTGAAGATCAATTAATTGGTGTAGTATTGACAAAGGCATATTGCAAATGAATCGGTACTTAAGGTTCATCGATATTAATAGAGTTGTTTTCTTTGGCATGAGTTGTCAAAGAGGGAGAAGTTTACTATCATATCTCATAAAAAAATTTAATTAGAAGGAGAAGTTTTCTATAAGAGGGGGAAGTATGCTATCATAGAGATTTCTAAGAGGAAGAATGAACTTGGTAAAAGTTGTTGTAGATAGAATTTTTCTAACAGAGAGAGAAACTAAAGGTAGAAAGAGTTCATACTGATAGAGAAAGTTCTCATAAATAAAAATTTCATTATGTTATGACATGTTGTATTGCCATCAATGCCAAAGAGGGAGATTGTTGGATATAATTGATTAATTGTATATTGTCTTTGATGTTACACAAATGTCATATCATTATCATTCAGTATATGTTGAGATCACTTGGGTAGTGAAGATAGTTTTTTGTGTCTAATGAGTGTTCCTGTGTTTTTCGAGTTCAAAAGGTAGTGTCCACTAAGATCACTTGGGTATCAAAAGAAAGTTTATAGAAGATAGTGTTAACTGAGCTCACTCAGTTAATGAAGGAAATGTTGGATGGAACCAGTGTTAACCAAGCTCACTTGGTTATTAAAGGATCTTCACAAATATGCATTTTTAATTGAGTTCACTTGTTTAACATAGGAAAATCATTTCTAAGTTAGTATCTATGGAGTAGGTTTAGCTAACAAAGGATTTTATTTTTTTGGCATATTAAGTTTAATTGATTTATCTATTGGTTCTAGTTGATTGAGGTGATGAATATTAGTTTTTCTAAGTTGTATATGAACTGACTTGAAAATATGAATGATATAATTATAAGGTCAAGTTAAGAATTTGGAAGTGTGTAAGAGTGTGAATACATGGAAGATTTTGAAGATCTAATGATTTAGTAAAGAAGCAAATCAAAAGGATAAGCAGAATATCCTTATGAAGTTGAAAAGATATACTCAATCAAGAAGGATCAAGTACAAGCTAAAATAGAGATTTGAAATCAACAATTTAGTTGCATCAAAAATTAGTTCATCTCATTGTTACTCTCTAACCATTGTAGCAGTGATCTAAATCTCTTAACAAAGTTGGCTTAGCAGCTATTTGTAAAACCTCTAACAAGGTGGCAGTTCTATTGAATTGTCTAAAGACCTCTAACAAGGCCACTCCTAATAGATTGATTAAATCCTTTAATAGTTTCACACCTAATAGTGTGTTTTTTAACCTTTAATAGGGTTTTCTCCATAGGGCTCTCTTCAAAAGAGTGAAAACAATAACTAGTTGCAATTGGTGGTTTTCTCAAATTGGGTTTCCATGTGAAATCCTAGTGTCGATTGTGTTCATGCTATTTTCTTTTATGTGTTTTTATTTAAGTTAAAATAATGGTAATCATAGATAACATCTAAGATTTACATATTAAGTACTTACTGAGCATACTCAGTATTTATCGAGTTACAACATTTTATGTGTGTTTGTCGAGCATCAATAGTATTCAATTTTTAGAGTTTATTTTGTACTGACATCTAAAGAGATCTGGGATTTATTTTACTAGTAACTAATTCACCCCTCCCCTCTTAGTTACTCCTCTTATATTTCCATCAACAAAGTATCATCCCAATTATCTTGTAGCACCTTCAAAATATGTACATCAACCTGAAGCTATGCTAATAACTCATAATATGATTTGCAAGTAACATATTTGTATCCTTGACTAGTGTCCTTACATGACCCATTCTCTTATGCATAGTATTCATGTGGGAAAGTATCATACTTTACATATATCAATTAATGTTGCCCTTATTCTAAATTCTTTCCTTAGTAGCTCTTCTTGAAGATCTATCAAGAATCTAGTTTTTGTAAAATGATTGGAAATAGAACTTGGATTGAGTGCCAACTAATTTGCACTATCCTTCAAGTCCATTTCAATCTTGGCCAATTTCTCTTTGATTTCCATGGTAAAGTTAGTGGAATATCTCAACTTTAAAAATAAAGATATAACATTATTGACAACAATTTCTAGTAAAATAATTATAGTAGATAGTTCTACTTGATCAATTGCTATTTTCTATGCTACATTCTCTAGCACTGTATTCTCAAACTTCCTTCTAGTTTTCTCAAGGATTTTTTCCTACCCATCAGTGTCCTCATTAAACTTATAAACAATATTAATTAATTGATCAATGATAGAGGATTTTTTATTTACCTCTATAGATAGAGCATTCACAAATATTTCTTTGATGTCCTCAAAAACTTTGGTTCTATCTCTTTCATCCCTTAGCATATTCTACTTGGCCCTTTTCTTCCATAATTATCCCAAAATATCTATTTTCTCAATAGATAGATTGGATATGTCCTAGTTTGGGCTCAAAATCTCTTCATCTAGATCTATGTCACCAGCTATCTTTTATTTGCCTTTACTCTTGATAGTTAAAGAACGTATGATCTTTTTGCCTTTGTCAATCGAGGCCTTCTACTATAGCTCAATTGAGACTATGGGAGCCTGTTACTCAGTTACCTCTAGGAGAGAGCTCAATTAAGGTTGGTTGAACTGGGTTCAATTCAATGGATTTTTATTGTTGCTCAAATGCCACCTTAGGTGGAGTGGTAGGAAGATATGGCATAACCTGTGCAATAATCTTCTTAGGATCATAATCTTCAATTATCTGAATCTTTGGTAGGTCTCCCTCTTCCTTGACATTAAAAATGTTCTTCCACATATTTTTTATGGATTGTACAAAATCTTCTATATTATTGGACAAAATTTTAAAATCTTTAAATCTAGGATTTTTTCTGCTTACATGATTAGTCATTGCCTCATTGATTTATTTGTCAGAGAGAATTGGCATTATTTTTCTCTAAGTCTATTCTTTGATGTCTTTTTTGTTTTCACTTCATTAACCCAATGGTCAAAGGCATCCTTTAGTAGGGCTTTAGGATATTTCCCTTTAAGTTTAGAAGGTTCATATTTCTACTTAGCCATCTTCTCAACCATTGCATCTTCAATCTGCTTCTACTCATCCTTGCTTCTTGTTTCATATTTTAGATATCTGAAATCTACCATAGCATTGCCTTCTTTTAATATCATCAATATTTGTTCAAAGGTAGGTGGTGGCTTCTTGAGAAATATGGTAGGATTATTTTCTTCTTCATCATAATCCTTTTTATCATCAAGCTTTAGTTTCTTTCTTTGCATTCGTGGGTGGCAGTAAACACAAGAGCAGACCTTTTTGTTCTTTTTGGTGGAGGTTTTGATGAGGTCTTCACCTATTTCTTAGGAGGTTCCTTTGCCTCTTCTTCTTCTTTATCTTTATTTATATCTTCTTCTTCATCTTCCTCTTCTATACCATCACCCTTCCCTTTAGTTTGTTCAAGAGGTGAATCTAATTTTGCAAGTTTCTTTCCTATGTTTTCTAGCCTCTTCTTTCCTCTCTTCAAAATTGAGTAATCTAAATCTCAAGTGAGACTCTTGTCTTGGCTTCTATATATGTTCTAGAATATGTAGCCTTGGGATCCATAAGCTCATTGATGAGAGCCCCAATAATGTCTTTTGTATCATCAATATTTACCTCATATGCCAAAGGTTTTACCCATGCAATCCTAAGTCTGACTTCTTGTATATGAACTCTATCACAATAAACTAGGAAGCATATATCTTGCTCATAATCATCTATGAACTACTTAGGGATCCTAAGCTTACTTTTTATCCTTTCCTTGAAGTTATCAAATTATGTATCTGTGTTGCTTTCAAATTTCTTATGCATCTCATTTATGAATTCATTAATCTGATACAATACTGGGGTGTCCTTCTCCAAACAAAATTTCCTTTTGAAGGAAATAATTTCTATAAATAAAAGAATAAACATACTAAGAGTGAATTGAACTTACAATACTTATTCTTAAAGGCCTGAATGCTCTCCATATTCTTTCTTAGCTAGAGGCATTGAAGCTTGGCTAGGTCAAAGGATAAGTTCTTCTTTAAAACCTTGTATGCAAAGTCCACTGCTTTACATGGCATGTTGTTATGATGGCTTGAACTATAGATTTTGTGTGCTATGATATGGATGCAAAAATTTATTTTCATATCAGTCACACTATTCAATTTTATACCTCTGTGATCCCATTCAACTATGGTTAGCTTTTCCAATTCTACCTGTCCTAGGGTTTTGGTAGCCTTTGACTTCTCCAACATAGGATACCCTGTTATCCTATGAATCATCTTCTTTGTGATAGGACAAGTCTACCCCAACCAGAATGACATTTCATGGACTCAGCTTAGTATAAGTTTGATCCATTTGACTCAAAAAATTCTTGGCATGTGGATGATGTGGGTCAAACCCTTGACCTCTAGATGCTTGTGTTCTGGCTTCAACATACCATTTTCACACAATGCACTGTATCTTTGATCTAACTCAAATTTCCCTAATTATTGAATAGAATAGTGATAAAATGATCTAACATCATGTATCAGAAGTACCTTGGGAGGAATTGATGAGTGTGATCCTTGTGGATCCTTCTCCTTAAAAATTACTGGATATAGCTTGAATTTTGAAGGAATGTAGTTAGAGCTCTTTACCAACATTTTTGAATTCTTCTTGACCATTGCACTAGAAGATGTTACCATACTCATTGGTTGATGAAGGATTCAATGATGGTGACTTCATCTAGGACTTTCCTTCAAAAAAAATTCTCTAAATCACTTCAAGGGCTCGAAGAATTTTTTGCTCTTAGAAAACCTTAAATTTGTGGTGAAAATGAAACTCTAATTTCTCCCTTTTTATCAAATTTTCAATTTTAGGGCTCCATTAGTGTTTTGTACTTGGGTAGGTAAAATATGCTTGGTTTGGTCTTTAACCCTTGAATGATTGACTAGCACTGGCTAATCATGCTTGGTTGAGTCAGTGACTTGATTGAGTCTAACTACACTTGGTTAGGTCTAATAGCTTGGTTAGGCCTAAAGAGTGACACATTTAGAACTAAAAATTCAATCTATGACTTCCTTCTAATCAAGTGCATCTGATATGTTGATATGAACTTTTGTGCTTGGATGATTGGAACTGATGTGGAATATGAATTTTGATCACAACTCCAGTGGTCTCCTTTCCTATTCAAGCAGAGATAATTGAATTACCCAATCCATTATCTTTGGTTTCAATAACCTCATTATTTTCACTTAAATTCTTTGAAGATTTCCCTACCCATTGTTGCTTCATTTGAGTTCTAATCTTGTCAACCTTTGATTTCTTTTCATCTTCAAATTTACCTCTATTCATGTAGTTCTTTACTAGATGACCAAATTCTTTACACACATATTATCTTTTGGTAGGATTTCTCTTTTTGAAGTGAGTACTAATGCAATAAGCTCCTATGTGTCCAAACTCTACACATAGATAACATTTGTACCAAGTATTGTAGTCCCAACCAAATATTTCTTTAGAAAGTTATTCAGTAGGATTCCAATTCTTGGTTCTACACTCTAAATATTTATGACCTTGTTTTTTGCATGTAAAACATTTTCCTTTAAACTTAGGTTTCTCTATGTATTCACTTGCTCTGTGTCCATGTTTTTTACAATTGTAACATATTCCATTGAAAATTTGACTTTCCACTTTTCCAACATTTGTTTGATGCATGCCTTGCCTTTCCACAATGATTTCATGTAGGTCTTTTATTGTTTTGAGCTCCTTGTTGTGATGATTCTCCTTTCTCAATGTAGCCTAATCCTACTTTCCCTTTGTGTCTATGTTGAGATAGTTCTGCTAATTGATCCAGGCTTTCTTGTGATCTCATAATTATTTCATTGGTTTCTCTTTCTACTCTAAGATCATTCATGAGTCTTTCATTTTTGTTTTTAGATTGATGACTTCTTGATTTGCATTATTCAACTGATTTTCCATATCTGCCTGATGTAGTGAAAGCTACTGGATTTCAATGTATTTTTCTTCTAACTTGGTGTTGAGTAGTCTCCTATCTTCTTCTACCATATTTTTGTCATTTTTAGCTTGGTTCTTATATTCCATAACTTCACATATCCTGACTAAATGAATCTCTTGTTCTCTTTTCAATTTTCTGACTTCTTCTTGTAGAATAAGGTTTCTTCCAAGTAGATCTTCTATAGATGCATCTAAACTTCTCTCTTTTCAAATATCATCAATTCTTTTTTCCATGTATAGATTTTCATTCATTGTTTCTACCAATTTTTTTCTTCTTTTTAGGGATTGAGTCAATTTATCCTTCAATTTCTTGATTTATTCCATGACTACATGTAGATCCAATTTTTCATTTTCAATTGATTTCTTTAGCTTGTATACTTCCATTGTCTTGATCTTTTCTCTTAAGCTACTAAACTTCTCATAAGAGAACCTTGCTATGATACCAATTGTAGGAAATTTAATGCAATTGAGGTGACTAAGAGAGGGGGAGGGGGGTGAGTCAGGAACCACTTAAAACTTCTTTCTCTTAATCCACTTTGTTAAGTTGTCTAATCTACTTGCATGAAAGAAACATAAAGCAGTAAAGTAACAACATCATAACACAATATTTGGTAACCCAAAAACCCTCCAAGTAGAAGATAAAACTAAGGTGGGGACGACAACCATAATGTTTCACTACTATAGTAATAAAGTTGGCCTATTAAGGCTTACAATTGATCACTTTTGGTGATCTACTCAGTTAAGAGTAATAAAAACTATTAGGCCCACCTTGTAAAAGGATTTATACAATAAAATTAAGTATTTACTATGTTAGGAGTTTCTACAAAGGACTATTAGGTCCACTCGATTAAAGGATTTGGGACTAATGCACATATTAGGATGAATCAGTGATTGATCTTTGAAATTCAACTCTAATTATTGATGAAGATCCTATAAAGTAAGCTAATCATCTAACTATGATAGATGAGTCTCTTCCATTCCTTGTGCTACTTGTAGCCTTCTAGATATTATGCTCTTCCATATTCACTTTCATTCAACTCATGGCACAATGATATTACAATTCTTATTTGGATAAACAAAATGTGTCATACTTATATATATCCAAGCAATTCCTTCATAGTTTAGCTACAACATAATTATTTCTAAACACAATTATCAAGTCGGCTCAGTGTTGTAACTTGGGTCCAATGACTTACTCAGGCAATGCTTAAGATACTCGGGAAACATTGTCACCTTGGATAACTTTAGAAATCAGTTGACACTGGATGCTTAGTTCATACTGATCACTTGGTAGACAATTTTGACTCTGTTTACATTATTTTTCTAGCTTGATTATCATCTTGGAATAGTCTTCTGACTTGGTTCTCACTAAAGCTTGGTAGGATTGTCATCTTGGTTGACACTGCAACTCAATGGGAACTACTCGGTTGGTTGATGCTACAATTTGATTATCATTGCTTACTTTATACAAGGTTAACATTGATAGCTTAGTTTCTTTAGGAGCTTGGTTAACAATATAGACTAGTAACTTAGTTACTACCATCTTTCCATTATGACTAAGTGTTTTGACACTAATTGACAATATATCTTGCAATGAGATTAACACAAAAATTATATTTTGAATGGGAAAGAAGAGACTACATCAATATATGTCTCATATTTATATATTTTTGAGTCTTTAATCTCTTGTAGGTGGTTATCATCTAATAAAATCCATAAAAAAAGATAAAAAGTATTGGAAGAGAAGAATTCCTCATCTAATCTGTGAAATGCAAAAGTGTCTACCTTTAACCTTTTTCAATGCACATTAAAATTACCTCATACACCAGGTTGAGGAGAGTGAATTGTGTAGACTTGTAGAGACTAGGTCAACTTGGATAGTTGAGAGGCAATTTAAATTTAAAGGATTTGGTTTGACAAAGAGCACATTCAAAGGGTTCTATGGTGGAGGGATATGTGGTATACCACACTATGGTGTATGTTACTCAATATCCTCCTAATCTTGCAACAAAGACCCTTATAGACTGTATTTGAGATCCTAATCCCATTAAGAAATTTGAAGAGGAATACTTGGTGGGGAAATGTAGATTGAGGAAAGTGAGAGGTAATATATTATAATATGTTATTGAAGTTACTTAATTCATAATATTATAACTAAATTGGTTGTATATTGTCTACTTATGTTTGTATAACTACTCGATAGTGGGATGCACTACATTTATATATTGCAAACAATCAAAGATTGGATGATGGTATGGATTGAACAATGTCAACATTCTAGTTGCACATTAACATGAGAAGGTGTACCTTCATTAGTTAAATAAGCCCATTGTAATGGAGATTATGATGTTACACAAAGGGAAATAGATTTAGCATATGGTTTAAGAGATTTATAGGTATGTATAACTTTTTGCATTGCCTCCACGTTTATCAACTCATGATGTAATAATTTTTAGATTTTTGACATATTATTGCAAGTAAAACACCACAAGGCTTTGTTATGCAATGGTTATAAATTTTGCATCAAAGAGTTGGTTGACGTGAAGAAAAATTGTGATTTTGGGATAAATATAGTCTTTTAGATGACTAATATTTTATCTAGAAACATCTTACATCTTTGAGAGTCTCAAAATTGCTACAATGGCATATTGGATGATATAATTGAGTATGACTTTAATTCCTTCAAATTAGTTCTCTTCCTTGTCAAATGGTACAAACTATGACTTAATCAAAATAGTCCTAATATATCCATTATGGAACATGAGAATGTATTTCCAATGAATGATACATGGTTGTTTGAGCCATTTTGGGATGAGCCCTATGTTCTTCCAATCTAATGTGAGAAGGTATTTTACTCAAAGGTTCCATATAAATTGGGTTGGTCATTTGTTGTTAGATATGACCCAAGAGGAAGGTTGATAAAGTATAATGTGATGGAAGAAGAACATATCAAGGAAGAAGAAGTAGAAGATGATGATCACAATTAAGAGTTAGTTGATAATTTTCTTGATGTAAATTATATTGAAGAAGAAGATGATGGTGATAATGTTGTTGGTGATTGTTGGTCATTTTTGCCTTCTCACCAAAATTTCCATTTTTGAATTCAAACATAGTAACATTCACATATTTGAAAATTCAAATAAAATGGGGAAAAAATACCTTATACTAAAACCATAGGTTATGTATTAATTCCTAAGTAATGTGTGATTAATATCTCCTTGCAGGCTCATGTTTTATCTACCGGTCGATGCAAGCAGATCTATGGCTGTTGCTTTGTCGCTATGCAAAGCTAAAATCACTTTAATTCATGCGACATAGTGATGTCTCAAAACATATATTTTGGTGGACCCCTCCTATTAGAACAATTGAGTAGTTGTCAAAGAACATTAGTAGTTTGTTGGTTTCTCAATGGCTAAGGTAATGATTGTGCAAGGTGGGTCCTTTCCTTTTATGTGCTAATTCCTTTAGTATATTTTACTCACCATCATATCAAGGATCATCTATGGTTGTCACTATGTCACCTTAAAGGGTTGCAAGGTAATTATCCATAGCAACAGATTGACATGTGGTAGGTGGGTCCTTTTCATTTGTGGGTCATGGTGTGGTGGGCCAGTGTCAGATAGGTTGGCAAAGGGTCATGTTTTTATTAGTTGGTGCACTAATAGGTTGAGTGTACCTTTGAGGCCATGAGATGGAAGAAGATAAATGTCTCGCACTATATCACTATGAGAAAATAATTGATCTTTAGTCAAAGCGACATAGTGAGGTCTTGCGACATGTCCCAGTAGGCCCAATTTGGTAGGCACGTTTAGGTTAACATCACAGCTAGAATTAACAATATTGTAACCCATCACGGTAAATTTTTGAAGGGTAGCACAGTCAAGGTGATATGATGGTCAAATGCATAAAGAATCCATGAGGTGGTAAAAGGAAATAATATGGTTGGTCCACATGGAGGTTTCTGGTTGCATGAGTCAATTGACTTATTGACCTTGCTGATTTCATATGCCAAAAATGAGGAAAGAAAGGGTTTCTCACATTATCCAATCTTTCTAATCAATTCCAAACACTCCAAGTTAATGTTGGGTTTTAAATGATGCAAATGACACTCTTCCCACCATTTGATCATCAATTTTGAGGAGCTTTAGCATTGATTGGCATTGTTTCCATCACTTCAAGGTTTTCTCTAGTCAAGGTTTCCACAATTTTCATGGCTTTGCAACTATACCAAATCAAATCTACTCTTGGGATCATCTTGATTATTCTCTAAGCATTTAATGGCAGTGTTTGTAAAGTAACTTCAATTAAAAATATCTCAGTTATGCCTTAGCTATAAAGGAAGATTTTCTAATCTTTGTAAGGGTTGATCTTTCTCTAATTATATATTGTCACTTCTATGCATACTACTATAATTTTGCATGCCTCTAAGCCATTGTAATCCTTTGTTGAGTCTCTTTTATCCATTAATATATTGTGCAAGTTCTCTCTTCCTCTAGTTAATGTTCTTGTCTATATTCTACAATTCGTATGATTGTATCTACTTTTGGCATTTGAATGATATTAAGTGAAGACTCTTCCTATAGCATTCTTTTGTCACCTAATCTACATGTGCTTGTTGAATTAAGTTGGGTCTCAATTTGTATTCTTTGAGGTTATAATTGGTTAACTATGCATTTATAGGTAGAGATAAGATCAAACACTCTAATTTGGCTCATCACCCCTTAGGTTAGAGTAGGTGGATTTTCTTTCATGCATTCATCCTCCCTTTTTCTCCCCAAGTGTAGTTAGGTGCATCCTAATAGCAAAGGAATCTAGCCTTCTCTAGAGACTCAACCTCATAATTCAAGTTCCATAGCTTGGAGGTTGTTTCCATGATTCACAAGGTTGTCCTTAAGTAAAAAATTTGGACAAGGGTGAAAAATTTTGTGACGATAGTTTTTTACACACCCAATGGGATGCATTTAGAAGATTTCAAAGCCTACTAGTGTCAAAAGAGAAGAATTTAATTTTTATGTTGAGAAGATAGTGTTGCTTTTAGTATTATAGGCTTTCAAAAGGCCTCTTTTCCATAACGCACTTGGTGACTCTACACCCTTCATATCTAGTTCTAGACCAAAGTTGTTGTGATTCATGTCCAAAGCTAAAACAAGGGCATCTTCTAGAGGCAAATTTTAATATCAAGAGCTTTCATTTTCAAATCCTAAAAGAAGAAAGTCTAGATTATCTCTATTACCAGTTAAGAGTATAGAGGAAATACATACTCCTACAAGATCAATCTCCACTCCTCTTATTATGAGATCTCAACCTAGAAAGCCATCAACTCATATTAATAGATTACTTTCTTATATGGCTAGAGCTCATGCTTTTGCCACCTTTAATGGTAGAAGTCCTCTTTTGTTAGATCAAAGACATGACATACTAGTAGCTGCACTTAAAAGGATACCCGAATTCACTTGTGAAACTTCTATCTCTCCCTTAGAACACATTCAAGAGGTTGCAAATTTCTACAATATCGATGGTATTATAGAAGTTGATGTGGCCATTAGACTCCTAGCTTCATTTTTAAAAGGGAAAGCCCTACAATGGTACAAGGGTCTATCACATGGTTCTATAATAGATTGGGATGGGTTAGGAGCAGGACTGTGTAAATATTTTGAAGATAAAAGTGACTATTTGTCACTATTAGAACAACTAACTACTATAAAAAGGGCCCCTCATGAATCTATGACTATTTTCAACTACAGATTTCAAAAGACGTGGGACAAAATACCTACTTCAATGAAACATACCCCCTATAATGCCTTCTTGCATTACCTCAGAGCTTTTAATAGTGATATTGCCCCTATAATCCAAATCATGGGAGGATATACCTTACTTGATGCATATGAAATAAAAATAAGGGAAAAAAATATTGACACAAGGAGGAAATTTAGCTCCAAGGCCTCCTATGTCTTTCTTCCCTAATATCTCGAATCACCAACCAATAATGGACCCTATTTCCATAACTTCCACATCACAATGCCTTGCCCTAGCCCCTCAAGCTTCCACATCTTTAAATGTAATGGATGAAATCAAGGAGATGATGTAGTCTATGATGTTGAACATAATTAAAAGATTGCAAGGCCAAGAGAAGAAGTTGGAAGATAGCTTCTCTATGATACAAAAAGTGAGCAACAAAGTGGTGACTTTGGAAAGGCAATAAGCTCAAGGTAATAAGGCTCATCAATTAAAATATCAAACTCTAAACAATGGTAGGCCTCCAAATCACAATTATGGAAACACTTCTTTTGATCATAGTAGGTAGAATAGTCACTCTTCTACTTCAAATGCAAATCAAAGTAGGGCCATACTCCCTCAAAATAATATGGCTTAGGATTAAGAATTTTGTCCCTCATATAATTACTCCTATGCCTATTGTATGTGTCAAAAGGCTTAATCATATTTGGCTTTGACTACCCAAGAGCCTACAGTAGGAAAATCATATAATGAGAACCAACCCAAAGATGCCTCACATATGCAAAGATAGGGTGATTGCTCCTTCATGAATCACTAGGTGGAGGAACATTGTAATGTAAACCAAGACTCCATTTCTCACAATACTAGGAGTAAAAGAAGAACTGTTAAAGATGCTACCCTCCTCCTCCTAATCAAGCTTCAACATTAAATGTAGTACCTTATGTACAAATGGTGAATGATCATGTCAATGCCCCTCAAAAACAAAGATAGGATAATAGCAGAGGAGATATGAATGGTCCTCAAGTTATTCCATCTCAACCTCCTACACATACAACCTCCCAAGGCTTCTACTAGAGCACCTAACACCTCATTTAGTGTGGTAGAGTAGATGAAGAAGACAAATGTGAATATTTCTATGTAGGATGTTGTTGCTACTATACCCATGCAAAAGAGGTTGTTGCACCAAGAATTGGAAAGTATTGACCCAAGCAACTAGGAATCAAGAGAAGGAAATGCCACAAGTTTGATACAACCATCAAAAGAAATAGAAACAAGTAAAAAGGTTATACTTCCTCCATTTTATGTTTCTCTAATTATAGGGGATAAACTAGTCCACAAATACATTATTAATTCAAGGGCTAGTAGTTCAATGATGCCTAAGTGTTTTGCTAATGCTTTAGAAATGAAATATGAGCCCATTGTTAGGTATGTATTATAGTTGGATGGTAGTATTGTCAAGACTATATGGATCCTTAGGGTTGTTTAAATTTCCCTACATGCATGCCTTGGTTGTATTTTAACTCAAGATATATTAATTGCTAAGGTCAAGCCACACTTTTCTTTTTGTCTTTTAATAGACTTCATTGCCCAAATAGTTGGCTACATATCCTTTGATTGGTCATATATATATTTTTAGAACAAGATATGGAACCAAGGCTTCAATCAGATCAAAGCCTCTAGCCCTCCATCATATTGAGCCCTCCACCCCTAATCTCATCAATATGAATTGCACTATCCTAAAGATGGATGAGAATGACATGGTAAATGAGCCTGCCACTTCTCTAATAGAGATAATTGATTTTATCTTAGATGAATGGGATAATGCATACCAATTTAATCCCATATCAAAAACCCTTGAGATAGCTCTTGGTACATACTATGTGTTAGAAAAGGATTCTCTTGTCTCTAACCTTGTGAAAACAAAAGAAGATATGAGTGGGTTATGGTGTATTATTTTTATGGATCAAGAAATAAAAATGGATTAGGGGTGGGTGTGATGTTAATTTCTCCTACACAAGTAAGGTACTACTTCTCCTTTAGGCTCCAATTTGGTTGTACCAATAATGTCACCGAGTATGAGTCCTTGATTCAGGGTCTTCTACTTGCTCAAAAAAGAGAAATTCAAACATTGAGTGTATATGGAGATAGTGAGTTCATGGTCAATCAGGTAAGAAATCAAAATATCACTAAGAATGGCTTGCTTAAGTCTTATAAGCATAGAGTATGGCATTTTCTTGAAGGCTTCAATGCATTTAATATTAAAAGCATCTCTAGGAAGGAGAATAGATATGTTGATAGATTTGTATCCATTGGTGCATCTTATGATGTGCTAGAGAATCTTGAGGATGAGAAGAAGCAAAAAATCAGAGTGGTAGTTAGACCTGCAATACTTGGCAACAACACCAATTAGCAAGTGTTTGAATATGATGAACAAATTGTAAGTTTTTTGTAGATTGAGGCAAAATTCTTAGAGAGAAACCAATCTAGGTTGTATGACTAGTATGGAGATCAAATCAACAATCTTAGTTCCAACAAGTTTCCTAAGGGTCTTATTACCTTGGAGAGTTTCTTCAACCCTAATGACCAAGCAAGAGATAGAGGCATGAACCTAGATGCTAAAAAAGATGATTATACACCAGTTGTGGTTGTTTATGGGAACACCTTAAACATGGGAAAGGTATGTTCCAAAATTGAGCAAGAAAATTTCAATCATGGGTAAAAGCATAGATCTGTTCCACTATTTAAGATACCAAACCTATTTTGGTCAAAAATTAGTTCTCTATCAAAACTCAATTTTTTTCAAAAACTAAAAATACCCTTTTTTAGATCTCACATTTAGTATCATCATTATATAAATTTTTGAGGGTTTTGATTAGTTTTAATATGTTATAATTTCAAAATATTATAAGTTGATATTTTAACATTTCTGAATATGCTCCCTCAAAAAAGGAAAAAATAATAGTAAATTATATTAAAAAAAATTTAAAATTATATTTATCTCTAGAGGAGAGAGTCCTCTTCATGGGTATGCAATTTTTTTCAAGAAGGTGTAGATTTGATAGGGAAGTTTTGATGGGAGGAAAAAACTATTAGATTCTGATCAGGTCAAGCTTGAGAACTTATAACAAAGAAAATATACATCAAAAATAATTATTTAATTTTTTGTTCCCTAGCTATACATGTCATCTATAAGATATTCTCAAATCAGAACAATAAAAGATTATTTGCATATACTTGTTTGACAAGAACTACACCCTATATATTTCACTATTAAACAAGGGACTTCAAAATAAAAGAAATGAATAAATTCTTACTCAAAAAAATTATAAAAATTATAGGAATAAAATTCATCCAATTCTACACATTTCAGTAGTTTACATCATCTTCAAATTCTAAACACAAATATCATTTTTTTGTCATTAATGTTGAATTATCGCATTTTGATATCTTGTTTCTTTATAAAAGGTGACAATGGTTTGTAATTTTACCTTCTGAATCTATGTCAAGAATTTAATGATATATTTTCTTAGACATATGATGATTCAAAGAGTTTTGACCCAAGTTTTTTTTAGCATACCATAGACTTAGTAGAAAATGTCAAACAAGTAAGGAAAAAACAGAGGCCAATGAATCCTAAAATTGAACCCTTAATGAGAAAAGAGCTATCCAAGTTGATTGAGGCTAATATAATTTTCCCCATCAAGAACTTATCATGAGTAGCAAACCTTGTCCTTGTTAGGAAGAAGAATGGAGAAATTAGATTATGTGTGGATTTTAGGGATCTTAACAAAGCTTCCCTTAAAGATCATCATGACCTCTCTTCCATGGAACAAATATTGTCCAAGGTCAGCAGTTCAAAGAGGTTCTCATTTCTTGATGGATTCTCTAGTTACAATCAAGTACTGGTTAAAGAGTCTAATAGATACAAGACTACATTCACCACTAAAGGGGGCACTTGTGCTTATAGTAAAATGCCTTTTGGGCTAACAAATGTAGGTGCCACATTTCAAAAGGCAATGGAGATTATCTTCAAACACATGACTGAAAGGTTTGTATTAGTTTACCTTGATGATATCACAGTGTATTCAAAGGATATAGCAGATCATTTTGGTCATCTCAGACAAGTGTTCATAAGGTGTAGAGAATTTGGGGCATTCCTTAACCCAAGCAAGTATGTCTTTTCCATTAATCAAGGAAAATTATTAGGATACATTATATCAAATGATGGTTTAACCATTGATCTAGAAAGAATAAATGCAATGCTTGTTCTTCCCCTTCCTAGTCATAAGAAAGGTCTACAAATTTTTCTTGGTAGAAAAAATTTTGTGAGGAGGTTTATCCCTAATTTAGCTACCATGATGAAACCTCTTACAACCATTCTTAAGAAGAATATGGTATTATCATGGACCAAGGAAGGGATGATAAGTTTTTAAGAGATCAAAGCAGCCATAGCCTTAGCCCCTACTCTCATCAATCCAAATTTTGAGAAGGATTTCATTCTTTACACCTTCGGAGTGAGTCAAGCATTTTTGTTGTCTAGACTCAAACAAATGATAAGAATGAAGAACAACCTATTGCCTTCTTTAGTGATAGGCTTAGATAATATAAAGAAAAATATAGTTATGTAGAGAAGAAAGCCCTTGCAATCATAAGAGCTTTGAAGAAATTCAGACATCTTATGTCTCATAACAAGATCCATTTTTTAGTACCCCATACTAGTGTGAAGGACTTTATTTTAAGCAAATATATTGGTGAGAAGAGGGCTGGATGGATCACTAAGGTAATGGAGTATGATGTTGATATCTAGATTACCAAGTTGGTAATAGGGAAAGGATTATGCAAATAGATGATCTCATCTTAGGAATCAAGTGAGGAAGTTTCTATGGTATTGATAGAACAACAAGAAGAAAGAAATGATAATCCAAGGAGTTGGATAGATGACACAAAGACCTTCTTAATAGGAAATGGATATCCTCAAGGGTTGAATAAAGCTAAAAGGAGACAATTCAGATTATAGTCAATCCCCTATGCTATAGTTGATGGTATCCTATTTAAAAGAGACTTCAATGGAGTCCTATTGAGATGCATTGATACAGACCAAGCTGAAAGAATGATTAAAGAGCTTCATGATGGTCTTGGTAGTGTCCACTATTTAGCAATGACAACTACAATGAAGATTATGAGAGCTGGTTACTACTACCCATCCTTGTTGCATGATTTTCATAGGTATGTGAGGAGGTGTGAAAAATGTGCCTTCTTCTCTACTAAGAAAAGACTTGCAGCTCTTCCTCTTTACCCCATTCAGGTGGACTAACCCTTTTCTCAATGGGGATTGGATTTCATAGACCCTACCAATTCTCCTTCTAGATTTGGTCACAAATGGATCCTAATGGCTATAGATTACTTCACCAGATGGGCATAAGTAGTTGCATTAAAGGATGCCATAGAATCTTCAGTTGCTGAATTCCTAGATGGAATTGTGATAAGGTTTGGTGCCCCTTCAACCATTATTTGAGATAATGCAATTTTTTTTGTAGGAGATTAGAATTGTGTATGGTTAGTTGATCATAATATCTACTTGAGCACATCCTCAAACTACTATCCTGAGGGCAATGGATTGGTTGAGTCATCTAACATAAACCTAATCAGGATTATGAAAAGGACTATAGAGGACAACTAGAAATGTTGGCATTAAAAGTTGAAGATAGCATTGTGGGCTAATAGAATAACACCTAAGAGAGCCATAGGAAATTCAACCTTTATGTTGGTATATGGAAAGGAAGCAAGGCTTCCAATTTCATTAGAATTCCCATCTCTAGAGCTAGCTTATCAATTGGAGCTAATGGAAAGTGGTGCTATGATAGTAAGAATGGAAAAGTTGATAGAGCTAGAAGAGAAAAGGAAACAAGCCATCCATACCCTAGAGGCACATTAGCAATAGATGAAAAAGAGCTTTAATAAGAAAGCTAAGGTCAGAATTTTTAGAGAGGGTGACCTTGTGCTCAAGTGGGATGTAGATAGGGAAGAACCAAAGAGGCACTCAAAATTTGATGTACTATGGAGTGGTCCCTATGTGGTTATCAGTTGCAAACAAGCCAATGCTTTTCAATTAAGCAGGTCTAATGGTGAAACTCTGTGTATTCTAATTAATGAAATATATCTTAAGTCCTACTTCTAAGTAAATATTGGTTTTTCATGTATATAGTTAGGTTAGTTTTCTTCCTATGGTTTCCTACTTTTTAAGAAGTGCACAAGCACATGTGTTTTTTACAAAGGTTGTAAAGGAATTTGGTCCCTAGTTTCAGTTGTAGAGAGGTAGTTTTAAGGTTCTTGGACATGTTTTATACAATTTTAGGGTTTTTACCTAGCGGATCTTCATGATTTCTATGAATCTATTGCCCAATGAATGCATAGGCTATTGGTATATGCATAGCTGGCTTGGATCCCCCTCAAGTCACCAGATTTGTTGGTCAATTTTGCATTCTCACCAAAATTGCCATATTTGAATTCAAACATAGTAACATTCACATATTTTAAAATTCAAATAAAATGGGGATAAAATACATTATACTAAAACCTAGGTTATTTTTTAATTCCTAAGTAATACGTGATGAATATCTCCTTGTGGGTCTATGTTTTATCTACCGATCGATGCAAACAAATCTATGATCATCACTTTATTGCTATGCAAAGCTACAAGCACTTTAATTCATGCAACATAGTGATGTCTCAAAGCTTATATTTTGGTGGACCCTTCCTATTAGAACAACCAAGCAGTTGTTAGAGCACATTGGTAGTTTTTTGGTTTCTCATTGGCTAAGGTAATGACTATGCAAGGTGGGTCCTTTCCCTTTATGCTTCATTTCCTTTAGTACATTTTACTCACTGTCAGATCAAGGATCATCTATAGTTGTCACTAATTCACCTTGCAAAGTTGCAAGGTAGTTATCCATAGCGACATAGTGATGGATTGACATGTGGCAGATGGGTCCTTTCCTTTTGTGGGCCACAGTGTGGTGGGTTAGTGTTAAAAAAGTTGGCAAAAGGTTATGTTTTTATTGGTTGGTGCCTAATATGTTGGGTGTACCTTCAAGGCTATCAGATAGAAGAAGATCAAAGTCTCTCACTATATTGCTATGGGAAAATCATCGACCTTTAGTCAAAGTGACATAGTGAGGTCTTGCCATGTGTCTTGGCGGGCCTAGTTTAGAAAACACAATTAGATTAACATCATGGCTATAATTAACAATATTATAAGTCATCACGGTCAATTTTTGAATGATGACTTAGTCAAGGTGATATGGTGGTCAAACACATGAAGACTCCATGAGGTGGCAAAAGGAAATAATATAGTTGGTCCACATGGAGGTTTCTAGTTGTGTGACTTAGTTGACTTGTTGACCTTGCTGATTTCATAAGCCACAAACAAAGAAAGATAAGATTTCTTGCATGATCTAATCTTTTTGATCAATCCCAACCCCTCCAAGTTAATGATGGGTTTTAAACAATGAAAAGGACACTCTTTCCACTATCTGATTATCCATTTTGAGGAGTTTTAACATTGATTGGCACTATTTCCATCACTTTAGGGTTTACTCTAGTTAGGGTTTCCATGATTTTAATGCCTCTACAAGTATACCAAATTAAATCTACTATTGGGATTATCTTGATTATTCTCTGAGCATTTAATTGCAATGGTTGTAAAGTAACTTCAATTAAAAATATCTCAGTTATGCCTAAGCTATAAAGGTGGATTTTGTAATCTTTGTAAGGGTTGATCTTTGTCTAATTCTCTAGTGTTGCTTCTATGCATACTACTATAATTTCTTGTACCTCTGAGCCATTGTAATTCTCTACTGAGTCTCTTTTAGCCATTAATATATTGTGCTGGTTCTCTTTGCTTCTAGTTAATGTTCTTGTCTATATTTTGCAATTCACATGATTGTATCTACTTTTGGAATTTGAATGATATCAAGTGAAAACTCTTCCTATAGCATTCTTTTGTCACCTAATCTACATGTAGTTATTGAATTAAGCAGGGTTTGAATCTGTATAGTTAACTATGCATTTATGGGCAGGGATTAGATCAAACACCCTATTTTGGTACATCACCCTTTAGGTTAGAGTAGGTATATTTTCTTTCATGCATTCCTCTTCCCTTTTCCTCCCCAAGAGTAGTTAGGTGCACCCTGATAGTAGAGGAAGCTAGCCTTCTCTGTAGGCTCAACATCATAGTTCAAGTCCCATAGCTTGGAGGTTGTTTCCATGTTTCACAAGGTTTTCCTTAGGTAAAAACTTTGGACAAGGGTGCAAAATTTTGTGACAATAGTGATCATGATGATGGTGGTGGTGGTGGTGGTGGTGGTGGTGGTGGTGGTGGTGGTAGTGGTGATGGTGGTGGTGGTGGTGGTGGTGATGTCGATGATGAGATGGATGAAGAAGAAGATCAATTATATAAATGAAATATACTATTATGCAATCAATACTTATTATTAATATTGATTTATTTATAGAAATGTATGGTTATAGAATTAATACTTACTCTTATTAATTCATGAGGCATCTTTTAATGCTTTTAATTCATATGTGATGCTTATGGTAGATGTGATACATTCAAACTTATTGTTAGTGTTGATTTCATTTTTATGTTTTGTGTGGTGTTGTCACCCTTGGTGGAAAATAGGTGATGGACTATAAACATCATAAACCCAACTTATGTTGAGATTCCTTTATAGACAACATAAAGCAAAGGTAAGGAATACAAAATATATATAATGATTATGATGAATGCATATTGTTCATGTTTTCTACTATGTAATTTTTAGTATATGTATTATGATTTTTTTGGCTAACATAAGATAATTGAATTACATATGCAGGAACCCAAACCCCTATCACAAGCATCCCATATAGTCTCATGGACTATTAGGTATTACTTAGTACACCCTATAGAGATTAATGTCTTTTTCCTTTTTCAAAATATCTCTCTCATTGTCAACTATCTCTCTCATTTCATTGAGTCCAAATAGCAACAAATAGGTATTTATCATATGTGTCTTCCTTGAGTGAAGGAAATATAGGATTGAAAGAAGAAAGTGAGACATTTAGCAGGTCTACATTAGGGAGATCAACTAGAGGTCAAAAGAGCATAAAGAAATTCAATAAACATATGAAATATTTCCTTTCTCAAGGGGGCACATGTTCTCATGACGATGAGAGAAAAGGTGACTTAGAGGAGCCCTTTAGGTACCAATATCTACAAAGCCAATGGGTCCCCAAGGAATTTCCTCTAATAAATAGTGATTTTTGTGTTAGAGAGAGAATATATCACATAGCACCATTGTCATTACATGGTTTGGGCCTATTTTCCATGGATGGCATAAAGGTCTCTTACAAAAAAGTTGTAGAATTGATAGAGTATGTTGGGCCTTGTTATGATTAAAATAGTTGGATATGAATTTTTTGATATAAAAAAAGTATGTGTAGGTATGCACTCTCAGAAAATTATATACGATAGAAAGACAGTGAATGGAGTAAAAGAGTAGCTATATACATTAATGGAATACCAAAAGTAGGAAATATTGTAGGTTTTATAAATAGTATGTGACATGCATCAACTATTAAGCAACCCAATTGCATATTTGAGCCATGCAAGGGAAATCACATATTTGTATGTGTCATAAAATCAAAACATTTTGGGGAAGAGATGTTTATTGATTACAATTTGAATCACATAAATAAAATCAAAACTACTATCATGGAGGTGGTATGTACTATGCATCATTTAAACTAACCTTCAATCAATGACTCTTATACACCATTAAATTATTAAGTTTTTTTCTAACATTTTTATATTTGATCTTTGTACACTGCAATCCTCCTTTATGCAAAAAATGTGCATGCATGTTCATACAAAGTTATTGTGTAGTGTACTAATATATGTCATTTTCTTCCTAGCTATAAACAATTAGTTCTACTCAAGATAGTTGAGTGTCATTAGCACTTATTTTTCATTAATATTTGGATTTGGTTATAGACTTTTATTTTGGTATTATATTGTAAAATAAAATTGTAAATGATATAAAATCATTTGAAAAGAAAAAAAATGAGTTATAAATATTTATTGTATAGTCTAATTATCTCTTCTTTTAATTGAAACTCTATAGTTGTTTATCATTCAACACAAGTTAGAATAACAACACATGTGTTTTAACATGTTTTAATGAAACTTAGTTGAAACATAGGGCTATAATATGAAGTAGTGAAATAGAAACTATGATGATGATGCTCCACACACTTCTTCTTCCTAGTAGGTAAACCTCATTGTTATTGTACAAATTAGATACAAGCAAAATGTTAAATAGTATTTTTTTCTTCACTAGATGTTTTGTAGTAATTTTAATACTACTAATATTATTGTTGTCACAAATGAGTGTTGATCAAAGAAAGGGAAAAGAACATGAAGACCCTAAAGAGGAGTCCTATGAGGAGGACCCATTCACTATTGATTTCACATTAGCCCCTAACCCTATGGTTGCAGTTTGAAAGGTCCTCCATAACATCGGACTTGAATTGAATTGATTGGCAACTATATACCCTTAGACTACTCAATCACACTAGAGGGTGATTGAAATGATGCATAGAGATGTGAATTATATAGTAAGTTTTAATGTAATTTTTTATTATAAAAAAAGTTTAATAATGGTTTTTATGTTATACTCTTTTATGCCATCAACTAAAATTTGGACATGTTAATTTTCCAAACTTTTCTAGTTGATTATGTACCTCATGGCCCTAATGAGGGTTCTTCTAGTGGTAATATCGTGTGTTCTATCCCCCACTTCTATTTTATATATATATATATATATAAAAGAATGATTATAATCAATGATAATATGTTCAAATAATATTTTGTTTTATGCTCTAACAATATTGTCAATGATTTTTTGTATGCTTTAACAATCTTATTCTTCAACACTTCTTAATGATCTTATGGTGTGTTAGATAACTAAGAGGGGGTGAATCAGTTATAACCAGTTATCCTACAGACCTCAAAAACACTTTTCACCAACTTAAACACTTCAATCTTTCACATTATTAGGTTGGTATGTACTAATACCCTAGAGACTTGATTACGAACTTGCTATTAGACATTTGATTACAATGGTGATAGGATATGTGATGTTACCTTATAGATATGTTATGGGATACATTCCTTATGATAGACTTTATAAGCTTATATATGTGGATTATGGATTTTATGGTTTTCTAACCATACTAGCCCATCAAATACTTGTACTATTGTAACATATATCATGATATTATGTGTATATATGCATATACACTTGTTGGTGATGCAAGTGTGTGTAGGAATAAGTACAAAACCTCTTTGACATCTATTGATTTAGAGCTGAAACCATGGTCCACATAGGCATCTTGAGCTTGGAATTCCTATCAGAAGAGTCAAAACAGAAATTGGGATCTTGGAGGCTTAATATTTATTTTTTATTTAATGATGTCCTACCTTATCTACATTGTAAATTTCAGCCTATGTTTAATATATATATGTCTATTTGAGTATATATGGGTGCACACATATATGCCTGAATATATATACACATACATATAAATACATACATATATACATGTATATATATATATATGGATGTATGTATACACACACACACACATATATACATCCATATATATATATGCATGTATATATACATATGTATATACTTATGCATCAATAATGGTAAAATTGATTAATAAAGTAAAAATACATAAAAGAGGTAAAAAGTAGGTTAAGAGAATCAAACCTTGAACCTACCACTCTTACAAACTCATCCCAACTAACTCACCTACACAACTCTTCATGAGTCTTGTTGTAGAATTAAGTCCTTGAGCTCAAAACTTAACAAATATCTAAAGTAGACTAAGTATGGAAAAAGTTCATAAGACTCAAACCCTTGACCCTTGAAGAAATATGACAAGAATGCAACCAATACACCACATGATGGCTTTGGGATTTAACCTCGTAATAACTCTTGGTAAATGGAACCAATTAGGATATACTAAACAAATTTCATGAAAACATAAACAAATACAGGAAATTAATAAATCAAACCTTAGCAAATGGTCATTGCAATCAATGCAACTATTCACAACTATATTATTTCTCCCTATTAAATAGGGCATTTCACAACAACATTATTTCTGCCTATAAAATAGGGCATTCCCAACAAAGAAGAGACACAAATATTTAGCCAAAACTATAATCAAAACTTTGGTCAAGAAAATCTAGACCTACAACAACAAAAAGAGCTCAAAAATTCATAAGGAAGTAGGAAGGACCAGATCTATTAGGACTTAGGAGATCGTGACACTTGAAGATTTGCATCAACAACTCATCCCCAATCTACTGTAGGAAAAAAGTAGGCTCTGATTGTCTCCTATACTGCTTAATTTATTAATGTAAAGTTTAAAGTATAATAAACTAGGCATTAATGTGTGTGCGCACATGCATTGTGTGTGAATGTAGAATCTATTTGTGATCTTGTGTTTAAATCTCTATTGTAATGGGAAATTTTGTGGTGTTTATTTCTTCTTTCCTTATGCTATTACCATTGTGGGTTAAAGTTGAAATAAGTTGCTAGGAATTGGATCCCCTTGAATTAGAAGCAAATCAAGGTCCTCATTTGGAGGATTTAGCCTAGGTGATGGTACAAAACCCTCATGTGCTTATAAATTATGGGAATTCAATTCATAGCATCCTTTTTTTTCTAGAATAAGTGTGCAAGTATACTACACATATGCATAGTTATACTAAGTTTTGTCACAAAGGTTTGCACCCTTGTCCAAAGTTTGTACCTAAGGACAACCTTGTGAAACATGGAAACAACCTCCAAGCTATGGGACTTGAACTATGAGGTTGAGTCTCTGGAGAAGGCTAGCTTCCTTTACTATTAGGGTGCACCTAACTACTCTTGGAGAGGAAAAGGGAGAAGGAATGCATGAAAATAAAATCTACCTATTCTAATCTAAGGGGGTGATGCACCAAAATAGAATGTTCAAACCAATCTCTGCCTGTACATGCACTATTGAACCATCATGACACCAAAAGATATACACATTCAGACTTGTTTTAATCTAACAATCATGTGTATATTAGAAAACCCAAAGGAATGACAAAGAAAGAGAGGATTCACTGATATACCATTCATAGGCCAAAAGAGATACAGTCATGCAAGATTGCAGATCTCTACAATACACCAATGAGAGGCAAATAGTTCTTGCACTTTACATCAATGGCTGAAGGAGATAAGGTAGAATGTCATACAGTTTAGAGGAAAAGGGAATTTACACATGAAATTCAGAGCAATATCAGAGATTTCAAAGAAGAGTCGACCCTTACAAAATTTATATAAATTGCCTTTATAGTTCAAGCATAACTAAGATATTTTCCAGCTGACATTACTCTACAACTACTACCATTAAGTCCTACCAAGAACAATCATGCAGATCTGAAGAAAGTCTGATTTGAGTACAAATCTAGATGCAATGATATATGATCTTGTTGGAATAGGGCCCTGAGAAGATAGAAATGGTGCCATTAAATATTTTTGACCAAGTAGATGGATTAGATCAGAGATGGTGGAGTGTTTTCCTGTGTTCACTAAGTTTAGCATTTATCCAAGAATGGTTGTCATTGATCACAAGGATCAGATCACACAACAAACCTTGATATCCCCTATTTCTAGCTAGTGAATCAGTAAGATTAGCAAGTCAACCTAACTCTAGCACCAGGATGAGCCACATGGACCAATGATCTTCTTTTATTTTTCCACTCTGCAAAGTCTCCACGTGGTTGACCACATCTTCTTATTAACTGCACTACCTCCTCAAACCCTAACCACAATGTAACCATCAACTACCAGCCTTAACCATGCTACCTTCATGTTAATACCTTGGCCGAGCCCACAAGGACATGTGTTGTAAGGGTGTTTGCTGCAATGTTTTAACTTCCTCATACTTCTGTATTGTGGGCAAGTGTTGATCGTTGATCTGCAAAAGATCAACTATTGAGAAAGACTCTCCATTCACTGCACCTATCCATGAAAACCTAGGCCCACAAAACACTTGTCATCTGACTTGGCAACCAACTGGCACCACCCTGGCATCACCTTACAACATATGAAACTAGCCTAGCCCCACAAAGATATGTGGCAACAAGGCGCTTGCCCGCATTACTTAAAGTCCTTGCTTCTTCATATTGTGGGCTTGTGCCAACCCTTCATCTTATTCAAATCTACGATGATCAAAGCTCTACAAGATTGCATACCTCTTTGAGAAGGGTGGGCCCATGATGTCACACCAGCCATGTGTTGCAAGGGCACATACCTACATTGATTAAAATCCTTGCATCTTCATCTTGCGGGCATGCACCAGCCATTGATCTGATTTGAATCTATGGTGCTATATAACATGTACCTTCTAAGCTTTTGAAAATATCTACCATGACATCATCTAGACATGCATCACCAGGGCACTTGCTCGCACTGTCAAAAAGTCTGACGAAGCTTAGAATGCAAGAAAGCGGGCACCAATAGAATCACCAGCTCAACTAGCCACCTTGTATCCTATGGCACACAAGAAGAACATGGACCCACAATCCACGTGTCACTAAGGGGCCTCCCTACAATGTTTAAAGATCACTTGTTTTGATAATGCAGGAAAGTGCCCACCATAGATCTAGGAAAGATCTAATGGCATAGAAAGTTGTAGGTCGATAGAAACAAAATAGGAAATACCATAAATTTTAAATGCTTTTTAATTTTCATATTTCTAGGGCATTAAAATAATTTAAAAGATGGGAAATAGTTGTTCAATGGGGCAAGCATTTAAAGTTCAAATTTTGGCGGGAGGCAAAAAATGGTAACACTAAGCCAATGCACAACTCTATGTGCACCATGCTTTCAGCCCTCTACTAATCTGCATTAATCAAATGTTCCCTTTTACTAAGAGTATGCACTAGAATACTTAACCTATGTGTTGAAATAGTGTATGTGTCACTCTGCTAAATGAATGCACTGATATAATTAACATATGCACTACCAAAATGAAAGTGTTTCTCTATTAGTTAAATGTGTCATTTTATAAGCTAAAAGTGCTAAATTGGTATTTGTGCAGTTAGAAGGAGAAAATGCACTCCACAATTGAATATATTCTTGCAAAAGAGCAACAATATTGCTTATATGTGCAAGAATAATGATCATATGCATAGTTTAATGGTTTTCTTTTCAAATTTTGTTTTTTAGTGATTGGTCATTTAAACTTCTATTTTTCCCTATGTTACTCTATAACTTCTTGGAGGCACATTACTAGTTGAGGATGTAAACCCATCCTTTGGTTCTCAAGACATGTTTGAGATTTTTTGCTTGAGTAGGGTAGAATCCCTAGGTGAGTGGCTCACCATAGATGTTGGGGCCCAAATGTGGCTATGAGGGATCCTATACTTGGAGGTCAAGGCCTTGCACAAGATGACTCCAATTGTGAGTTGGTTAATAAGTGAAAACATAATAATAATATGAATTGGGTCGAGGTTGGATTTCACATACACTAAATAAGATAATTGTGGAGTGTTGTTGGAGTACTTTGGGAAGGGACATCTAGCATGAAACTATATGTCCCTAACTAATATGGTTGATCCCAACATTACTTGGTCATATCTATCTTTTTTGGAGTACTTAGGGAAAAGATGTTCTTTGTGATAGGACAACCTTAAGCCCAAGTGGTTGATCTCAACACTACAGGAAGGTATGATGACACTCACCAAGATGTGGTTATAGACATCCACTCTTACTTTGGTGGTCCTTGGTGACTTGTGGATTTTACCTTGTGCGTTATTGTTGTCCTCTTTTGTGATTAAGCTCTAATCCAACTTAGTACTCTTTTGATCATGGTTTTGTCTCCTAGCTCGAGGGGTGGTTCTGTAGGGTCCACATGGTTCAGTGGAAAAACTTGAGGCTTGTTTGTGGCTTAGTAATGGAGTTCTTGAATATTATTGGATAATTCTTATGATATTATGAAGATGTTCTTGATTATATTTCACTTGATGTAATTTTTGTAAAGGGGAAATCATTGATGTATTTGAAAAAAATGTAAAGGGGATGTGTAGATAGGAACAAGGAATGTACATTGAGATTTGTAATATGCAAAAGGATAGGGTTGTTATCTTTCTCTTGAAAATGTAATCTTGATAAATTCTTTGTGGAAACTCTATTGAAATTTTTGTATAATGTCATGTTTCAATCATTCAATAAGAGTCATGTTTTACTTTGCATTTATGTTCCTTGTTTAATATGTGAATCATGTTATTATTAATGCATGGATATGAGTGCATCTTTAAATTAGGCTATGTTACTCCAAGGAAATTAATCTAATGGTTAAATTGTTAGGGAATCTACTAGAAATTGTGTTATTTTGTTTTAAAAAGAAAAACTTGCACCACTTGGTTAATTTAGGCTTAGTCCTATTAGGTTCCCTAATGTGGCATTACATGGTAGCCAGATCTAACATCACAATATAAACTGATATAAACTTTTATCAAACTAGTAACTTCATATTTAGAGTTTTAGAGTAAATGTTTAGCTTATACTGAGTCACAATAATAAATAATAAACATGAAGTAAACTTGCAAAAAAATAAGCATCCACACAATTTGACATAATTATTTAATGTGGAGACCATGTAAAGAGAGAAATCATCTTGAAATTGAAAACCCAAAATTTTCACTCATCTAGAATGAGCTCCATTAGGAGCCAACCTTGCTAAAGTTTTGATACACATTATTAATGTGACCTTGTTAGAGGGTTTTCACCAAAGATCATCTCTACCTTATTCATTCTTTGATACTTCTAAAGAATGAACTAATATAAAGGAATTACAAAGAATTACTATTGAATGTTACCATATATATTTTCAAAAGATTGTTAAGTCCATTTAGTTAAGATATTTTTTTGCTACAATGATTAGAGAGTATCAGTGAAATGATTTGTTATGTTTAGCACTACCTTGATTTTTCAAATCTCTATTTTTCTCAATCCTTGTCCTCTAATCTCTTAGTGGTTGATTCACACACTTCACATATCCACTTATCACTTTCCTTGCTTGATCTTTACAATGCAACTCTGCTCAGTTCACCTTCTAACTATCCTTTCTTCATCAACTTGATTAGATTAATCAACAACAATGAACATCTTGTTCAACCCTTAAATAGAATTTTTTTAATTCTTCCTCTATAACCTTCCAAGTTTTTCGACTTAATCATAATCATTAGATCTTTATCTAGTTTAAATTCATTGAATCTAGGCACTCATTTATCATGCCTTTACCTTGAGATTGGTACTTCAATTTAAATAATCAAACAACCTTCATTAGATCTTCTTTGAATTTCTCCATTCATTGATCTTATAAAAAAATTCTTCCTTATCTTCAAAACTTCTCAAACAATCTTTATTTTTATCAAATGTTGGCCTTAGATTAAATCTTTCCTTTAAATTTTTTTCAATTTCATACTCGGTTAACATTGCATCTTTCTCAATAAACACTAGACTTGTTTAATACTAAAATTTCTTAGTTGACACTAAACTTCCTTCATTTCTTCTTTAGGTGCTTGGTGACAACTATAGTAGATTGGTTAATACTATAGTTCTTCATTCATCAACTAAAATATATTTCTTATATAAAACTCCAACACTTAATCAAGTCACATAAAATAATCAAACCAACATTATGTTGAAAAGAAATTGTTTGAAGTATAGAACCTATCATGGAACAATCATTATTTTGTCAATGATGTCAAATTTGCTACTTGTTGGCGAGACAATTGATTTTTTGTCTTAATACTATTATTTGTTTGATTGATGAAGAGGATTTGAAAAGAAAAGATAACAAGAGAACCTAGAAAAGTTGAGTTATTTAGTGTATAAAAGGAACACTAAGACCAAGTAAGAAATTGATGATATTATGTATTATTGATCTACTTAAGGCTAAAGTAAATGGTTACTTTAGCTAAGCCAAGAAGTGTTTTCATAAAAAGACTCATCCAAGCCTGGCCAAGCAAATAATGTAAGCTGGGAAAATTCTGGTTTAGACTAGGCAAAAAGTTAATATATGTCAAGTGTCATAAAATTTAGTAAGTGTTGAGCATTAGGGAAATAATAGTAGTGACCAACTTGAGAAGATGTAGTGGATGCTGAGAAATCCAGTGTTGGTTGAGCATCAAAAGATTATTATTTTCAAGTGAACAATGTAGATGTTGAGCGACAGCAAAAAGTGTGAAATCAAAGATTTGACAAATCTAAGCTGACTAATTTGATTTCTTGAATTATGTGAAATGTTTGGAAGATAAGTATGATGATCTGGTGGCATAGAATTCAAGATAAAACATTTTGAAGTGAATTCAAGGAATATTGTAGAAGAAGTTTCTAAAGGGACTAAAACGAAAAAGTGAGTAGATTCATTGAATTTTACCTAACCCTAAAATGGGTGATTGTGGTTAAACAAAAAAAGATCTCAATTCTCTATTTATAGAGATATTAGACTAGAAGAAAAGGTTTTCATGTGCAAGAACCTAAGGAAGATGAGAGTTTTAAGGTGTTGCTTCATACGGTGTGTTGGTGTTTGAAAACATTATAGGTTTCCAATTACCCTGATGAGAACAAAACACATATAGGGGTAGCTAACTCCCATTTTCAACATGCCTATTCAGACACCAAGCCAACTATAAGGCTAGACCCTTCTTCTTCTTCAAGTTCTACAAAACCTAGGTGGGTGGACCTATAGATTCTTTATATGGTACCGATTATCAAAGCATACACTGAATCTAATATAAAGCAGATAAAACCCTTATTTCTCCTATTAACTCATGTAATAACATAGATCTACATTAGCAAATTGCAACTCTATGATATTCATAAGCTAAGTAAGGGCATCACATTTAGGTTCTTCAACATGAAAAGGAAATACAATTGATTATTGATGTTGATTTTCAACAAATCCTCAAATATGCAACAATAGGAATGAATTGATCCTACAAATGATCAGTGCCTAATCCATTGGGCAATTCCATGAATTGAATACATACATCTATGATATTCAGGATATATTTCATACACCAAGATATCATATCTATCCTATCACTTTGTGATTCAGACATCGATGTTCATTAATACCTCATTCTTATGAAATATCCTTCTCAAAATAACTAGCAACCTTGTCAAACTCATCAAGCATTTTCTCTAGTATTGAACAAAAATTTAAGTTTTATGTAGATAGTTCTTGTCTATTATGTGATTAGTGAGTCATTTCTGTATATCTTTCATGTATTTGGTTTCAAGGAAAGCAAATAAAGATCAGCAAAGGTTTTCAAACTTAGTTTGAATCTTGTGTCTTGTTTATGGATCTATAATCTTTTCTAGTTTATGATCAAAGAGCATAGATTAGGTTGCATTTCATTTAGAAATTGTATGTGATTGAAATATCTTGTTGATGGAACAAAGAGCCATGTAATTGCTTGATATTTGTCATAGGGTTTACATATTTCATGAAAGGATTGTCTAAGTATGAGATTCATTTTGATGTAGATATATGTTCACAAGGTGAAGGATAGATTAAGGATCTCGATATAGGAGTTATATCAAAGGTTTCCAGGAGATGTATAGTTGTAATTTATTTAATTGTCCAATAGATAAGGAACTGGTCAGAGATCAGATCATTAAGTTCTATTGCTCATACCTGGATCTTGGTGATATCAACATATTAAATCATTTTCCCTTTTATGTTGAAAGTTATTCAAAGTTTAACCCACACTTAGCTTGTCAATTTCATGAGTTATGTTCTTAGTTATTTCATCCTTGTGATTCCTAGTTAAGTATAGAAGATTTAGGGGTTTCCATCTGCTATTCTAGATTCTGATTATGTTCATTGCACTAGTCACATAATTGGATCCTAAAAGGTTCACCTACCTAGGTTTTGTAGAGCCTGACGTGTAGAAGGAGTGTAGCCTTATAGTTGGCCCAAGTTCTTGGTAAATTGTGTCCATTATTGGAGATAGCTAACCATAGACACATTCTTGCTTTGCATACTTGGTTGTTCAAATTCTATTAAATCAGGAGCCAACAAAATGGTAACTCTTCTGGGGATGCATGCTCCTTGTGAGCATGGCAAGGATTCAAATCTTTGGGAGAAGTAGACCACACACCTGAACTTCAAAAACTTCTCTCAAATAGCCTTATTGAAATAAAACAACAACTACCACTACTATGTACAAACAATGGCCCCGAGCCACCGAACTTCAACAAAATTGTTTACCTCTGTCATATACCTAATTCTCATCTGAACTTGCATGAGGTAAACTGAAAATATCACTCATATCAATTTCACCAATTAGATACACATCTTGAATCTCACCACTTAGCAAAACTGAACCTACATCCTTACTTCCATAATGCATGTAAAAACTTACTTCATTTTCAACCACTTACTCATTATGAGAGTACTGATAAGCATGCGCAAACATATTAGACTGAAACTAAAAATCCTCTTCATTTAATGATTCATGCATGCTATCAACTTTGAATATAAAGGCTTCATACTCAACTTGGGGAAATGAATTACACATACCTTGAAATTGTGTATCCTTATGTATATCCGGATGGTATTTTGAGGAACAATCTGACTAGTATTCACACATGTCATCAATGTCAAAATCTGAAACTAATTTAGAGTCCTTCAATGATTCTTCACAATTAGAAAATGGATTAGTCATATTAAAACATTCATCATAAAAATCCTTGCAAGGTGCAGGCAGATTTTCAATAACCGTCTCATCAAACACCTTGTTATCATAATCAGATGCAACATCATGATCATACTCACTGTTATATTTGAAAGAAGAACAATCTGATTTCTCATAGCAATAGGATAAAATATCATCATTAAACTCATTCTCCACTAAATCTAAACCATCCATGTGTTCTTCAAACAAAGGATTGATAACTCCATGCAATGACCCTCTTTGAACATTTTGACAAAAAATGGGTTGATCATCATCAAAGTCTTCATCATATAAAGTGTTAATATACACCTTAAATTCACTACCCATTTCATCTTCATGGAGACTTTTAGCATGTGAAGAAAAATCAAAATCATTACCTGAGGACACACTATTAACTCCATCAATGAAGCATGTAGAATATAAATCAAAGTTACTTTCATTGTCTTCATGTAGGTGACTCAAATGTCTTGCAAACCTATCATTATTTATATTACCAATAGGGCCTAATGCATTAATTTTAGAATCACTTGCATATTGTTGATTACTATTACTTGCATCTTCAAGACATTCATCTACACAATTAGGTAATCCACTCTTATAAACAACCTCTTTATCTTCATATTGTGAAGACAAATCTTCACAGCTTTCAACATTTAGCTGACTTGTATAACTCTAAAATGAAACTTCACTTTCAGATTTAGAATTAGAACTCATACCTTTATTGACATAAGAATACTCACTTCTATCATTTCTTTCTTCTTCCCAATTTGCATCTGATTCACATGAAGAAAAACATATGCTATCATGATACTCTTCTTGACTTGAGCAAAAAGTCTCACCATTGTCTTCACATGAAGCTTCTTCAAAATATGTTAGACCAGCAATTTCACCTTTATCACTTGATACATCACTTCCATCTTCTTCATCCTCATACTAAGATAAATACCTTTTCTCTTCCTGATTCGTTATATTTTCAACATAATAAAAATCATCAATGGAAGAATGAATGACTGGATTTATATCTTGCATGCATAACTCATCAAGTTAATCAACTCTATCATTTGCTGTTGTAATACCATAAACATGTGCATTCAATTTAGCAAGAATGGAATCATTTCTTCTTTGCAACAAAGAAACCTCACCTACACCTACTTTTAATTCTAAAAATTCAACAATATTTTTTGCAATAGTAGGGTTACTTTTTTTTTATTTGAATTTGAACATTCTATATGACATTGATTTGTTCTTTGCACCTCATCTTGCCGGAAAACATTTCTAGAGAAGTGACTCCGGATTAAGCCATATTTTATGTTATTATCAATCTCTATCACTGTCATGAATGCCTAAATGCAAAGTCTTAGGTTCTTTATCCCTCAACAGATAGCTCATCTTCTTATCAAATGCACCAAGATAAACCACTAAACACACTTGATCATCTGGCTTATAACTTTTAGGAATTTCATTAAAAACCTTTGCAAATCTGATATTAAATTCAAGAACTAACTCACCATTCCCAATCTAGATTTTCAAGAACCTATCAAAATAATCAAAGATGCTTACTCTTTCCCCAAATTTCTTCATGAAGGCTAAAAGTAATTCATCCCAAGATGAAATTAAGCATGTTGACAGAAATGAAAACCAATCCCTAGCATCATCTTCTAAAGTCTAAACAAACAACTTCATCTGAACATCTTCATGAGAAATTTCAAAATCACCAACCAAGTCATTGAATAACTAAATATGATGGTTAGCTGACTTTTCATGGTTCCCACCAAACTTAGGCAAATACTTTTTGAGGTTATAAGGCATAGTATTTGGGAAACCATGAATACCATTAAAATTTAATGGCATATACCACTTGGTAGAAATAGATCTAAAACTTTCACTAATAGGCTGCATAATAGATGAAATGAAACTCGACATTCTTCAAACTTAAGACTCATTCATCATAAAACTCTATCAGTATTTATAACTTGCAGCAGATCTAAAAATATTCTACCAATTTCAACTTCAAACATACTTCAAAATACAAAACACTTTGGCTGAATCTACCTCTTATAAAGCATGTTGAATTGAACTAAACCAATTCTCCTATTTAATGCTATAAACTATTTGATGGAGAAACTTTTGTAAATATTACTTTCATGTAAATGAGAACACATGAAAGTGGAGAATACCTTTTAATATGGATGCCTTCAAGTACTTCAATGCTGCACATAATAGTAGATGTAGATCTCATCTGGATTTAGTAACACTTGCACTGCATCTCATCTAATTCTTTCACCCACTGTCAAGAACTTGAAACAAATTCTTCAAATCTGATTTACCACTATTGTTGCCTTCATAATACCTTCACATTTTGAAGCACTAGTGCAAAGATTTGACTTTGAGTCACCACTCACTTATTGAGAAAAGATTTACCAACTTGAAAAATATAACAAGTTGGTCCAAAATTTACAACAAGTATTTGCAAACTTTAAACAGCAATGTGGGAATTTCACACTCTTGGATAAGTGAAAGAACATGACATTAACTCTGAATTCTGACAACAACTTATCAAAATGGAAAATGACTTTGATATTACAAATTATTCAACCAAACTACTAATGTCAATGAATAAGGACATTGGGGAAACCAACAGAGTCACCATTTTTTTGGTGTTTGAAAATGTTACCGGTTTCCAATTACCCTGATGAGAACAAAACACATCTAGGGGCAGCTCACTCCCATTTTCAACATGCCCATTCAAAAACCAAGCCAACTATAAGGCTAGACCCTTCTTCTTCTTCAAGCTCTACAAAACTTAGGCAGGTGGACCTATGGATTCTTTATATGGTACCAGTTATCAAAGCATACACTAAATCTAATATAAAGTAGATAAAACCCTTATTTCTCCTATTAACTCATGTAATAACATAGATCTATAGTAGCAAATTGCAACTCTATGATATTTACAAGCTAAGTGAGGGCATCACATTTAGGTTCTTCAACATGAAAAGGAAATACAATTAATTATTGATGTTGATTTTCAACAAATCCTCAAATATGTAGCAATAAGAATGAATTGATCCTACAAATGATCAGTGCCTAATCCATTGGGAAATTCCATGAATTGAATACATACATCTGTGATATCTCAGACATATTTCATACACCAAGATATTAGATCCATCCTATCACTTTATGATTCAGACATCACTGTTCATTAAGACCTCATTCTTATGAAATATCCTTCTCAAAATAACTAGCAACCTTAGCCACACACCCAACATTCTCTCTTGTATTGAACAAAAATTTAAGTTTTATGCAAATAGTTCTTGTCTATTAGGTGATTAGTGAGTCATTTATGTATATCTTTCATGCATTTGGTTTCAAGGAAATAAAATAAAGAGCAACAAAGGTTTCCAAATTTAGTTTGAATCTTGTCTCCTATTTATGGATCTGTAATATTTTCTAGTTTATGATCAAAGAGCATAGATTAGGTTGCATTTCATTTAGAAATGTATGTGATTGAAATATCTTGCTGATGGAACAAAGAGCCATGTAATTGCTTGATATTTTTCATAGGGTTTACATATTTCATGAAAGGATTGTCTAAGTATGAGATTCATTTTGATGCAGATATATGTTCACAAGGTGAAAGATAGATCAAGGATCTTGATATAGGAATTGTATCAAAGGTTTCCAGGAGATGTATAGTTATAATTCATTTAATTGCCCAATAGATAAGTCACTAGTCAGAGATAGGATCATTAAGTTCTATTGCTCATACTTGGATCTTGCTGATATCAACATATTAAATCATTTTCCCTTTTATGTTGAAAGTTATTCAAAGTTTAACCCGCACTTAGCTTGCCAGTTTCATGAGTTATGTTCTTAGCTATTTCATGCTTGTGATTCCTAGTTAAGTATAGAATATTTATGGGTTTCCATTTTCTATTTTGGATTCTAATTATGCTCATTGCACTAGTCACATAATTGGATCTTAAAAGGTTCACCTACCTAGGTTTTGCAGAGCCTGAAGTGTAGAAGGAGTGTAGCCTTATAGTTGGCCCAAGTTCTTGGTAAATTGTGTCCATTATTGGAGATAGCTACCCATAGATGCATTCTTGCCTTGCATACTTGGTTGTTCAAATTTTGTTAAATCAGGAGGCAACACAGTGGCCAAATAGAAGAGACTATAATTGGCATACAAAGGAAGAAGGATTAAGAGGTTAAATGCTTGAAGGGTGAACAATCTATTAGAGATGAAGAGTATGAATACCAAGAAGAATATAGAACTAAACTAGAGATCTATAATCTACAAGTGATTTATATTTTATTATCAGATCAATTCCTGTTGTTGCTTTCTAACAAATGTATTAGTCTAGATAAATCCTTTGGATTAAGGTTGACCTAACAGTCATTTTCAAATCCTTTAATCTAGTGACATTCTAATGAAATGTTCTAAAGTCCTTTAACAAGGCTCACTTCTAATAGGATGATTAAAATCCTTTAACTAGGTCACATTTAATAGTGTTTATAGTAACCTTTAATAGGGTTGGCCTTTAATAGGGCATCACTTCAAAAGAGTGAAATTGGGTAGCATGTTATTGGTGATTTTTCCCAAATTGGGTTTCCACATAAAATCCTTGTGTCAAATTATATGAATGAGTTTTTAGTATTTGATGTTTACATTTTTGCAAAGTTATTTTGACCTAGGATAGTGACCTCCTAAGTTAAGGTATTAGATGATCTAATGGATGCAATTGACCAAGTGATAGAAAAATGCAACTGTCTAATATTTAATTGATTGAGGCCAACTATTTGGATGTTTATTGATTATTTGGAAGGGTATTCAAGCTGACTTGTCCTAACTTATGATATATAAGAAGGTCAAGTTGTGAGGATAGAATGTACAAGTGGAATATCAAATAAGATGGATATGTGAGTGAAGAAAAAGGTAAAGCAAGAAAGTGTGGAAGATAAACTACAAAGAACATTTGATCAACAAGAATCCAGAGGTCAAGCCAAAACAAATATCCAAATATGAAAAGATAGTTGCTTCATACATCATGTCAAATTGGTGTTACCTTCTAACTAGTGTAGCAGAGAAGAAATCTTAAATCTTAACTCAATTGACTTAACATTCATATTGTAAACCCTCTAACAAGGTGACATTTCAAGATTAAAGTGTTTTAAGACCTCTAACCATGCCACTCCTAATAAGGTGATCTAAATCCTCTAACAAGGTCATACTTAATGGTATGTATTATAATCTTTAATAGGGTTGGCTCTTAACATGGCTCACTTTAGAAGAGTGAAAAATATTGTAACTAGTTGCATGGTGATTTTCCCAAATTGGGTTTCCACATTAAATCTTGGTATCATCTATGTTCATGTTATTTTCTTATGCATTATGTTTCTAAGACTACGTTACTAAAGGCTAAAATAGATTAATAATCATAAGATTTCTTTTATAACTAAGTAATAATAATATTCTAGTATTAACTAAGTTAGATAGTATTGCATGATCAATGAAAGTTTGAATTGACATCTAGGGATAGGGAATCTTTTTTTTGTAATTGATTCACCTCTCCCCTCTAAATTATAGTCCACATTTCCAACAATTGGTATCAAATCATTTGGTGCTTGCAGGAAAGGTTTCAAAGACCTAAGCTAAAGATTAGGATGCCGTACAAAAGGAAGATTCCTATGCTTAATAGAGATAAATTTTCAGCATGGTAGGAGTTGATTAAGCTATACCTATCAAGAATTAGAGATATTGGTATATTCTAAGTTCTACTTAGAAAAAAAATATGTGCCACCACCTAATTGTGGAGCAGATGAAAGAAGGAAAGGATCACAATATAATGTTGATTGATATAGCTTCTTCTCTCAACTATTCTAATTTGATGGGGTTAAATATTGCCCTACTAATTTTAAATTTGGAAAAAAATGTAGAGAGTATATAGAGGTGATAAAAATGTGCAAAGATCCAAGGCAAAAAGTTTAAGAGGCAATTTTGATTGAATGAAAATGAAACAAGGTGAGAACATTGTTCAATACAATGAAAGAATCAAAGAGAGTGTGAGTACAATCAAAGCTATAGGAGGAGACATAAATGATGAGAAAATGGTCATTAAGGTACTAAGAGCTCTTCTTCCTATTTATGCATTTAGAGTTTCAGCAATTCAAGAGATGAGATACAATCCTAAAAATAAAATAACCTTTGATGCACATGAGGGGAGATTAGCTACTTTTGAGTTGGACAAATTTGATAACTATACTCCTACTTCTACCAACCTTGAATCTACATTCAAAGCCAAACTAACCCTTGGTAGAAAAAAGAGGAAACTCAAAAGGAAAATAGGTTGATAGTGAAGAATAAGATGATTTAGATGAAGACTTTGAAGTCATTGAAAACCTACTTACAAAATGAGTCTCAAAAGGGAAAGGAAAATTTAGAGGCAAAATTCCATTGATTTGTTTCTCATGTGAAGAAGTTGGGCACATTGTTGCAAGATGTCCAAAAAAAGAATATAAAGATCAAAAAAGAAATAACAAGTTCAAAGACATGAAAGACTTCAAGAGCTACGATGACTACAAAGACAAAGGTAAGAAATATTATTACATTTCTAAAGATTCTAATAGTGATGATAATGAAGAAGTAGTTTACATTGTTGTTAAGGATAAATATGATAATGAAGAGAATGAAAAGATGACACTTATCTCTCATGTTAGCACATGGATAATAGATAGTGGTTGTTCTTATCACATGAATGGTGAAAAAAAAATCTTGAACATTTAGAACACTATGATGGTGGAAGTGTTAGATTTGGAAATAATGAACTATGTTATGTAAAAGGAAAATGAATCATAACATCAATTAAAGGAATCAAATGTGAAAATGCCTACTGGGTTAAAGGATTAATAAATAATCTACCCAATGTAGCTCAACTAAACAATAGAGGATACAAGGTATAATTCATGAATGACAAAGATAAACCATTGGATGGAAAAGGAAACCTAGTCAGGATTGGAAATTAGACAAAAGGCAACTTATTTTACCTAGATATCATTGAAAGTACATATTTTTAGCTCAAATAGAAGAAAGTTGGCTATGGCATAAAAGGATGTGTCATGTTAATTTTGATAACTTGGTTAACATAAGTAAGAACAAATGAGTAAGAGGCATACCTTATCTGAAGAAACCTAAGATGGGCATGTGCAAACAATGTCAAATTGGAAAGATTTATAAAAGAAGTTTCAAAAGTAAGTCCTGTAATTCTAAAGAAGTTTTGGAAGTGGTTCATATAGATCTTTTTGGACCAATAGATATAGAAAGATATTGTGGAGAGATATACTTCATTTTATTTGTTGATGGTTATTCTAGAATGATGACTATAATGTTTTTAAAATATAAGTATGATGCTTTTCAAAAATTCAAATGGTATTTAGCTAGAGTTGAGGAAGAAACAAGGAAGAATATAAAATGTCTGAGATCAAATAGAGGAGGTGAATTCATCTCAAATGAATTCAATGTGTTCTGCAATGAAAGGAAAATCAAACAATATGCATCAACACCTAGAACTCCAAAGAAAAATGGTATAGTAGAAAGAAGAAATAGATCCATCATGGAGTGTGCAAAAACACTAATGACTAAGAAAAATGTTGCACCAAAATATTGGAGAGAAGAAATCATCACAATTGTTCATACACTTAACCAAGTTCAACTAAAGAAAGATACAAACAAAACACCTTATGAATTATGGTATGGGTACAAGTCTAATGTTTATTATCTCACAGTATTTGGAAGAAAATTTTATATCTTGAAAGATGTAAGGAAAGGAAAGCTTGATGCAAAAAGTGATGAAGGTATATTCCTAGGTTACTCCAATAAAAGTAGGGGATACAAATGTTTGAATCTTGCTACTCACGAAGTCATAGAAAGTGCACATGTGAAGATTGATGAGTTTACAAAAAGAAGTGAAGAACAAAGTACAAAGGAGCCTGAAGACTACATAAATTTTACTATGAGGAGGAACCTGAGACTTTACCAAAAATAGTTGAAGTCAATCAAAAACAAAGTGAACCCAATAAATCATTGGCAAAGGTACTAGATTTGCAGTTATAGGCAGTGCAACCTAAGTCATGGTTAGAGGAACTCAAGTTACAACCAGACTAGCCAAAGAAACCCAAGTCATAGTTAGAGGAACCCGAGTTAAAACCAAATCAACAAGAGGAACATGAGAAAAAGATAGAAGAACATGTAGAACCAAGTGAACCAAGTTCAGAATCAAGAAAGAAATTTTCCAAGACTTGCAATTTTTTTCAAAAGACATCATGCACCTAAACAAATAATTGGAGAGACATATGAGACATATGATATAATGATAAGGAACAAATTAAATGGTACATGTTTTCTTAGTGAATTTGAACCTAGATCTATAAAAGATGCATTAGCAAAGGAAGGCTGGATAGAGGTAATGAATGATGAAATTGAAGAAATAGAAAATAATAAAACATTTTCTCTTGTACCTAGGCCTAAGGATAAGAATGTGATTTGTATAAAATGGATATTCAGAAATAAGTTGAATGGGAAAGGAGAAGTAACAAGGATCAAGGCAAGGATAGTATGGAAAGGATATGCTCAAGAAGAAGGTATTGACTATTCTCCCCTATTGCAAGACTTGAAGGAGTCAAAAAATACCTAGCATATGTAGCACAAAGAGATTCAAAGTATATCGGATGGATGTTAAATCAGATTTCTTCAATGTAGTCCTAGAAGAAGAAGTCTACATTGAACAACCTAAAGGTTTCATTGATCCAACCAAAAGAGACATGGTATATAAAGCTTTAAATAGACTAAAGAAAGCTCCTAGAGCATGGTATGAAAGGTTTCATGGATGTATGATAACAATTGGTTTTGTGATGCAGGCAAGAGTGAATAACTAGGGCCAAAAGCTCACCTAGCTATCCAAACCACCCTACAAGAGTTAAAAGAACAAAAGCAAACACAAGGAATAGCAACCAAAGGAGGAAGAAGAGTGAAATACTTTTATTAATTCATCAAAATATCTTCATACATGCCTAGTTGTAAGGCATTCTAGGTTATGACCAATTATAAATATATTCACATTCGAAGATCCCATAGAAAATTTATACTTTTAGTTCTACTCCACACTTCTCCTACTCCCCCTAAACTAAAACCTAGAACTCTTTAAATACTAGCCAAAATGGCTTACAGAAGATTCTAGAATAAGGAAAGCCACAAGTTGACCCAAAATAGATATTAACTACCTATACAAAAATTAAATGCAAGCAAAATCGGCCCAAATTGGAACTAGACACAAATAACTTGGAAAATGAAGACTTCATAGAAATTGGTACTCAATATCTACATGAGATTGATACCTAAAGGATTACTTAGCACCAATAGGAACTTGACACCCAAAGGATCACTCAGCACCAATAGAAACTTTGTACCCAAAGGATCACTCGGCATCAATAGGTAGAAAGAACAAAAGTGCAAGGAAACCCATGATTCTCGTACATCAGACAACCAATGTTGGAAAAATTATTATCTTGAACCATGCAAGTGTCACAACCTATGCTAAATCCAACTTAGATTAAGAAATCCATGTAGCATCTTCAATTGGTATATTCTTCCATTTCACCAAATACTTGTAGTAATCTTTTCCTCTTGTACTTTTTCCAACTCTCTGATCCAAAATCTATTCAACTTCTTCAATCTACTTCTTAGGATAATCATCAGGTATAGTGACTTCATCATCTGACTCGTGATACTTGTATAAATCAAAAACATTGAATATAGGAGATATATCCATGTCATCAAGTAACTCAACTTCATATGCATTACTACTATCAAATTTCTTCAAGATCTTACAAGGTCCAAACTTCTTCATCTTTAGCTTACTATATGTTCAAATAGGAAATCTTCCCTTCTTCAAATGAACCATTACCTCATCACCAACTTCAAAATCATGATGTCTTCTAGAATTATCAACATTCTCTTTATACTTCTGATTACTTTGGTCCAACCTCAACTTCACTTCCTTATGCAAATACTTCATGAAATCAGCAAATGCTTCCCCTCAAGCACTTCTCTTGTCTTCACCAACAACATCCCTCAAATTTGATACTCCTCTATGTTGCATTCTAGTAACAATCTCAAAAGGTGTCTTCCCTATACTCTTATTCAAAAAATTATTATATGCAAACTCAGCTTGTGCCAATACCATCTCCCAATTACTTGCCTCGTCTCAAACAAAACATCTCAGCAAATTATTCAAGCTTCTATTCACAACCTTTGTCTATCCATCGGTCTATGGATGGAATGTAGAACCAACCTTCAACTTAGTACCCATCTTCTTCCACAAAGTCTTCCAAAAATAACCAACAAACTTACTATCTCTGCTAGAAACAATACTTCTTGGTAATCCATGCAATCTCACAATCTCTTTAAAGAAAATTTTAGCAACATGCTCGACATCTAATGTATTCTTACATGGTATAAAATGAGCCATCTTAGAAAATCCATCCACTACAAAAAAATATGGAATCATACCCCTTCACTATCTTAGGTAATTAAAAAATAAAATCCATAGTAATGTCACTCCAAGGTTTCTCAGGAACAACAATAGGTGTATACAAACCAATATTCTAACTTCTTTCACAACTTGACAAACTCCACAACTCTTCACAAATTTCTAAACATCCTTATACATTTGTGGCCAATAATACCTTTTTTTCAGTAAAATCAATGTCTTATCAATTCCAAAATGTCCAACCAATCCACCACTATGCTTTTCCTTGATCAAATTAACTCTCATAGAACTTCTAGGGATACACAATTGAATACCTTTGAACAACATACCTTCTTGAATGAAATACTCATCATACTTACTTATGTGATCTATTAGATTTGGTGCTTTGCACTCTCTCCATGCCTCAAAAAAATAAATGTTAATATCATACAATTCTTTCATTTTAGTCAACAAAGAATGTCTTCTACTTAATGCATCAACAACTCTGTTAGTAACTCCACTCTTATGCTTAATAACAAATGTGAAACTCTACAAGTACTCAACCCACTTCATATGTCTCTGATTCAATTTATATTGACTTCCCAAGTATTGCGAAGCTTTATGATTAGTATACAACACAAACTCTTTAGGAATCAAATAATGTCTCCACTTCTTCAATGCTTGAACAATAGCATAAAATTCTTGATCATACACAGAATACTTTCTTTTAGCATCATTCAACTTTTCACTAAATAAAGCAATAGGCTTACCTTCTTGACTTAATATAGCTCCTATTGCACTACCACTAGCATCACATTCCACTTGAAATACCTCATTGAAATCAGGCAAAGCCAAAATATGTAACTCAGCAACCTTTTGTTTCAAAGTCTCAAAAAATTTATCAGCTCCATGTGTCCACTTGAATTCCTTTTTATCTCCTCTCATTGTCTCAGTCATAGCATTACAAATAGAACTGAAATTCCTTATAAACTTCCTGTAAAAACTAGCCAAGCCATGAAATGATCTTACCTCACCCACAGTCTCAGGTGTAGTCCATTCAAAAAATTGGTTAACCTTCTCAGGATCCATCTCCAAACCATCATCTTAAATAAAAAATCCCAAATACACAATCTCCTCTTGCATAAAAGAACTCTTTTTCAAATTAATCATTATCTTTTCCTCTTTCAACCTCAGTAATTCTTGTCTAATATGCTCAAGATGCTCTTCCTTATTCTTACTAAATATCAGAATGCCATCCAAATAAACAATCACGAACTTACCCAAAAACCTTTTCAAAACTTCATTCATCAACCTCATGAAAGTACTAGGTGCATTAATCAAACCAAAAGGCATAACTAACCATTCATACAAACCATCTTTTGTCTTGAAAGTAGTCTTCCATTCATCACCTTCTCTGATTCTGATTTGATGATAGCCACTCTTTAAATCAATCTTGGTAAAATACTTTTCTCCACTCAAACAATCCATTATGTAATCCATCCTTGGCATAGGAAATCTATATTTCACTATGATCTTGTTGATAGCTCTAGAATTAGTACACATTCTCCATTCTCCATTCTTTTTAGGAATTAATATAGTAGGTACAGCACATGGACTCAAACTTTCTCTGATCAATCCTTTCTCCAATAACTCATGTACTTACCTGTTAAGCTCTTCATTCTCTACAGGTGTCAATCTATATGGTGCTTTATTTAGAAAACTAGCTCCAGGAATTAGATCCATTCAATGACTTATACTTCTCATTGGAGGTAAACCACTAGGTATATCCTATGCAACAATATCCTTAGATTCACTCAAAAAAATTTCAATTTCTTCTATTGCTCAGCTTCCATTAGTTTATGTTGTCACTCAATCACAACTGATTGGTACTCGGCTAAAACTATTTGTTGGCACACAACTTGGTCCTCTAGGAATTATAGCAAAACAAACTTGGTTCCTTTTCATTTCCTTTTCAAATTGTTTCCCATTAACCATGAAAATTTTTACAGTAGTACAATTCACCTCATTTGGACTTTCTATCAAAGGAAGCAATATTTTCTTCTTCCCATTCACCCAAAAGGTATATTGACTTAATCTTCCATCATGTATAGCATATCTATCATATTTCCAAGGTCTACCCAATAGAATATGACAATGATCCATCGGCATAATATCACACAAAACTTCATCAAAGTAATGTCCAATATTGAATTTCACAAGGCATTGTTCACTTACCAATATCTTATGCTCATCTTTGATCCATGAAACATGGTAGGGTTTAGGATGCTTCAACCTCTATAATTGCAAATTTTTAACCAGCTCTTCTGATGCCAAATTTATAGAACTTCCACTATCAATGATCACTTTGTAGCATTTTCTAGCCATCTTACATCTAGTCTTGAAAAGACTTCTCCTTAAAATAGGTTCCTTGTCACTTCTCTTATTACATAAGGTTCTTCTCACCATCAGATTTTCTCCAACCTTAGGTCCACTTGGTGAACCCTCATCTTCTCCTTGAATCACAACATTTCTATTACCTTGCCTACTTTCAAAGGATCTACATTCAAAAGACCTATGTCCCTCTTAACCACATTTGAAACAATTACCATGAAATCCACCTCTAGAATAAGAATTACCTCTTCCTCGATAAGAACTAGTACCTCCTCGGTAAGAATCACCACCTTTCCGCTTGGTCTTTCCTTTGTCATCATTCTTCCATTCAAATATACCATTGTCTTACACAAAATTGTCAAATCTACCACCTTCTCCATAGGATCTACCTCTGTCTCTTTGGAATCTACCACCTCTACCTCTCTATCTTTGTTCATGTTTCTTTGTCAAGATCTCCTCAGCTTTCAAGGCATATTGATATGCTTCCTACACACTTTCAAATTTCACAAAACTTATCTCATCTTGAATCCCAAATCTCAATCCATTTATGTATCTTGCAATTTTCTCAACATCATCATCCACATGTGTGAATCTGATGTCCAATCTATAGAATTTCTCAATATACTCCTTAACACTCGTGTCTTTTTGTCTCAAATTTTCCATCTTTCTCAACAAGCTAACTTGGTAATCAATAGGAAGAAATTTTTTCTTTATCTTGTTCACCATCTTCACCCAAGTTTTGATCTTTTCCTTTCCTCTCATTTTTCTATCAGTTTGCAAATGCTCCTACCGCAGTGAGGCATGACCTTTCAATCTTGTAACTATAATCTTCACCTTTCTATTATTAGGAGTGTTTTCATACTCAAAGAACTTCTCCATATCAGAGATCCAATCCAGTACAGCATTGGTGTCCAATTTCCCATCATAAGGAACAACTTCCACAGAAAGCTTTAAATTAGCTCTAGACAATACTCTCAACAATTTTTCTTCATCTTGATCTTCTTCATGTTTTAGATTAGGGTTTTCTGCTACTACTTCATCATCACTTACATCATCAAGATGTGCTCCTCTCCTCTAGGCTATCTCCATAGAATCTAATCTAGCTACAATTTGTCTTAATTGATACAATATGGCATTATCAACATTATTCCCTCTACCACTAACCATCTTCACAAATTTGGTTCTTGCAAGATCGTAACCCTTTGCAAGCTATAAGTCAAATCTATAGATATGCCACCCTACAACCCAAATTCACTTAGGATTCTGCACGATCCAATCAAGGAAGGATGAACCTCAAGCTCTGATACCACTTGATGTAGGCAAGAGTGAATAACTAGGGCTAAAGGCTCACCCAACTAGCCAAACCACCCTGCAAGAGTTAACACAATGGAATCAAACACAAGGAATAGCAACCAAAGGAGGAAGAAGAGTGAAATACTTTTATTTATTCATCAAAATATCTTCATACATGCCCAGTTATAAGGCCTTCTAGGTTATGGAAGATTATAAATATACTCACATTTGAAGATCCCATGACAAATTCATACTTTTAGTTATGCTCCACACTTCTCCTACTCCTCCTAAACTCAAACCTAGACCTCTTTAAATACTAGCCAAAATGGCTTACAGAAGATTCTAGAATAAGGAAAGTCACAATTCAGCCCAAAATAGATATTAACTACCTATACCAAAATTAAATGCAAGAAAAATTGGCCCAAACTAAAACCAGACATAGATAACTCAGTAAATAAAGACTTTGCAAAAGTTGGCACTCAGCATCTACACCAGCTTAGCACCCAAAGGATTACTCAACACCAATAGCAACTCAGCACCCAAAGGATCACTCGGCACCAATAGGAACATGGCACCCAAAGGATCACTTAGTACCAATAGGAACTCAACACCCAAAGGATCACTTGGCACCAACAAGAACTCGGCACTTGAAGGATCACTTAGCATCAATAGGTATAAAAAAAAAGTGTAAGGAAACCCAGGATGTTCCTGCATCATTTTGAAAAGACAAATGATAATCATAATTTTTATATTAAGGAAGGACCATAGGAAAAGATATTTCTTGCAAAAATATTTGTAGATGATATCATATTTGGAGGACATGAGACATTATGCAAATCATTAGCTAAAGAAATGAGGAAATAATTTGAAATGTCTATGTTTGGAGAGATTAAATTCTGTGTGGGTCTACAAGTTCATCAAATGAAGGATGTCATAATCATCACTCAGTCAAAGTACATCAGGGAAATATTAAAAGCATTTGGAATGGAAGATTCCAAACTAGTTGTAACACCTATGTCTATTGGACATAAAATTTCAAAGAATTATGATTCAAAAGAGGTAAATCAAATTACTTATAGATCAATGATTGGGAAAATTTTGTATGTGGTACACACCAAACCTAATATTGCATTGGTAGTTGGCATAGTTGTAATATTTTTTGCTAACCCTAAAGAAAATCACATGATGACAATTAAGAGGATTCTAAGGTACCTAAAAGGAATTGAAGAATATGATTTATGGTATAATAAAGTAAAAAATATTGAGTTAAGAGCCTTTACTGATGTAGATTGTGTACGAAGCATTGATGACAAAAAAAGAGTTAGTGGAGGTGTATTCTTTCTTGGAAAGAGATTAGTATCTTAGCCAAGTAAGAAGCAGAATTGTGTTTCCCAATCTACAATAGAGGCAAAGTATGTTGTTGCATTAGCCAATTGTTCTAACATAATAAGGATCAAGCAATTAATGTGAGGAATGAAGGAGGAAATTAAGGAACCTGTGGTTATCTATTGTGATAACACAAGTGCAATCAACATATCCAAAAATTCTATGATGCACACAAAGACAAAACACAATGCAATCAAGTATCCTTTTTTAAGGGAATTGGTTCAAGACAAAGAGGTGAGATTGGAATATGTGAACACGAAGGAGTAGATAATAGATTTATTTACTAAGGCTTTACCTAAGAATATATTTATGTATCTAAGATGTAAACTAGGCATTATTCCCCCCTTTAGATGCTCACTAAAGCACAAGCTAGTGAGGCATCAACCAAGTTACATTGAAGATCTATCAAGTTAATGCAGATTGTCACACTTTAGGTGTGAAATGCATAACATATTATATATGAATCAGTACAAAAGGTACAAAACAACTTCAAAGTTTGTATGCTTTTTCATTTGATGTCAAAGAGGGAGAGTTTTGTATTTAGTTGATGGAATGTCAGAGAGAGAGAGAGAGAGAGAGAGAGAGAGAGAGAGAGAGAGAGAGAGAGAATGGTAGAAGTCCACAAAAAATTGATGAAAGATGCAAAAGGAAGAATTCAATTTGGAAGCAACTAAGACAAATCCAAACATAATCATAGAGGGAGTTGGTATGGATGAGAATCAGCATGAAACTAAGTATATTATTCAATTTCTCATATGTTTATAAGTTTATGTTGACCTGTTGTGTTACTATCAATTCCAAAGAGGGAGTTTGTAAGAAATAATTCTTCAATTGTATGTTGTCATTGATGTTATACAAATTTCATATTAACTAAGAAATGAAGAGTTTTCGCAATATTAACCTTGCATATTTTAGTATTGTTTGAGCAGTTGGATAATGAAGACATTTCAATGTAAATAGAGTAGTTGGTTAAAGAAGGGTATCCTTCTTGTAGTATTGATCGAGTGGTCGGGAATCAAAGGAATCAAAGTATTAACCAAGCATTTAATCTTAGTATTGATCAAGTGACAACAAAATGCAATTATCTAATATTTCATCGATTGAGGTTGACTATTTGGATTTTTATTGATTATTTGGAAGGGTACTCAAGATGAATTGTCCTAGCTTATGATATATAAGAAATATCAAGTTGTGAGGATAGAATGTACAAGTGGAATATGAAATAAGATGGATATGTGAGTGGGGAAAAAGGCAGATCAAGAAATGGTAGAAGATAAGATGCAAAGAACATCTGATCAACAAGGATCTAGAGGTCAAGAAAAAAAATAGATATGAATCTGCAAAGATAGTTGCTTCATAAATTAGGTCAAATTGGTGTTACCTTCTAACTAGTGCAACAATGAAGAAAACTCTTAATAGAGTAGAATTAATAGTCATATTGTAAATCCTCTAACAAGGTGATATTTCAAGATTGAAGTGTTTTAAGACCTCTAACTAGGACACTCCTAATAGGATGATCTAAATCCTCTAACAACGTCATACTTAATAGTATGTATTGTAACCTTTGACAGGGTTGGCTCCTAACAGGGCTCACTTTAGAAGAGTTTAAAATATTGTAACTAGTTTCATGGTGGTTTTCTTGAATATGGTATCACTTTAAATCTTGGTGCCATATGTGTTCATGTTATTTTCTTATGCTTTACATTTTCATAACTAAGTGATTAAAGGCTAAAACAAATTAATAATTGTAAGATTGCTTTGTTAATTGAGTAATAGTAATATTGTAGTGTTAACTGAGTTGAATAGTATTGCATGATTAGTGAAAGTTTGAATTGACATCTATAGACAAGGAATTATTTTTGCTGTAACTAATTCACCCCTCCCCTCCCAGTTACACTCTACATTTCCAACAATAATAACATTATTAGTTAGAGCTAACAATATCCCCCTTTCGCATTGATGTTAGCATATAAACACATAAAATACTACATTACATAACTATTAGTGAATATATTATCTTTTCCTATAAAAATCAATAATTCAATCTATGCCCAAGGTAGAAAATCAATGATGCTCATAACAACTTTTTTGGTGACTCTACTGGGTAGTCCCTAGAAGAAGAGGACTAAGCCCTTTAAAGTGGTAATGAATTACAATGGTCCTACCACATGATGGCATTTTCCTTGTTTTGTACCCTAACTTAGGTTTTGAAGTACACAAGAAGACATCATTTCTGACTTGATTTTAGTTGCCTAGGCACTATGTCAAAATAATTAGCAATTCCAATAGGTTCTGAATATCCTTGAAAGAGAAGAGGAATGTGCTAAAAGGTGTGCTAGAAGTTCAAGAAGTGGTAGTGGTTGGTAGACTTTTCCAAGCCCTTGCAAGACCCTAAAGTGGAAAGAAAGAAAAAAAAAATTGGCTAAGAAAAGGTACACAAGGGGAGAAAGACAAAAGGGTGTCCTTGACAAAAACTTTGAGCCTTTGATGAATTTGAATTTTCTTCCTGATTTTAATACTCCAAGCAAATGAAAGAGTAAATCATGTAGTAGACCTAGTTCTCCTCCCAATTATTCCCCTATCTCACCTCTAGTACAATCTCTCCTTTCACTAAGAGTCCTAATCCCTTCTCACATTAATAGCTAGCCTTTCTAATTTAGGTTAGCCAACATTGTTGTCAATCAACTATGGGGACAAAATATAGGGCCTTTGAACCTCGGGGTTAAATTTGTGTTGCCTAAAGGTGTAATTGAGATTTTTCCCAAGTTCAATGGTGATAGAAAAACCTCTATAGATGATCACCTAAGTGCCTTCCACACAACATGTAGAATCATAAGTGTTCCCACTCAAGAGATAGCCATGAGGCTATTCATTTGGGAACTCACTAACATGGTCGTTGATTGCTTCAATCATTGGCCCCAACATTCCATAGCTAGTTGGGATGACATGAAGATAATGTTCAACAGTAGATTCAAAACTCCTAATAATGAATGCTCTTCGCTACTTTAGTTAAGCTAGTTGAAGAAAGAAATGCACAAACCCATGAGGGAATTCATGGCTGAATTCAATAGACTGATACAAAGGATCCTTGCCACCTGTAGGCCAAATGGGGAAAATAAGAATATTTTCTTTGTAAATGTGGTCCTACCTAGCATAAGTTTTCATCTACTAAAAGATATAGTAGTTAATTTGGCTATTTCTCAAAGATTAGCTATCTATTTGGAAGATGTGTTGATCATGGCTAGAAAATGGAGAAGAGAAGTACAATCCTCTGGAGCTATTTCTACCTTTTCCTCCATCGATCTCTTCATGTAGAGATTGATGAATGATATGGCTATGTTGAAAAGGTAGCCAAATAGAGCTAGTGGTCCTTACCAATCCCTATGTCAAGATGTTAATCAAAGGCAACAACACTCAAGACATGACAAAACCCCTTTCCTAACAATCCCTTAGCCAAGGTTGTAAATTAAATAAGTACCTAAAGAAACTATGTGTTTATTCCACCTAACCATAGATCATAATGAATGAACTTGTACCGATTGATTGAGATGCATTCAGATGGAAAAAGATGCTCTTAGTGCAAAATAGCTGGTCAAATGTGAAGGGGGCAAGGCCAAAAATTTGGGTACCTATTTTCTTGATTAAGAGTCTAACACAGAAAGAGGGGAAGATTCTTTTGTAACATTGCAAGATCCTACCTACACTATCTTGACTGAAAACCAAAGAAATTAAAAGACTTATACAGGGGCTAATGCTACTGGCACTAGCTCCAAAGGGAAAGAACACATACATACTGATCAAACAAGGAATGCAAACTTTAAAATATTATCAAAAATAGAGTTGGCATCCAACACTTCCACTTTTGACATTGTGGAATTCTATAAATCTTCCTACATCTCTATCTCTCCAATGAAATAATTGAGGATGAACCCTAAAGAGTTAGATAAACTAGTCCAATATGTGAAAAGGGAACCTCTCACAAATGCTCAATTCATTAATAATGTTAGAGAGATCCATACAACTCATGAGAAGCATGTCTTTGTGTTAGAGAGCACTAGGAAAGTCCCTAATGTAGAACCTTGTGCTCATGTCATGGAAGGAGAAGTTGAAGCTAGGAAATTCAACCCATTTTATGCCTCTCTATTGTTAAATGGGTGAAAACTCAGCAATTGCATTATAGATTTGGGGGCATATGATTTTCCAACTCTAGTAGCCAAAGCCCTTGGCCTTGATCTCACTAAAACTTTTGGACAATGCTAATCTATAGATGGGAAACAAGTGCGTCTTGTGGGTCAAGTCAAGGATGTACATGTTGTCCTTTACACTTGTCCAGATAAGAGATTGAAAATAACCATCTTGGTGGATGATATCCCCACCAGTTATGGGATGTTTCTAAGAAGAAAATTTTGTAAGGATATGGGAGGGGAGATCAAGATGGATTAGTTTGAGGATTTAATTCTAGTGAGTAAAAAGAAGATTAAATTAGAACCAAAATCAAAGAACAAATACATTGTGGTACCTTTAGACAACCCCAAAGCCTAGATATTGTACAAAGAATGTTAATTTGGAAACTACATGATCCTGCCCTATAGTGAGCATGAAGAAAGTAAGAAAGAAACTAACGCAATAGCCCTATGGATGATGTAATTTGATGGTAGTTTCTCTAATTCAAGATCTAGTGTCAGGGTAGTTTTGATTTCTCCCTCAAGAGACATGTTCCCATTCTCTTTTAAATTGGATTTCAAGAACACAAATAATAAAATAGAATATGAAGCCTTTCTTTTGGGGTTGCAAGAGGCCAAAGAAAAAGGGACAAAACAACTAAAGGTAAAGGATGATGCAGAACTCATCATAAAATAGGTAAGAAATCAGTTCTCTATAAAACAAATGATAGAGAAACATTATAGGAACCTAGTTTGGGATGAGATAGAATCCTTTGATTCTTTCTCCATTGAGTTCATCCCTCATTCACAAAACTCTAGGGTTGATTCATTAGCCATTTTTGCCTCTTTAATCCTCCCACATCCTAATTTAAAGAGTGGTGACTATAAGATAGAGATGATTTATAGGCTTAGCATACCAAACAATGTAGATCATTGGCAAGTCTTTAATAATAATTCACAATTAAAAGATTTTATTGGATGTATTGGAAACTTTGTTGATGTTTTCTTTGAAGGGTTAGAAAAGGATGGTAAGCTAGTATGCAAAGAATTAGATGAATCTAAAGAAGTGATTTAGTTAAAAGGAAACAAAATCCCAAGGGGGTTGGTCTTACTTGAGCATCTGTTCAGGTAGAAAGATGACAACATTATTAGAAAAGATGTTTGTAATGAGGGCCTAAAAGAATGTGATAAAATTAATATTGGAAATGAAGGAGACCCTAGATGGATCTTGATTAGATGAACCTACTCTAAGAGAGAAAAGGGAAGTTTTCTTAAACTTCTAATGAGATATAGGGACATCTTATCTTGGGGCTATGAGCATTTGAAAAATTTCAAGAATGGAGAATTCAGGCACCACATGCATCTAAAACTTGAGGCAATTCCTTATCAACAAAAGCTTCAAAACTATAATCTAAAGGTATCTGAAGCAATTCTGAAAGAAGTGGAGAAGATGTTGAAAGCTCATATAATCTATCCAATTCACCATTTGACTTGGATAGTGAAAATTGTTCCTATAAGAAATAAAAATAGTGAAATAAGGATCTGTGTTGATTTTAGGAACTTAAACTAGGCTAGTCTCAAGGACAATTATGCACTCCCAACTATGGACCATTTTTTACAATCAATTTTTGGGTCTGAGATTATGTCAATTCTTAATGGCTACTTAGGGTATAATCAAATTAGTGTCTCTCTGGAAGACCAGCACAAAACAACTTTTGTTACTCCCTGGGGTACCTATGCTTAGAATAGAATGCCTTTTTGCTTGATCAATGTGGGCACAACATTTTAGAGAGTAATGAAGTCCTCTTTAAAAGACTTGTGAGACAAAATAATTGTAATATATATGGATGATCTAATTGTCTACTCCAAGAGGAGAAAGCACCATCTGAGAGATCTCAAAGTAGTATTAAGCTAATGTAGACAACATGGGATATCTCTCAATCCTTAAAAAGTCCATTTTTTTCATGGAAGAAGGCAAGCTTATTGGGCACATTGTTTCCAAGAAAGGCATAAGAATGAATCTGGATAGAATTAAGGAATTCCAACATTTGTCCTTGCCTACCAATAGAATTGATTTAAAATCCTTCTTTTGTTAAATAAATTTTCTAAGAATTTTTATTCCTAAGTTCTTAAAAAAAGTGAGACATATGCTAAACATGATGAGCGAGAAATGCCATTTCAGATGGTATGAGGAAGGAAAAGGGCTTTCAAGGACATTAAGATAGCTATTTCAAATGCTTCTATGTTGGTCAACCCATATTTTAAGAGAGATTTTATCATTTATTGTTATGCCTCAAAGAATACTCTATCTAGTATCTTGACTCAGAGAAGTGATCAGGATAAAGAAACCTCAATTTCCATCATGAGCATACCCTTTAGAAAGCACAAGACTCAAATGGAGAAACATATTCTTGTTGTGGTAAACACATTGAAACAATTTAGGTATTATATTTTGTATTCTCATTCTACTATATATGTACCTAAGACTATAGTTAAAAGCATATTGACTAAAAAAGATAGTAGGATAAACAAGAGAGTAATATGGGTGGCCAAGATCCAAGAATATGATGTTACAATAAAACTTAGTAACTTGGTCAAGGAGTGGGGTTTGTACAAATTGATAGCAAAAAATAAAGAGTCTTTTCCAGAAGATGTAGCTGTCAAACCCACAGTTTTGCTAGCTAGCTCAAACGATCCTTGTTTTGCTAATGTAGTATACTACTTGACCTATGGTGAATGACCAAGAAAATTGAGTTACAAATAAAATAAAACCTTAGGTTGAAAGTAGCCAAATACGTAATCTCACAAGGCATGTTGTATAAAAGAGGCATGAATGGAACCTTCTTGAGATGTGTGGACAATGAGTAGTAGAAAAAATTATTGAAATTATATCATTCAAATGTTTGTGGTGAACATTTCTCCTCTATGGTAACTACTTTCAAAATTATTAGAAATTGTTTATATTTGCCAAACATTTTTAAGGATTCATACCTATATGTAAAGGAGTGTGAGAAGTGTAAATTTTTTATAGGTTGCCCTTAGCTCACAACATTATCATTGAGACTAGTAGTGATTGATGAAACTTCTCACCAATGGTGTATAGATTTCATAGGACCTTTAAACCCTCCATCTAGCACCAGCCATGTATATATCCTAAAGGCTATGGATTATTTCACCAAGTGGGTGGAGGCAGTCCCAACAAAGAAGGCTAACACACAAGTAGTGTGCGATTTCTTGATGGAGTTTATATTCATCAAATTTTAGGGTTCCATAGAAGATAGTAGCCGATAACACAACCTATTTCTCATCTAAAGAAATTTCTATATTTTTCTATGAACATGACATATCCTTGGCATATTCTTCAAATTTTTTTCCTAAAGGCAATGGGTAGGTGGAGTCTAAGAAGAAGAACCTTGTCACCATAATGAAGAAATTGGTAAGTGGCAATGCCTAGAATTGGCATAATAAACTATATGAGGCATTATGGGCTAACAAAATCACATCTAAGAGATCTATTAGCATGGTTCCTTTTGAATTGGTCTATGGAGTGGGAGCTCAAGTATCCCTATCACTGGAGTTATTTATTGTGAAGTTGCAATTAGTAATCAAGGATCCATTTTTCTAAGAGTCTGTAGAAAAGAAAGTAATGTATCTGAACAAGGTGGAAGAAGAGAGAGATAAATGTTGGAATTACAATAGGAAAGATAAACATCTAGGGGGCATGAATCAGTAGCTCAAACTTTTAACCCATAAAATATTCACCACACATTCATCTCACATATTCAATAAGTAAATTGAAATATCATGAAAAGCATGTACATCTAATGTATGTAAACAAATAAGTATTCACACATATATGACACCATATATGATTACCTAGACACCCTCTAATGAGAAGGTAAAACTAGGGTGGGGATGACACCCACAAATCTTCACTACTATAGTAATAAAGTGCATCCAATGAAGGTTACAATGTTTGATCATGAAACATGATCTAACCTGTGAAAGGTCTACCTTGTTAAAGGCTTACGAAGACTGCTAGGTCTTACCCTGTTAAAGGATTTCAAGACCTATTAAAAGTGTGACTTGTTAAAGGACTTAAACTCACAATAAAGTAAGCACCTTGTTAGAGGATTTCAATACAATGTGTTAGGACTGCTCTATTAAGAGATTTAACTAATTCACCTGTTAGAATGTCTCAGCATTGATCCTATGGTTAGGACTTTGTTACATGATGATAGATCACCTCTAAACTGATGTATTCTCTTTTCTATTCACTATTTCCTTCTTTTGTTCTCCTTTAATTGATTCTACAATGCAATTTCAAATCATAATACCTTGGTCACCATGAATGTCTTGGTTTACTCATGCAAAACTCTCCTTGATCATTCATACATCCCCTTTCACACTCTTGAAAGTTTAGGATTTTTCCTCCCTAAGAAGACCTAGGTGACTTAGGGTTAGGTAAGAATCAATAGTTGTGATTCATCCATTTTTCCACTTATACTTTCCCTTTACCTAAATGGATGCATGTAATTCATAGGGATTCCAACTTAAGATTCATCCTTATCACCAAAATATCAAAATTCAATCTGTAAGTCAGCTCAAAAATGGTTTACATAGTAGTTTGTACCAATACAAAAAACTATGAAAAAAATGTGTTACTCAACATATGAAGTCTCTGATGCTTGGCATATGCTGATTTCAATACTATGACTCGACATCTGAATGACTCAGCATGCACTACTTGCTCAACCCTTGAATCACTTGACATATATTGCTTGCTCAGCACTTAAATAACTTAGCACATGAGTGACTTGGCACTCATTGTTGACTCAGCATGCTCTAACTTATACATGTTGTGCTCGGCATACACTACTTGTTTGACATGAATTAAGTAAATGACTTAAGTTCATAGACACTCACTTGTCAAAACCAATTTGAGATCAACAATCTCTCCCTTTGAAATGAGTTTCAAAAACACTTGGTCATGCATTAATACTTTTATTCTTATGAGCATAACATAACATAACTATTAAGCCTTGATACAAAATTTCAAAATATCAAAATTTTGCACCAACTTATACCTCAAAATCTTATAACTCCCCCAAGTTGTTTGATCTAGTTCTATACTCAAAATGTTACTCTTGCTGAGTATTTGATCTCTTTCTATTCTTTGTTTTCTCTCCCATGCTTTCTCCCCCATGCTCTTTCTCCCCCTTTTTTACACTAATGTCAATGGGTTATACACTAATGGGTTATACACTAATAGTGTGTTTTTCCAAGAAAGATTCATGGACCTCAAGAATAATCTTAAGAGCAGCATCCCAATTGTCACAAGCTACCTCCACAGACTTAATTTGGATGGCCAGCTTAGTAGCAAGGTGTGCTAGGCCATCTAATCTAGAAATATTGGGGTCTTTCTTCATAAGAGTTACACTAATAGTGTCTTTTTCCAAGAAAGATTTATGGACCTCAAGAATAATCTTAAGATCAACATCCCAATTGTCACAAGCTACCCCCAAAGACTTAATTTGGATGGCTAGCTTGGCAGCAAGGTGCACTAGGCCATCTAATGTAGAAAGATTGGGGTCTTTCTTCATAAGAGTTTCTGCATAGCCTAACTCCTTGTACAAAATCTCCATGTGAGAAGTCAATGTAGTCTAGATGCTTATCAGTTTAGCCATTATGTTGGTTTCATCTACGAATAGTGTTGCTAACTAATTCTGGGTTTGCAATAGGGTCCTCAAGTGTTGCTCACTTTGAGCTAGAGTCATGGGAAATTTAGTTGTGGATGACTATATTTTAATTTCCAAGCTTAATATTTGATTCCTTATTTCTTGTGTGAAGAGTGTAGGATTACACAGTTTGGTGTATAGAGAGAAAATATTCTCAAGTGCCTTCTTCACACTATCTATCTTAGTTGCCAATGAAACTTGTGTAAGTGTTATATCACTAGATATCTTCTCATTCACTTTATGTTGAAACTTCTTTTTAGACCATTCTAATAATTTTGCATTAGTATCAACGTTTGCATCACTTACCTTTTCCACTATGTTGGTCAATTGTTCAAGATTTGGCTTGGTTTTATCTAGAGAAGGTAGACTAAATGCATCCAAGAAGATGTCTTTAATATCAAGCAAAGCTTTCTTCTATGTATGTTCCCTTCTAATCAATTCTTGATGTTTCTTTCTAGCTAGGGCTTGTTGAAGTATACCCATATGCTCAATTGTTATTGTTCCATAATCATATTTTGGCAAAACAAATTCTTCATCCAGGCTTACATCTACATATGGTATTACCCCTTCTTCCTTTGATAAACTTGGACTTGGCACTAAGAATTGCAAAGCTATTGCATCTATGCTTGGCCTTTGAAGAGTGTGATTGGAAGGAGTTCCAGATACTAGTAGTGTTACCAATGCTTGAATTGTTGTTAGCTCCTTTAGCTTGGGTGTCAACTTAGTCTCTCCAAGCTTGTCCATTTCTACCTCATTGATTTCAATTGAACTTTGAACTTGTGTTGGAGGTATAGATGAATCTATCTAACCTGTTTGACTTTGTGGTTCGTTAATGATTTGTGTTTCCATTTTATCCCTTCCAATTGTCTCAACCTTTTCTGGTGCAACTTCTAGTATTTTTTTGAAGACTGTACACTATTGACTTCAGGGGTGATGGTAGGTGGTTCTTATGTTTTCACCTCCTCCCTTGTACTTTTAGTCACTAATTTCTAAAGTTCATCTACACTCACCAATATAGGGTTGTCACATAATTTAGCCTATAGTGTAGATTGATCAAGTATCTTTTTCAAGTCTTCCTCTATTTGGGGATTGATGTTTTAAATAGTGAGATTAGAAACATCATTTACTGTGATAGTTTTAGTACTTACACTTGTTATCTATGGAGGGTTGGCATTAAGCATTTGTGTATCTTGTACACTTTTTTCTTGTTTCTGCTCTTTCTCAATTGTTTCCTGATTATTTACATTCATTTTAGTACCTCCCTCAATTGTGCCTTCATTGTTGTCATCATCTTGATCATCTTTAAGCTCAATAGGATCTTGTTCTCCTATTTTTATTGTAGCTAGACCATATGTAATTTTCCACATTTGTGTGATCTTCTTTACAACATCTTCTATGTTATTTGTAATATGTTGAATGCTCTATATTTAGGAACAAATCTAATAGCATATTTCTTTATGGCTTTAGATATGTGCCTTACTAAGTTTAGGCATAACTTGAGTGAGGGATGTCTCCCTAATTTTCCTTTTTAAGTTCAAACAATAATGCCATTTTTTCTCAACTCTTTCATATAAATTTTTGGGCATGGAGTTGGAAATCTCTAGAGGATTTTTTTAAAATTGGCCATCATGGCATATATTGCCTCCTCCACTTGATTCTTTTCAACTTTTCCAAGATTTTCAAAATCAATGTGAAAATTTTTTGATAAATATGTATTATTTCTAACATTCTTACATAATTTGTATAGATCTAAGGATGGATTATGACTCACCACTTGGAATTAGCTATTGTCATCAGATTTAGTTTATTCCTCATCAGTTTCAGCCTCAATAATATATTTCCTCCTTGGTCTCTTTTGTGCTCCACTTTCTTTCTCTTTAGACTTGGCATTCTCTTTAACCTTTTGTGCAATGACACACATGTTGGCCCTTGTGATAGGTGTTGTAGGTTTTGGTTGGCTTGGTTTATCAACCTTCATAGGTCTTGTCACTACTCATGCCTTAGCCTTTCTCTTCTTCTAATCATTAGGAATAGGTGCTTCCTCGGCTTCTTCTTCATGAGCACCTTCTATAGTTTTTGTTTCTTCCTCTTGTTGATCTTCACCCTTTCCTTGTGTCAATGTGAGTGGTGCTTGAATCTGAGTATCTTCTTTCTCTTCATCCTCTTCCTCTTCATCTTCCTACTCTACACCTTCACCAAATTTTTCTTTTAGTTTCCTTACTAGTTTATCCTTGTTTTTTATGATAGAGGCAATCTTCACCTCCATATTAATCTTAGACTTGGCCATCTCATAGTTACCAAATGCTTTGGCATCTTTGTCATTTCTTCTGCAAGTAGTGTTCTTATTGTTGCAATGGTCTCATTAACATTAATTTCATAGCCTAATGGCCTCAACCATATTACTCTTGGAATTGCTGCTTCAACAAATGTATAATCAGCATCAACTAGGAAAAAAACATCATCATAATGTTTTTCCACTAATGACATTTGAATCCTTAATCTCTTCTTCATGGATTGCTTGAAGTATTCAAAATAACTATTCATTACTAACTTAAAATTTTCACCTAATTGTTCAATGAACTCTCCTATTTCAACTGCAACAGACCTATTTGTCTTCCATGCAATAGTACCAAATGTAGGAAATGTGTTCTAAACATAAAATAAGATACATATCAAAATAGGTGCAAATTTATACTGAGAAATCTTTGTTTTCCTTATTGCTCCTTAGTTTTTAATCAATTTTTATAGCTCTAGCCATGCAAGATCATATGTATGATCCTTCTTCACAATCTTGTAACCCATATCTATTGCAATGTAGGGTACACTATTCAGTCTACTTGATTGATATTTTTTATGTGTAATTACCCTTACTACAAAATTTATCAGAGGATCTGTGATGGTGTCTGTGGTCATTCCTCTCTTGTTCCATATAGCTCCCATGTTCTTTTTAATGACTTCTTTGGACTCACTTCTCCTAGTATTTGGTTGATCTAGGGTTGGATGCCCTATTACTCTATGGATTATTCTCTTTGTGATTTTGATTGGCCCATTATCTAACCACACTAAGCTATCATGAATTCTACTCAAAACAATCCTAATCCATTCAATTTTGAAAATGTTAGGGAAATATAGGGCAATGAGTAACCCTTTCTTTTCTACAATCTTTAATTCTTCCCTTAACACACCATTTTCACATAGTTTTCCATATGCTTCTCTAATTTCCATGTCACCAATACTACCAATATTGCAGTTATAACATTTTCTAACATACTATATCATTAAAATTTATGGTGATATCATAGATAACACACAAGAGGGATCTTTTTTGTATGCTATGTCTAGAATGGCCTTGAAATTAGGTTGTTTTATTTCATTGCTAACCAACTGAACATTTAAAACTTATTTTCCCTCTACACTTTTTGAACTAGATGCCATTTTACAAAACTAGGGTGTATGAAATCTGAAACAACGTAGCTCAACACATGATAAATACCTTGTAAAATCTAATTAAATGATGTTGAATAACTACTCAAATCTCCTACAAATGCTTTGGATGAAATTTCTAGATTTCCTTTAGCTCTTCTTGCTCTTTCTCGATTTGAATGATATTAAATTAGTAGAAATTGATCAAATACCCCTTTAAAGTACTACAATTAATGTTAAGTGCTTATATAGCTATAAGCTTGGCATCAGCTAATTTTTGGCTCACTTGACGTCCACTACTCTTTCTATTTGTTTGGCAATCATAGGAAACTTTTCATGCATGACAATAACATGAAAAAATTAAAGATTTTTCTTTGATTCCTTATAACACCTTGCATCTTTATTCATGCTTATGTAATCTTTTTAGAACTAAATCCTTTGGAACTGATGTATGATATAACTTTTGAATACCAGTCTCACTTACCTCTTGATTGCTTAGTTTGATGAGGTGTGATCACTTGACCCATTTGGTGAAGTGATCCCTTCTGTTGGAATGTCTTAATGGAAAGAATGCTTCTAAGTGGGGGGGCGGGTGGGGGGTGGGGGTGAATCAGAAGTATTAGCTTTTGTCCTATTTTTAAACCCTTAATAACATATTATTGAAATGAACATACATGCATATCAAAATTAAGCAATTATGAGAAATATATATGTATCACCACATAACACTTGAGATTTTGGTAACCCAAAAACCCTCCAATAATAAGAAGGTAAAACTGGGGTGGGGATGATACCCACAAAATCACTGCAGCAATAATGTTTGACCACTTCTGATGGTCTGCCCTATTAAAGGCCTACCCTATTAAAGGCTTTACACTGTATCAATAGTGACCTGGTTAAAGGATTTACAAAAACTTTACATGGAGTGTTACCCTGTTAAAGGATTTGATCACCTATTTAAAGGATCAACAAAATAGTTGTTAAGCTAACCTATCTCCATAGGGTTTCCTTTCTAATACAATTGCTAGAGAGTATTAGGTATAATAAAACTGATGGCTTACAATCCTTGATTGCTGAATTCAGCCACTTGATCTACTTTCTCTGATCTTGACTCTATGAAATCTGATGTCTGTTCATATTCCTTGCTTAGTTATGATCAACTAAATAATTTACTGATGCTTTCTTCCTCTAAGTCTTTTTACTCTTCACCCTGAACTCCACTAGAGTTTTCCATTCACTCCTTCATCCATCTATATGATTCAATGAGATTTTATCTTCCTTATAAAGACATTCAAAGACTTAGGGTTAGACATGGATCTATGATCCATATTGAATCTCTATTTCCCGCTCATTCCTTGCACATTTATTATTGGTTGCATGCCTTCTCCATTTTTCTTATTGGCTGCATGTAGATTGCATAGGAAATACAAAAGATTTGATCTTATCAATTAAATCTTTGGAGATTTGTCATATGTTGGCCATGAAAATGGTTTGCAACTGAATTAGTGAAGTTACAAACTCATATGTGCATTCTTTGTTAGTCGGCACTTACTGATTCCTGATGCTCGGCATCGTCTATTACTCGGCACTTGTATCATGCTCGATACTTGAAGTCACTTGGCACTTGATCTTCACTTGGCACTTGAAGGCTACTCGACACCTGAAGATCACTCAACACCTAATGGATTTCCTAACTTGGCACAAGCTATGGCTCGACATACATAGTGTACTCAGCTTCAATGTAGAAAGTGGTTAAGTTGTGTTGGCACTCAAATGTCAAAACCATTCTAAGACTAACAATCTCCCCCTTTGACATAAGTGGCAAAAATACTTAACTAAGCATTATTCATCTGACCTTATGAGTACATTCACTAATCTTCTCGGTATATATACAGAGGTTTAAAAAAACTTGATCAAAATTTTGTAACTTATAATATATACCTCAAAATTTTAATAACTCCCCCTGAGTTAATTGAGCCATTATCTATTCTATCTTTGTGACCAAAATTTTGTGCTAAATATGTCTCTTATACTGATACTCTTTGTTTGTTCTCTGTTTACAGTTCCCCAAAACATTATATCTCCCTTTTTGATCATTGTCTCCCCCTTTACAACTTTATATCTCTCCTTACTTATATATCTCCCCCTTTTTGACACAAATGTCAAAGGGCACTAAGGATTAAGACCATATTTTTCCAAAAATGTACTATTTACATCCATAATCATTTTGAGAGCTGCATCCCAATTATTCAAGGCAATTTCTAATGACTTATGTTGGATGGCAATCTCTGTAGCAAGGTGAACAAGTTCGTTTAAGGTAGAAATATTAGGATCTTTCTTGAGAATAGTTTCACCATAGACCTGTTCTTTATGAAGTACTTCCAGATGTGGAATAATGGAAGATTGGAGCTGCATCAATTTGGCCTTTGGTAGCCTCTTCTACTGTTAATATAGCTATTTCCCTTTGGGTGTGAAGTGTTTGAGCAAAATGCTTCTCACTTTGAGCTGGATCATTTTGTAGCTGCATGCTTGAAATATTCAGATTCCTCTCCATGCTCATTATTTTTTGGCTTGTTTCCTATGTGAAGTATGAAAAGTCACACAACTTTTTGTACAATTAGAATATATTCTCAAGTACCTTTTTCACTTTGTCTATTACCTTTTCCAATTCAACCTGGGAAAGTGCAATTTGACTAGATATTTTCTCATTTACTTTTCCCTGGAATTTCCTTTCAAACCATTCCATAAGTTTTACATTTGTCTCTTGATCTACATTTGTCACCTGGTCAACAATATCTGACAATTGTTCCATTATATGATTGGACTCATCTGGTGACTACAAACTGAAGGCATCCATAAAGATGTCTTTAATCTCATGTAATGTTTTCTTTTGTTTATACTCCTTTATGAGTATCTCCTTCCTCTTTCTTCTATTCAATGCTTCCTGCACCTCTGTAATTTGATCAATGGTTATTTTTTTTGAGTCATAACTTGGTATGACTATTTTCTCATCTAATTTAGGGTCTCCATAGTGAATCACCCTTTCAACTTTTGTAGTACTTGATCCTGGTGTTGACATCAGTAGTGACATTGCAACATTTCTAGGCTATTTAGGAGGAGTCTTTGAGGTAGGAAAATTTATCAATGCTTGTATAGCCTCTTGCTCTTTGGGGGTTTTCTCTGCTTCCTTCTCCTCCTATCTGCTACTTTGATCAATAATAAGAATGTGAGGAGGTGCACCTTGTGTTTGTGTTGTAGGATCAAAAATAATAGTTTGTCCTATTTATGCTATATTTTTGTCTCCTTCTGCACTGTAGTGTCAACTATTCCTGATGTAACTTCTGTTGGTATTTGATGTTGACCACTAGTAGCTATAGAGATGATGGAAGGTGGTTCTTATGGTTTCACCTTATCTCTAACTATTTTTTCTACTAACTTTTGTAAGTCATCCACATTGACCAAAATTGGACTTGTACATAATTTTGCTTGTAGAGTTGTTTGGTCAAGGATCTTAGCAAGATCTTCTACATTTAATGGGTTGATGTTCTAAAATGAGGTGTCAATAACATCCTTAATTTTTATGAATTCTGCAGGCGTGGCAGTAGAGTGAGGAGGACTAGGAGGTGGAAGTTGTGTGTCTTGCACACTTTGATCTTCTTGTTGCTCACCAGTACCTTTGTCTTTATCTTTTCCTTCCTCCTCTTCAATATTTTTCTCTACTTTTGTCTTCTCTTCCTTCCTTTTTCTTCTCTCTTCTGGTTGAGCAGTAGCTTCTTCCTTGTATTCTTCTTCAAGAACATCTTAAACTTTTTGTACAAATTCTTCCATGATTTTGTTGTTCTTTGTACAATTTCTTCCATTTTGTTTTTGGGAATGAAGAATGCCCTGTACTTAAGTGTAAAACTAGTGTTATGCCTTTTGACTACTTTTTCTATTTTCTTCTTAGTCAAATCAAGCAGTATGCTTGCTAGGGTTGATTCTCTCATCTCCTTCTCCATTTTCAAACAAAAGTGCCATCTGTCTTCTACAATTTTAGACAGTTCCTTTGGCAATTGTCCATCTAGTTCAAGTGGAGTATACTTGAACTATGCCATCATTCCATAAACAAATTCTTCTATTCTATTTTTTTCCTCTTTAGTTAACTTATTGAAATCAACTTTATTCATGTTACTTAAGCCTCCATTTCCAATCTTTTCACATAATGTATCAACTAAAGACTTAGGAGAATGGCTTACCTTTTCATATTGATCTTCCTCATCAATATTAGGTTGAGCCATAGATTTTCTTCTTTTCCTTGGCTCTTCCTATGCCATCTTGATTGTTTTCTTCTTTGTAGCTTCCTCTTTAGCTTTTTATGTGGAGGCCCTTGTTGCAGCTCTAGTTGTTGGCTTTTGGGGTGATGACATGGTAGTTTTCTTTGGTTTGGGCTGAGCTACAGGCTGTTCTATTGTCTTTCTTTTCTTTGGCTCAGCTTGAGTTGGTGCTTCCTTAGCTTCTTCTTCCTCAACACCTTCCTCCTTATCTTCACCCAAACCTTGAGTTAATTCCATTGAGCCTTGTTCTTGTTCATCCTCATTTTCATCATCATCTTCTTCTTTTGCCTCAATTCCTTTACCAAATTTCTTCTTTATTTTCTTCACCATTTTATCTTTCTTCTTGATTACAGAGGTAGTCTTTAATTCTATTTCAGTCTTGGATTTAACCATATCATATGTGCCAAAATATTTGGCAGACTTGTCTATTTCCTCTACAAGGAAAGCAGTGATAGCTACAGATGCTTCATCCACATCTAGTTCATAACCAAATGGCCTTAGCCATATCACCCTTGGAGTTTCTGCTTGGATATAGGTGAAATCTATATCAACTAGGAAACATCTGTCATTGATGTGTTTTTCCACTAAGGAAACTAGTATTCTTACCCTTTGCTTCATGGATTTCTTGAAATCCTCAAAATAGCTTGTCATTTGGACTTCAAAGTTATCACCCATCTGATCAATGAACTCATTGATTTGTGTTATTGCAATTTTGTTAGGGTCCCAATTCACATTTCATATAGAAGGAAACTCTTTCATAACATAAAAGAACATACACATAAGAACTAAACCAAATTTGCATTGAGAACCTTTTGATCTCCTTATAGCTCTTAGGTTTTCATTTATCTGTTGTAACATAAGTTTTGACAAATCATATGTGTGATCTTTCTTTACCAATTTGTATGCTACATCAACAGCTATGCATGGCACACTGTTCAATCAACTAGATTGGTAGAATTTATGGTCAATGACTCTAACAGCAAATTCAATGAGAGGATCCTGGATGGTGTGAATTTTCATCCCTCTTTTATTCCATTGGGCACCTGAGTTTTTCTCAATAACCTCCTTGGATTCACTGTGCAGGGTCTTAGTCTGATCTAGGGTTGGGAAACCTATAACCCTATGTACTATCCCTTTTGTAATCTTAACTAGACTTATTTCCAACCATAAACATCAATTATGGATTCTGCTTAAAATAATATGTATCCTTTCAATTTTGAATACTATAGGATAAACTAGAGCATTGGTCAAACCCTTTCTCTCGACTATCTTGTATTCATCCTTCAAAATATTATTCTTGCATAGTTTGTCATAGGCTTGGGAAATTTCAAGATCACCTATGGTGCCAATTTTACATTTATAACACTTCCTTACATCTTGCACCATAACTACTTTGGATAGAATAATGGATAATGCATCGGCAGGGTCATTTTTGTAGGCGACTTCTGGAATGGGCTTGAATTTAGGTTGTTTGACTTCATTACTGACTAGTTGTACTTCATGACTTTCCTTCCCTTTATTGGTTCCTGACCCATATGCCATTGTTTTCCAAACAAGGGTTTTAAAATATGAACAAGCTTTCAAACTCTATGTAGCTCGACACTTGAATGAAATACCTTTGATCGATGAGATTTATGTTTAATCATTGTTGAAAGAAGTTGAAATCTATTTGGAACACTAGATTCGCTGCTATGAAGTCACTTTTCTCTTTTCTTCTCCTTTGCTTCTAGTTCATGATGAAGAAAACTGATTAAAATTGTGATAATATACCCTATTTCCATCACATTAAATGCTCAATTGCACACTTGACTTTTGAAGGACTTTTAACATTACTAAGCTCGTACTACATTTTCACTTCACTTGGCTTCCATTGGAGTTATTTAACTCAGCATCAATTATCAACTTGGTCAGTGTTAAGAACTCGACATCCACTAGAATTTTACTTAGCTTCCAAAGATAGCTCGGCATCATCATTTAAAAAATTTTCTTGGCATCTTGTTTCATGCTTATTTCTTCTTTTTATTACTTCTTTGTCCTGGGACTGATGTATGATGTAACTTTTCATATTAGTCCCATACACCTCTCTTATGCTTAGTTTTATGAAGTGTGATCACTTCACCCATTGGGTGAAGTGATCCCTCCACTTGATGTGTTGCACTCATCTTTCTTCTTCCAAGTCTTATTCATTTGTCTTCTAATTTTCTAGACATCAATCTTTTCCTTTCCTTTTTTGGATTTAGTTTTTGGTGCTTTGGACCTTGTAGGATAGTTTCTATTGATATGACCAGTTTTCAAGCAACTGAAACAAGTGGTTTGACTTAGCCACTTGTTATAATTCCCTCTAAAGTGTGTCCTTATACAATTTTTAGGAATATGTCCATATTCTTGACAATAATGATAGCTATACCTGGTGTTATAATCCCAATGATAGTGACTTTCATTCCCTTTTGTTTTTGCTAGTAGATTTGATGTCCACATAGGCTTTGATATGCATTCAAATTCTCTATGCCCATACTTCTTACAATTATGACAATGTCCATCAAATCTTTGTGTCCTTGTGACTTTGGATCTGCAATCTTGTGTCGTATGTCCTTGCATCTTGCACTTGTGACAGTAACTCTTGCTTTTGGGTATGTTTTGCTAATTGATTCTTCTACTCCTACAAACATTAGTAGTATGCCCCTTTTTATTATAGTAATGGCAAGTGGGTTTAGAATCCTTACCTTTGTCACTTCTTTGTTCAACATTCTTTAATGATTCCCCTACTTCAGTGTTGTTGCATCCAAGTCCTGATGTATCATGGGCTGATCTTGGGAATTTCATCAATCGTTCGAAGCACTTGATGGCTTCACTTGACTTGTTGAGATTCTCTACTATTTATTTTTCTCTATTCAATTCATTTTGTAATTGTTCATTCTGCATCCTCAAAGTAGATATCTCAATATCTTTCATATTAAGTTCATGATGAAAGTTCATCATTTTGGCAAGTGTATCCATCTTCATGTTTGAGATCCTTGTTAGTTCAATACATTTTTCTTCAAGTCTATTTGCAAGATTTCTTTTTTCATCTTCCATCATGACTCTATCCTCAACTACACTTTTTTTTTGTTCAGTGATTTCACATAGCATTATGGCCTATGATTCATGTTCCATCTTGAGAGATCTTATCTCATCTACTTGAACTTTTTTTTTCTCCATTAGTTCTTCTATTGTTGCATCAAACTCTTTAGTGTCTCCATTGGAAAATAGTTTTGTGGTATCAATCTCCTTGTAGTTTATATCATTTTCAGCTATGGCTATATCCTTCCTTCTTTTCAAGGATTTTCTCAATTCCTCCCTAGCCTCCTCTACTTTGTGTAGAGCCAGTTGCACATCAATCACTTGATTGTCAATAATCTTCCCAAGTTTGAAGACTTCCATATTTAAATCTTTTTCTCCAAGCTGTTAGACTTCTCCTTGTGAGAACCTTTCTGCTCTGATACCAATTGTTGGATTTTCTTAATGGAAGAATGCTTCTAAGTGGGGGGGCGGGTGGGGGGTGGGGGTGAATCAGAAGTATTAGCTTTTGTCCTATTTTTAAACCCTTAATAACATATTATTGAAATGAACATACATGCATATCAACATTAAGCAATTATGAGAAACATATATGTATCACCACATAACACTTGAGATTTTGGTAACCCAAAAACCCTCTAGGAATAAGAAGGTAAAACTGGGGTCGAGATGATACCCACAAAATCACTACAGCAATAATGTTTGACCACTTCTAATGGTCTGCCTCGTTAAAGGCTTTACACTATATCAATAGTGACTTGGTTAAAGGATTTACAAACACTTTACATGAAGTGTTACCCTGTTAAAGGATTTAATCACCTATTTAAAGGATCAACAAAATAGTTGTTAAGCTAACCTATCTCCATAGGGTTTCCTTTCTAATACAATTGCTAGAGAGTATTAGGTATAATAAACCTGATGGCTTACAATCCTTGATTATTGAATTCAGGCACTTGATTTGCTTTCTCTGATCTTGATTCTATTAAATCTAATGTTTGGTTGTATTCCTTGATTAGTTCTGATCAATTGAATATTTTACTGCTACTTTCTTCCTCTAAGTCTTTTTACTCTGAACTCTGAACTCTACTAGAGTTTTCCATTCACTCCTTCATCCATCTATATTATTCAATGAGATTTCATCTTCCTTATAAAGACATTCAAAAACTTAGGGTTAGACATGGATCTACAATCCATATTGAATCTTTGTTTCCCGCTCATTCCTTGCACATTTATTATTGGTTGCATGCCTTCTCCATTTTTCTTATTGGTTGCATGTAGATTGCATAGGAAATACAAAAGATTCAATCTTATCCCTTAAATCTTTGGAGATTTTTCATATGTCGGCCATGAAAATGGTTTACATCTAAATTAGTGAAGTTACAAACTCATATGTGCATTCTGTGTTAGTTGGCACTTATTGATTCTTGATTCTCGACATCGTCTATGACTCGACACCTATATATTACTTAGCACTGAAGTCACTTGGCACTTGATCTTCACTCGACACCTGAAGGCTGCTCGACATTTGAACATCACTCGAAACCTAATGGATTTCCTGACTCGGCACAAGTTGTGGCTCGACATACATAGTGTACTCAAATTCAATGTAGAAAGTGGTTAAGTTGTGTTGGCACTCAAATTTCAAAACCATTCTGAGACTAACACCTTCTCCACTTGATGTGCTAAAATCCTCCTTTTTCTTCCATGTCTTGTTCATTTCATTTTTGACATTTTCAATATCTTCCTTGCCTTTTCCTTTATTGAATTCACAACTTGGTGCCTTTGACCTTATTGGACAATATTGACTAATGCGACTAATCTTTCAATAGCTAAAACATGTGGTTTGACTCAACCACCTATTGTAGTCACTTCCAAAGGAATATGTCCATACTTTTGATAGTAGTGACAACTATACCTTGTATTATAATCCCAATTATAAAAGTTTTCATTATTATTTACCTTTATTTTCCTATTTGATGACCACATGGTTGGATCTGTACTCAAAAGCTCTATGTCCATACTTCTAATAGTTATAAAAATATCCATCAAATCTTTGAGTGTGCATGGTCTTAGTTTTACATTCATGTGCATGATGACCTTATTTGTTGCACTTATGATAGTGAGCCATGCTCTTTTGCTTAACATTTTGATTTACAATCTTGCTCCTGCATACATTGGCATTATGTCCTTTCTTACCACAATTATGAAAAGTAGGTTTGGAATTCTTACCTTTGTTACTCCTTTCTTCAACACTTTTGGATGACTCTCCTTCTTCAGTACTTGTGTATCTTAGTCCAGATGTATCATTGTTGAATCTAGGAGATCTCATTAATTTCTCAAAGTATTTGATGGCTTCACTACATTTATTCAAACCTTTAGAAAATTCCTTTTCCCTTTTCAATTCATTGTTCAATTTCTCATTCTACAACTTCAATGTTGTTATCTCAATTTCCTTGGCATTCAATTCATGGTTGGCATCCATCATTTGACCTAAAGTTTCTAATTGCATGTTAGCAATCCTAGTTACTTCTAATGATTACTCTTCTAATCTACTAGTCAAAACTCTTTGGTCATCTTCAATCATGGCTTTTTCTTCCATAGCTTTCTTTTTCTATTCAGTCACCTCACATAGTAGTATGGCTTTTGATTCTTGTTCTAACTTGAGATTTTTGATTTCTTCATCTTGGGCTCTATTCTTTTCCTTTAGATCTATAATTGCTACATCAAATTCATTAGAGTCTTCATTTGTAAATAGCTTAGTAGAGTCTATCTCTCTGTATTGTGTGTCATTCTCCTCAATGGAAATTTCCTTCCTTCTCTTTAGTAATTTATTTAGATAATATCTTGCTTCATTCAGTTGAAGTAGAATGAGTTGTATTTCAATTCCTTGAATCTAAATGATCTTTCCCAAATTGTGGACTTCTATTTCCAAGATCTTTCCTCAAAGCTACAAAGCTTCTCTTTCAGAGAACCAATGCTCTAATACCAATTTTTGTAAATAGGAAAGATAAAATTTTGGGGGGAGGGGGGGGGGGAGGAGGGGGTAAATCAGTAGTTGAAACTTTTAACCCATAAAATATTCACCACACATCCATCTCACATATTCAAAAATTAAATTAAAATATCATGAAAATCATGTACATCTAATGTATGTAAACAAATAAGCATTAACACACACACACACACACACACACACACACACACACATATGAAACCAAATATGATTACCCAGAAACCCTCCAATGAGAAGGTAAAACTAGGGTGGGGATGACACCCACAAATCTTCACTACTGCAATAATAAAGTATATCCAATGAAGGTTAAAATGTTTGATCATGAAACATGATCTACCCTATGAAAGGTATGCCCTATTAAAGGCTTACAAAGATTGTTAGGTCTTATCCTGTTAAAGGATTTCAACACCCTGTTAAAAGTGTGCCTTGTTAAAAGACTCCAACTCACAATAAAGTAAGCACCTTATTAGAGGATTTCAATATAGATGTTAAGACTACTCTATTAAGAGATTTAACTGATTCACCTTTTAGAATGTCTTAGCATTGATCCTACAGTTAACACTTTGTTGCTTGATGATAGATCACCTATAAACTGATGTATTCTCTCTACTGCTCACTATTTCCTTCTTTTGTTCTCCTTTAACTAATTTTTCAATGTAGTTTCAAATCATAATACCTTGGTCACCATGAATGTCCTAGTTTGCACATGTAAAAATCTCCTTGATAATTTATACATTCCCTTTCATGCTCTTTGAAAGTTTAGGGTTTGTCCTCCTTAAGAAGAGCTAGGTGACTTAGGGTTAGATATGAATCAATGGTTGTGATTCATCCATTTTTCTACTTAAACCTTCCCTTTACCTGATTGGATACATGTAATTCATATGAATTCCAACTTAAGTGATGTAGGAGCATCTTGCACAAGAAAATTTATTATTAAAAAAAAATGGAGGAGAGAGAAAGTGACAAAAATTAGAGGAAAAAAATAAATAAATAAAAAGGGAAAAAAGAGAAAAAGAAAAAAAAGGAGGAATTTCTATTTTTGAGGTGCATAGGTGGCATAAAATAGAAAAGTTTTTTAAAAAAATGGTTGTCATTCCATTTATCGAGGTGTGTTGGTGGAATTCTAGAAAGTTATGGATATTGTAGAAAGTTGTGGATATTGTAGAAGGTTATGGAAGTTGTAGAAGGTTGTGGATATTATGTAAGTGGAATTCTAGAAGATTGTAGATAAATCATGCATTGGGTGGTAACTGCCTATTTAAGCAAGGCATATGAACATTTCTAATCAAGCTTGGAAAGGTGAAAGCTTTGGAAGGTTTGAAAGCTCAAGAAGGAGAAGCTCGAGAAGGAGAAGCTTGAGAAGAAGGAGAAGCTCTAGAAGGAGAAGCTCGAGAAGAAGAAGCTCGAGAAGTAGAAGTTGGAAGGAAATCTCTAGAAGGTGAAAGTTGGAAGGTGTGAAAGAGGAGGAAGTGAAGAGTGAGTTTTCCTGAGTCTATGGATAGAGCACTGAATGTGAGGCAGTTTATAGCAGGATTGTGATGAAGTTGTGAGTGTGGAGATAGAGCGTCGAATGTGAGGTAGTTTACACTTATATATTGGATAGAGTTTGAGAAGAGCTAGTGACTGAAGTTTAGAAACAAGGAGGTTGCTTGGTGGTTTGCGAGCAGAAGTTGAGATCTTGGAGATTTCTACCAGAGTGTGGATCTGGACTAGCTTGGGTTTGGATTGGATTTTGAGAGATCTTGTAGAAATGTTATTGTAATTACTATTGGATTTTCAAGTATAATAAAATTGCTTGGGAAGCATTTTTTCTCTCTTTCTCTCCATATTGTTATATTCTTGGTTATGAGTTGGTAAGGGTGGTGTGGCCCTTCATCAATGGTATCAAAGGAGTACTTCATCAAGTGATATCAGAGCAGGAGTTCTTGATTGTACAAGTAGATTGTCGAAGTGTGAGGTAGTTTGTACTAGGACTTTGGTTGGGTAAATTTTATCAGAGCAGGAGTTCCTGAGTGTACAAGCAAATCACTGAAGTGTAAGGCTATTTTTACCAGGACCTTGGTTGGGTAAATTTTATCAGAGTGGGAGTTCTTGAGCATGTAGATAGATCACCAAAGCTGAGGTAGTTTGCACCAGGACCTTGGGAGGACATGCAGATTGATCGATGGATGCAGAGATAGAAGACTGAACTTGTTGAGGGATGATCGTAGAGAGCTTGTGGATTGTAGATCCGTTGTCCTAGACTTGTGATGTGGTTCTTGATTGTTCATGCAAGGTGGCAAGTTACGATCTGACTTGCAAACAATTCAAGGTTTTCACAAGGAGCGTGGGAAGGATTTGTTGCAGAGGATTTACGAAAATCTTGGGAGATGGCTCCAAGAGGATTGGACCCTAAGATGATTGCAAAAATTGATGATATAGTGGAGAGGAATTTTTCTAAGATGTTTTCTCGATTGGATGCTAGATTGGCTAATCAAGCTAAGAAGGTCAAGGTGGCAGAGGTTGGTTTTGCTGATCAGTTTGTGGAGTCTAAAGCAGAACCTATAGAGCAAATAGAGGTTGTTACTAAGGATATTCCTAACTTTATTGCTATTGGGATGGAGATTGGTTCTCATGATTAGTTGGTTGAGTCTAACATGGAGATTGTGGAGCACTTAGTCGTGGATGATCTGATTGTTGGAGGTGAGTTATGTATTGCAAAGCATCTTATTGTGACCAATGAGGTTGCTAGTGTTGAGACTTTGGCATGTGTTGATGGAGATTTACATGTAGCTATGAATGTGGAGTTTTTTATTGCTAGTATGGACTCAATATTTGTTGATGTGAATGGGAGTTTGCTAATGAAGCATTATGTTCAGTTTGTTCCTAAGAGTGAGCATGTTGATTGGATGGTTGAGATTCTCATGTTTGATAGAGTAATGTAAATGTAGAGGATTTGCATGGTGGTTTTCTTGTCCCTATTGAGGTGGAAGCCTTTGGTGAAGATGAAGATGGTGGTAGATCTTTCTTTTTGGCATCAAAGTATGGGACACACTTTTCTAGCTACCTAGGGAGTTTGATGCAGGAGCATCTTGCACGAGAAACTTTATTATTTAAAATGAAAAAAATTGGAGGAGAGAGAAAGTGAAAAAAATTAGAGGAAAAAAATAAATAAATAAAAAAGGAAAAAAGAGAAAAAGAAAAAAAAGGAGGAATTTATATTTTTGAGGTGCATAGGTGGCATAAAATAGAAAAGTAAAAAAAAATGGTTGTCATTCCATTTATTAAGGTGTGTTGGTGGAATTATAGAAAGTTATGGATATTGTAGAATGTTGTGGATATTGTAGAAGGTTATGGAAGTTGTAGAAGGTTGTGGATATTGTGTAGGTGGAATTCTAGAAGATTGTGGATAAATCATGCATTGGGTGGTAAATGCCTATTTAAGCAAGGCATATGAGCATTTCTAATCAAGCTTGGAAAGGTGAAAGCTTTGGAAGGAAAGCTTGGGAAGGTGTGAAAGCTCAAGAAGGAGAAGCTCGAGAAGAAGAAGCTTGAGAAGTAGAAGCTGGAAGGAAAGCTTTGGAAGATGAAAGCTTCAATGTGAAAGCTGGAAGGTGTGAAAGAGAAGGAGGAAGTGAAGAGTGAGTTTTCCAGAGTCTATGGACAGAGCGCCAAATGTGAGGCAGTTTACAGCAAGATTGTGATGAAGTTGTGAGTGTGTAGACAGAGCACCAAATGTGAGGCAGTTTACACTTAGATATTGGATAGAGTTTGAGAAGAGCTAGTTACTGCAGTTTAGAAATAAGGAGGTTGCTTGGTGGTTTGTGAGCACAAGTTGAGATCTTGGAGATTTCTACCAAAGTGTGGATTTGGACTAGCTTGGGTTTGGATTGGATTTTAAGAGATCTTGTAGAAATGTTATTGCAATTACTATTGGATTTTCAAGTATACTAAAATGTCTTGGGAAGCATTTTTTCTCTCTTTGTCTCCATATTGTTACATTCTTGGGTATGAGTTTGTAAGGGTGGTGTGGCCCTTCGTCAATGGTATCAAAGCATACCTTCATCATTAAGATTCATCCTTATCACTAAAATATTGAAATTCAATTTGTAAGTCAGCTCAAAAATGGTTTACATGGTAGTTTTTGCCAATACAAATAACTATGACAAAACTGTATTACTTGGCATCTAAATTCTTTGATGCTCAACATATACTGATTTCAATATTGTGACTTTGCTTGCATTGCTTGTTTGGCTACTGAATCACTTGGCATACACTATCTACTCAACACTTGAATAACTTGGCACATAAGTGACTCAAAACTCATTGTTGACTTGGCATGTGCTAACTTATACATGTTGTGCTTAGTATACACTACTTGTTTGGCATGAACTAAGTAAATGACTTAAGTGTATAGACACTCACTTGTCAAAACTAATCTAATATCAATAATAAATTGGTGGATCATATTACCAAACACTAGATGAAAGTCAAGAAGATCTTTGATATGAAAGCTAGACCCTACAATTTCACAAAGGGAGATGAAGTTCTACTATGGAACAAAAGGAGAGAGCCAAAGGGTGCACATGGTAAATTTGATTCATTATGGAAGGGTTCATTTGTTATCATATAAGTCATTGGTTTGAATGTTTTTCACCTAAGTTACCTAGATGGTATAGATTTGCCCTTTACTTATAATGGATAGAACCTAAAATTGTTGAAATTGTAGTCTCTCTAAGAGTCTTTCCTTGTGTACATATATTTAGTTCTCCTATTGTTTCTTATATTTTTTTTTGTCATTTTCTATGTTTGTGCCCTTTCAGTCAATTGTTGTTCCTAACATTTTGAGTTCTATATGCACTCCACATACACAGTCCTAGTCAGAGCCCCTATTAGCCCTAGTATTGAGTCACCATTGTAGTTTTTAATTTTCCCCATTAACTCTAAAAATCTATATCAGCAAATTTCTCATGCTTCCTTCTATTCAAAATTCATTGTGCCTTACATCCAAAAGTTGTCTTGTGATGCCTCTTTGTGAGTCTTTCTTTTGAACCTCTTTGAACCCCTTTGAACTCCGATTCAAAGTAGTTCAACCAAAGTTTTGAGACTAACTTTTATCTTGCAAGTGGAACTCATCAAGTGTAGTGGAGATGTTTGTCCAAACCACTTCGAACCTCTTTGAACCTTGGTTCAAAGTAGTTCAAAGTAGTTCTACTACTGAAGCTTTTGCGCACAAGTATTAATGATTCTTGAAAAGGCAATGGTTCCTGAGATGTTAAATAAGGTGTTAGAGTAATGATTAAAGTGTTCATTCTAACTCATCATTACTTAATGTGAATGGTGAGTTTTCATCATGAGTGATGATAAGGTAGATATTTCACTTTAAGGCCAAATCAAATGTTAGAGGTTTGTAATTATTGCAAGGACATTCCCTTAATGTGATCATTTAATAAAGAAGTCTTACTATAGTTTTAAGCATGTGTGTGAAGCTGCAATGATCTCATCATAAATACCTCATTATGAGGTAGTACTTTTGCGAGTATGTTCTTTTACCTTTAAAAGTACCAAGTTTTCCACTTAATTGTTTTATCCTATGCCAAGGTGAATTAAAAGTGGAGCAGTAGTGAAAGAAGTGAAGTTTTCTAGTTTTATTTTAGTGAGTTATAGGTGAGAATGTAGGAAATCTCTTATCCCTTCTTTTGTGTTGTTACTTTGAGAAACAAGAGCAGTGTTGGGGTGTTTCTTTCCTTTTGATTAAAATGAGGTATGTTTTGCATTTTTTTGGGAATGTTTCTAGTCTTGAATGTAAAAGGCATGTAATTTTTGACACCAATCTAATGGGAGTTAGGTTTGATAAGTTACAAGAGAATTTTCTTGATCAGGTTGATGAGCTTAAAGGTTGTTTAAAGGTTCTAATGAGTGGTTTACTTGAAGCTATCACTTTCCCTCCTACTCTTTTAAGCTAAGGAATTTCTTTAGTTGTCTATTGACCATTATGATGCAAGAACTAGAAGTGTTTTGAATAGAAATAGGGAGCCAGTATTGTCCATTACCAAGGAAACCATCTCATTGGTCTTGTGTTTACCTGAATGCACTTTTATTGCTTTTGGCCCTACCAATCCATGGTTCAGTACCAAGAGAACCCTACCAAGTATCGCAACCTCATGGCCTAAAAATGGATGAAAACAAATTATAAGGGGTGTTTAAGGTTACCCAAAATAGTCACCAAAGACCACATGAAACCTCATACCCATGACCTAATGGTTCTACTACACTGAGCTAAGGGATATGATGATGTCTTACTCTTTGAGGACTAGATTTACCACTACATAGATATTATCCTAATGGGGAATCAATTTCTAGATTGGGCAAAGTTGATAGCTAGCTCACTAAGGAATCAATTTAAACACTCAAAGATCTCAAGAGAAAAATTTCTATATGTCCTCTTACTTGACGTATTGCATTGCATGTGTTAGTAATATCACTTCCATCCCTCATGAACTATTGAGCAAGGATATAGCTATTTATCAATATTGCCCCTTGTTATAGAATGACAAAGTGTTAGAAGAGTTTAGGAAAGTACATGATGTTTTGATAGAGAACATGCATCTAAGTCTTAGGAAATCCCCAATGTCAAGGATATCGGCAGAAGCCCTAAAGATAATCCAAACCTATGAAATCTTTTACATCTAGTTTCCAAGGTTCACATACCTATGAGTAGGGGGATTTGGAGAAGAACCTGTGAAGTTACCTTGGTATACCTTAGAATGCTTTATTATAGCAGTTATGTAATTAAAGATAACCTACCTCAATAAAAGTTGGAGTTTGTGTTCCCTATTAGACTTGGTTCTCTATCCTATAGTAATATGATTAATGCTTTCATAATTTGAAGTAACCTGCTCAATTTTAACCTTAAATTTTATCAAGGGAAGAGGGATTTTTATAGTAAGGTTTTGCAACATCGGTGCTTAGTTTGAAGGGTCAGTCTCAAATAGTTCCTCACTTAGAAGATTTGTGGGAAAATTATGGTGATGAAAGGGAAGTGGTTAGGAGAGATCATTCAAGGTTGACACTACCCCAGATTACCTCATTGAAGCTAAAGTTCAAGTTGGAGGGAATAATTGAAGATGATTCAAAAAAATTTGAACCAAGATGGGAAGAAGAAAATGAGAAAAACCAACTTGAAGTGGATTGGATAAGAGCTAAAGAGGATGATATAAATCTTAGAACTAGATCCATTTTATCCTGTATAGATAGTTGGTTAAGGAGGAAGAGTATGATATTGGTCAACAAGAAATAGATTACAAAATCTCCAAAGATAATTTCTTTCTCTAAATCATTAACCTTTGATGTCCCATTTTAATCTCATGTTGCAGGTGACACTTCAACTCCTAAGAAGAAAAAAGAAACAGCATCCCCTAAGCAACTCATGGCTCCTAGGACTAGGTCTAAACCCAAGTCTATGGAACTCACTCAAGAAAAGGTTCAAAAAGGGATTACCATGGCTCAAAAACATAGAAAAGGTGAAGAAATTACTCTATCAAAAAATAAGATAGTGATATGGAATTAATAGAAGCCTCAAATGTAGTATAGTCTGGTTTCATGACCCCTCCCAAAAGAAATTAAGGAGTGGTAGCCACTTCCACCATTCTACCCTAGCTATCTAACTCAGTGAGTAAGAAATGCAATCTCCAACCCATGTCCATACTTATTAAAGACATAGTCACAAAGTACATGGCTCACATCTCTAAAAACAAGAAGGTGAAGAGTGATGCATGATTTATCAAAGACCTTGTAACTAGTAAAGTTATAATAGAAGTGGCTACCTACAAGCAGAAGGAAGGTTTTGGAGAAATTGATGTTGAAGATTTCAAAGTCACTACCATGGATTTGGGGGCTATCTAAAGGGACACCAGTAATCATTTCTTCAAGTTTTCTGCAGACCATATGTTGACTCGGTCTAAAAAGGATAGTAAGGAAAATAAGGAACTAAAGAAGCTAATAATTACCATGGCTAAGTATATAGACTATTTGATGAATGTTTGTGCTCTCCCACTAATTCAAACACCACAATATTTTGATCCTAACTCATTAGACAATTAGTAATTGGTTAGGAAAATGTTGAGAGGGAGGTTACTCTTAGACGCAATGAATGAATGGGTAGAATCCATTGTGAAGGAAGGAAGTAAATTAATCCTAAATTTTACCACCATATATGTAGAGGGAGAAGTATTATTGGACAAAGTCCAAACCCTCATTCTGGTATGGGAGGCAAATCAAAGTTAGTGCCAGGTAATCATGTTTCAAGTACACAAAGTGGAAAGGTATGTCATAGTGAAGTTCTTGAGTGAAAACCCCATGAAGGTTATCATCTCCTACATGCTATTCATCCTAAAAAGAAACATGAATTGGAAGGATTCAATCTACAGGTCAGCCATAGAAGAAATGTGAGTGATTGAGTTTGAAGTTACTAGGATGCACAAAGAGATACTAAAAGACATGCAGATCATAAACCTCATAGGTATCCTACAATTTGATGATGGCAACATGGATTTTGATACCTTAACCAAAAAATTTAGTGACACTATATCTAGGACCAATAATAGTGACACTCCTACTTTCTAAGACTTTACCACTGTGGTTGACATCAAATCTATGTTGTACCTGAATAAAGAGCTTATTCCAAGGAAGATTCAAAGGATCAAGGAGCTAAGGTGGCATAAGGATGTGTGTAGATCAAATTTTCATAGTTTGAAGAACCCTCATTCTCAAACAGTACAATAATTTACAAGCACCTTCAGGAGTCGGAAGTTGGTCAAGCAAACTATGGTGGACGGAGAGAAGCCCAATGAGGAAATTTAGTTATGAACAGTTATATTTTACATTCTAAGATTTTAAAAAATTGTTTCTAAATTATTTTCATCTATAACTATTTTTAGCCAAAATGTTGGCTTTTGATGGAGGCCCTTTTGGGTTTGTAAAAAACTATAGATGTTGGAGCATTACACTAGGAAAGGATTAGCTTTTAGTTATATTAAAAAAAAACTAGTAGTTTAGTATTGTTGGAAGCTTTTGTGGAGATAATAATAGATAGAAGGTAGTGATATATGCAAATTTTATTTCTTTAAAGACTTTGTGCTTGGGAAATCTACTTGAATATATAGATCTATCAGTATTTTGTCACAGTTTGAAACTTAGAGTTTGAACTAAATCATTTATAGTTACTTTGAGAACTGTGATGATTAATTATGGGTGATATCTCTTGTTGTTTCTTCTGACTGATGTATCTATCATTTATTAGTAGAAATCAGTTTATGTTACTGTAGGATTCAATTTATTCTTAAATCTTATTCTATTATGGAAATATTGTGTGTTTTTCTGTTACTTATTCAATTTTTTAATTTTTGAACTTCACCTCCATACCTAAGAGTATGTGAGAGATCCTTAAGCACTTTCTGGCAAAAGTGTGCACTTTTTTATTCCTTAGATAATTTAGATTCATTAATAATCTTTTGTAAAGGGAGTTGTACCTATAAAAATTCAAAGGGAAACAATTAGAATAACATTTACCCAACTATTGTGAGCATCATTGATTTTAGATCATAATCTTCCAATCACATCTAATCACTCACCTTCTAATATTCTCCTTTGCTAATATTCTCCCCCTCATACTTACTGATATTCTCCCCCTTTGACAACAACACCAAAGGTAACTATAAGTTTCAATGTTAAACCTATAAAACCTTATAGTAATACCTTGAACCTTACATGTATAGATTTCATTTGCTTCATTAAAATCACCTTTACATCTTCAAGAAATAGTCCCTAAAGAGTGAACTCTTACATCAATTTCACAAAATATATTCTGATAATCCATGAGTTGACACAACAAGCATCTTCTCCTACTGAATCTTGGGTAGAGGAAGGACCCCTAAATTAACTCTGAGATACTCAAAAGCATCTTTAGGCAATGGTTTTGTGAATATATGGGCAATTTTCTCCTTAGACTTCACATACTCTTGTCTCACTTGTTTCTCTTGAACTTGTTCTCTAAAGTAATGATACTTGATAGATATGTGCTTGGTTTCTTCATGCATCACATGATTCTTTGATGTGTTTGTAGCACTTGTGTTTTCATAATAGATATTAATAGGTCCAATGACTTCTTCTTTCATATATTCCAACAATTACTTAATCCATGCAATATTTGAACAATTAATAGTGACATCAACATAATCAGTTTCAATAGTAGATTGAGATATACAACTTTCTTTCTTGATCAACCATGAAATTAATATTTCTCCTAAAAGAAAGTACCACCACTAGTACTCTTTTTTTCATCTGCATTTCCTATCCAGTCAACATTAGTATAAACTCTAAGCTTTAAATCACCTTCTTGTTTGTACCATAGTCCATAATCTTCATTTCCTTTCAATTATCTTTATATCCTCTTAACTGTAGTCATACATATCTCTATAGGATTAGATGGAAATCTTGCAACTAATCCAACTACATGTGCAATATCAGGTCTACTATGTACTACATATTGCAACTTCTCAATCATAGATTTGTATTGTGTCGCATTCACTTCAACAATGTTGTCTTCCTTAGATAATTTGCATCTTGTGACCATAGGTGTTCCAATTGGATTTTATTCATCCAAACCAACTATCCTTAATATCTCCTTTATGTACTTAGATTGGGTCACATATATACCACCTAGTGTTTGATGAACTTGTAAACCAATGATTTTTTTTTTTATCTCACCAAACATAGACATTTTAGATTCTTTTCTCATTTCATCAACAAATGGTTTTCACAACAAATCATTACCACAAAATATTATATCAACAACAAATATTTTAGCTATTAGGACCTTGATTTCATCTTCACTTCTCAAGTGCATGTTACTATTTTCACTTGTTCTCAGAAATACAATGTTAATCAGATGTGAATGCAATCTTTCATAATGTTCGCTTAGTGCTTGCTTCAATGCATACAGGTCTTTGTTTAGTTTGCATACCAGGTGCTTTTGATTTGGTTCCACAAATCCTTCAAGTTGTTAAATGTATACCACTTCTTCTTGTATTCTATTTAAAAATCTAGAGTTAACATTCATTTTATATACTTTGAATCTCTTGTAAGTTACATAAGCCAACATGGTTCTAACACCTTCCAAACTAGCTATAGGTGCAAAGGTCTCACCATAATCAATTCCTTCTTCATGGGCATAACCTTTACAAACTAATTTGGCTTTATTCCTCACAACTTCACCTTTCTCATTCAATTTGTTCCTGAATATCCACTTGTTTCCAATTACATTCTTGTCCTTGGGTCTCAATACATGTGTCCATGTATTGTTCTTCTCAATTTGATCTATATCCTCATTCATTTCATTGATCCAATCTTCATTATCAAGTGCATCTTTCATAGTTCTTGACTCAAATTTAGCAATCAAACATCTATTCTCCTTTACCTTACTTCTTGTCATGATTCCAACACTCTTGTCTCCAATAATTTTATATTAGGAATGATTCCTTTTCACATATTTTGCTAAGATAGGTTCAACTCTATGATCTCTAGCATTATCTTCACTTGGTTGGGGCTCAACATTCTAGAAACCATACATGTACTAATAGTTGAATCTAGGTAAAATTAGTTACCTCTTATTTATTCTCTAGTACTAATAATTTTCCATCATCATCATAGATCTTTACCTTCTTGTTTTGGAATTTCAATTTGTGACCATTTTTACTCAATTGTACAACACTCAATAAGTTATACTTCAAGCATAATCACATTTTATTTTTTCATTTAGCATCAATGAACCCATACCTTTCATAGGACATGGAGCATCATTCCCAAATTTAACATTTCCTCCAACATATCCCTCAAGTTTATCTAACTTATTAATATCACCAATCATGTGATGTGAACATCCATTATTTATAATCCATGTATCACTTTTACTAACATGAGAAATAAGAGCTTTTTATTCCTCATGCCTTTCTTCTTCTAGTTATTCTTTAACAACTACTTATACCACTTCTTTAACTTCATTCTCATCATCAAAATTTGACTCAGTGTGCTCCCCCTCAACAATATAGCATGACTTCTTCCCTTTGTCCTTATATTCTTTGTAATCCTTGTTCTTTTTTCATTTTTTATCCTTCTTATCTTTCTTTTCACTCATGATCTTGTTAGGATGTCTAGCAACAATATGACCAACTTCATTACATTTAAAACATATCAAGTGTAGTTTACCATTGTATCTTCATTTTCCTCTCAATAGCCTCCTTGTTAGCACTACTTCAATTTCATCCATCTCTTTGTCATCTAAATTTGAATCACTCTCATCCTTGCTACTCTTCTCTTTCTTTTAACTACTAATGGTTAGTGATGACTTAAAATAATTTTCAATCCTAGGTACTAATGGGACTCAAAATTGCTTTCTTTTTTTGTGTACCATTCTTACATTTGAGCCCCTTTGAGCACATTTAATGCATGTGTACCTAGCTATCATTTTGAGGCCTATGAAGTTTTTAATACTTCTACCACTTTGAATTCAACATATACATGCATCCCTTAATGATAAATTATCATTCTAAGTCATTTCATGAAGGTTTTTTTTTACCATTGTTCAAGCCTACATTTTTGCTAAAGTGTCAAACATTTATAGGAAGCCTAGTTTGCATTTGAATATCTTGTACTCAGTGATGTTTCATGGCTAGACACTTTGGAAATATTTATTATATCTATCAAAGAGCCTATTGTTCATTTTTCAAGTTTTTTTAATATGTTTTGACTAGGTTTTTAACTCCTCAAAGTTGGTTGTTAATTATTGTCATGATGATGCATATTTCTCAGAATTCTAGGAAGCCCTATTTGACAAGTTATAACTTTGACCCAGTTGACCAAAATGAGAAAATTCCTTTTGAATTACATTATAGGGATCAAATAATTATTATTTTCTAGTTTTGAGCTTATGAAAAATCAGTTTGACTAGTTTTCAAACATGATTCCAAATGTAATTTATGAAGTATTGATGGTGTCAAAAAGTGCAGATTGATCAGTGTCCCTGCTCGGGATGTCATAACTCTAAATCCATGATGTATGAGAAAAAATGGATTACACCACTATGTTATACTCTAAAAATAATTTTATTATGGCAATTTTTGAGTCTTGAACAATCCATCTGCACACTTTCCCAGGTCCATTCCATTTGTGAAAATCATTGTCCTACCAGTGTTCCCAGTTCTGCAATTCTAAGTACCTAACTTTGAACACCTACCGAATGTGCCCTATTATTATTCATGAGCCCAAATCATATACCTATACTCTTCTCATGATAGTGAAATAATGAGCCAATTTTCAAGCCTCAAGTGTTTTTTTGACATGTTTTCAAAGCCAAAATCGAATGAGATTTATTATTTTTTGACATGTTTGTTTGCAAGCAGTTCAGAGAAGGCAACTTTGATGGTCAATATATTTTGACCCAACTTTATTCATGAAATGAGATTTGACATGGTAAGAGAATATGGACTAGAGAATCAATGTATATGATTTCAAGGCTTAGTCAGATGTTTTGGTCATTTTTTAAAGTCAGTGTATAAGTCTTCATGTCAGCGAATCATAATTTTCAAATAACAGGGTAAACTAAGTTTTATATGATCAATCAGTGGTTGAATTTGTTATTGACCCATTCTAGATGATTAATTGATATATTTGAAGGGTTAGGTGTTTTAGTTCAATTATTTTTTAGCCAGACCCACTTTTGGGCCCAACTAATTGTGTCAAATTGATAAGGAATCACGAGATTTTAACTATCTTTTAAGAAGTTGAGCTATTTATGGTTGATTATACTTCTCATTAAATACATATATTTTTTAAGAGATAAATTAAATGTATGAGGATTTTATATATTCAATAATTTGATAGGAGCAAGGAAGGTTTGAAGATGTTTTATGATGACTTTTGTCATTATACTAGTTCAATGCAAAACATGCTTTTACTTAGAAGTAAAGGGATATGTGGTATTACATTTGGTGATAATGAGAAAGTGTCATTGAATATATCAGGTGTAAGTTGGTAATGGCCAATGCTTTATTTTGAAAAGGTTCTTTCTAGCCAATCACAAGTTTCTAATATGTGGATTAAACAAGATATTGTGAAATTCAACTATAGGATCCTTTCCATTTCACTACATCTACAACTAGGGCATGGTGTTATATAATTCTTGTTCTAGATAGAAGGTGTGTTCCCTTCTTGTGAGCATTTTTCAACTCCCTCCACCTATGAGAAACTAATTGATCTCATCCCCTCATGCTTACTACTCCATAGGTAATCTCTTATGTGCAAAGGGCCACATCAGACCAAATTGTCCACCCTGTGATATGATGGATAGGTTTTCCATCTTAAACTACTAGATGAAGGTCTCACACCTCAAGTCTATAATTGATGGGAAAATACATTGGAAACAAATACATGAAGATACCATGATTCACCATCTAGAGGGACTCCAAGTTTTGTATGCCTCTACAATCTCCTATATGGAGGAATGCAACAAGGAAATTACCCATGATCTAAGTACAGATGTGAAGGAAGACCAGTTTGAAAGGTGTGGAAGCATTCGAAGTCGAGAATGAGATTGTGAGAGCTAAGTGTTGGACCTCTAGTGTTGCATCTCCATCATGTGGTGGTTTCCCTACCATGTTTTCCTTTCTCAAAATATGGTGTGTTGATGTTGAGTGAGGAGAAGTAGTTTGAAGTAATCCATTTCCAACTCCATTTTTGGAGGCAACCAATGCATAAGATGCAAGATATTGTGGGTTTTAGAATCAATCATGAACAAAGAAGAAATTGTTTGCAAGGTAGGTGTATGTTTTGGAAACCATTGCAAGGGTCCTAAATGGAATCATCAAAATAATGCCTATGATGGTTTCCTAGTTTATATTCAGCTGCCACAAAAGAGGCCCGAATGGAAAGCTAGGAGGGGGGAAAATCATAAAAGATAGTCCAAAGAATCATGATATTGGTGGAATTATTTGGTGTTGAATCACGATGCCTATTTCCTCACAAATGTTTGTTGCTTGCCTCTTCTCGCTCCTCTTCTCTTTTTACATCCTGCAAAATGTTTTAAATATTTCTCCTTAGTCATTCTAATACATCTAAGGGAAAATAATGATTGTCTAAAGCTTTCTTACTTTATCACATGAGACAAAGTTCTTGTGGGCCCCAAGGTCATCCAAGTTCAATGGTAACATTATTTTAAGTGCCAAACTATAGGAAAATTGTGATGTGGCAAGCAAGTGAAAATTTTTGAGAGTTCATAAGTGTAAAATTCGAAGGATGTGAACCTATGATAGATCAAGAGATTAGGATGTGAAGGCTAGGGACTTTCGATGCTACAATTGTCATGTGGTCAGCAAGCTTAAGTTAATGAAGTTGTGATTATATGATGAGTTTTTACTATCAACGAAAGGTAATTTTCAAGTTAAGATGCTACAAAATTGCTATGAGATCAAGATTTCACATAGTCAGGAATGAGAAATTAAGGTTTTTGATGCTACAAATGGCATATGGTCAAGAATGGGAAATATTTAAGGTTACGGTGTCACAATTATCTCATATGATCAAGAGAAGGTAAATTTAAGGTTAACACGATATGATTGATTATGATATCATGAGTTTGTAAGATCGTGAGGCAAAAATTCAAATGCTCTAGTTGTGTGGGGCCCACCTGGGTGAGATGGTGAATGAGAAATCAACATGTAGTGCTCAAGTAGGACTGGAGAGATAAGGTAAATAATAAATTGAAATGTTGAAATTAGATATTCCCAAAATGAACACTCACATTCATAAATAAAAGTTTGAAATGAATTTGAGCTATTGAATAGTTCAAACTATATAGTATTTTAAAATTTTCAATTTAAAATGTCTAGTTCATGGCCCAAGGCCTTATTTTCCAAATCAACTCTAGGGGCACCATTTTTATCTAAAAAATGGACTATAATATACCACCAAAACTGAGAGAAGCTGAATTTTCCATTTTCACAATTAGAATTTGCACAAGTCTCAAATGACATAAGTTATAAGCATTTTTGTAATTTTGGGGCATTCTCAACAATAATGAGGATTTGATTTTTCAGATGGAATAAAATCAAATTTAGATGGTTTAGATAAGATCAGATTCACTGATAGCCATCAAAAATGAAATAAATATTTTGGGAGCTATTGCAAATGATAAGGATTTGTCAGCAAGAGGTAATTGAATATTCACAGCCGGGGGTAGTGGAAGATAAACAAAATCAGATTGAAAACTCCTACACATTTTGAATTCTTATCTGATATCCCATTAGAGGAGGGTTTTATCATTATTCTAAGGGGATATTTATGTAAGTATGTTGTCTATTAGTAATCAGATTTGATTGCTAGTTGAAGAGAGAAGAGATAAGCTCTACAACAGCAGGAGGAAGAGTTTCATGTGAACACTTGGCAGTATCAGATCTGATCTAGGAGTTCCTTTCTATCTATATATTTTCCTTCTTTTCTCATTGTAAGGGTTCTAGTTCTTGGACATTTTTCACTACTATGTGACCACTTTGATGGTTCCAATTTTTGTTGAAAATGGTTTCAACTACTATGATACTAGATGTTGTTTCTAGTCTTTACTACTGTGATATCACAAGGATGATTCCATTTTTAATTCTATGATACCACAATTCTTAATTTTTTTCTCTATATGAACAACATTATAATTTCTTATGACCATTTTAGATATTATAGTCGTCTGTTGTGTATTTTCTAAGTTTTTGCATACATGTGATGTATTAGTTTCAAGGAAATGAATAGAGAGCTAAGCTTTGAAGTTACATGTCATTACGTATTTTTTTTGTTGAGTCAAGGACTTAAGTAAATTGCTTGGTATGCATTGATAGTATTGCAGGGATCATGGAAGGATTTGATAAGTATGAGTTTCATTTCGAAGATAGATGTTTATTTGCAAGGAAAATAGACGAATGTGATATCTAGGTATATGAGTATATCTTGGGTATCCTTGTGTATGTTTTGACTTATTTAATGCCCAATGGATAAGGGATTGATCATCTTAGAGATTACATGTTCTTGTTGTTGCATACATGGGTTATGTTGATATTCAAATCTTTAATCAAATATCTTTTCCCTTTTTGTTTAGGAGCTAAAAAGTGTTTCCCTCACTTAGTTTATCAAATTCATGAGTTGTGTTATTAGTTATTTCATGTCCATGATTGTTTTCATAAGCAGTAGAAGATTAAGGGTATTGTCTACTTTCTAAGATTCAATTGTCTGCTTTGAAACTAGTACCATATGAAGAATATGAGGTTCACCCATGTAGGTCTTGTAGAGCCTAAAGAAGAAGAAGGAGTATAGCCTTATAGTTGGCCTCGGTGTCTGAATAGGTGCATTGTGTTGGAAATATTCAAGATATGATAGGTTACTGAGAGGGGAGGGGTGAATCAGTAACTTCAAAACTTTAAACAATTCAGCACTTTAACCATTCATCATTCATTCATCTAATCTACTACATAAATGAGAAATCAAACATCCATAACACATGTACACAGTGATTTGGTGACCCAAAAACCTTCCAAATAGAAAGTAAAACTGGGGTTGGGATGATACCCACAAAATTTTTTTACTGTAGTATGAAGTTGGCCGGTTAAGGCTTACATTGACCACTTCTAGTGATCTGCCCTGTTAGGAGCATAAAGGACTACTAGGTCCACCTTGTTAGAGGATTTACAAACATACACTTAAGTATGCACTCTGTTAGGAGATTTATACAAAGACTATTAAGTCTAACCTGTTAAAGGATTTATAAAATTGATTCACTTATTAAGATGAAATAATGGATCTACTTACAAACTTGATTTGCTAATTAGATACTTGATGTATTGATCACCTTTTGTGACTGATAAGTCTTTACTGCTCCTTGTAGAACTTGTTGAATACTCTACTCTTCTACTGATTTTCTTTCATTCTTCTCAAAACATTTCATATCTCTCTTGATACTCTTCACATCACATACATACTCACGCTTGCAAATGATATAATACATTACATATATATACCATTCCAATAATTATTTTTACAAGGTCAGGTAAAACACAAGTGAACAAAATATTACTGAGTTGGCCAAATAGTAAATAACTCAGGTTCATTGAACTAACTCGGTGACCTTCTGATACTCAGCATCCACTGGATTACTCGGCATCATCATGCACTTGTTAGAAGTGAGGGATCAGTCCATACTAATCACCTGACGTAGTTCTAAACTTGGTAACCATTGGAGACTCAACAGATATAGTATCACTCGGTAAGAACTAAATCCTTCATTTACCTTTCTTTTAGAAGGTAAACATTATGCTTGCATCACTCGGAAGGCATTGCACTTTTCATCACTCGGTAGACACTATGCTTTCATCACTCGGTAGGCACTGTGCTTTCATCACTCAATAGGCATTGTGCTTTTAATCACTTGATAGACACTGTTGGTTTACATATTCACTCGGTAGGTATACTTAGCTCAGTTAACACTTGAATGCTTGGTGTGAACTGCGAAGCTCGGTGTGAACTGCTTCAGTGATGAGTGTACAAGGTAACCACTGAATGCTTGGTATACATTGTAGACTGAGTGGTGAGTTTTGGAAGCTATACTGATACAAATAAGTGTTTTCACTAATGAAAATAATAACTTAATGTCAACAATCTCCCCCTTTGGCATTAGTGACAAAACACTTATAGGCTAAAACATATGTACACAGCCTAATTGAATAAATTTTGGTTTTTCAAAATGATCTTTGTAGAACTGTTGTATACACAAATATAATTATGTATGCATGCAAACTTTATTGAATGCTAACTCCCCCTATCACTTATAGTGATGACTTTCCTCGAAATCTCTCCCCCTTTTTGACAATAATGCCAAAGGACTACATATATACAATTTATATGGCTACACCAAAATGAGATAGAAATTCTTGATGTACCTTGAGAATAGTTGCAAAAGTACTATCCCATGTCTGCTACAAAATTTGATAGGTGGAGAGGGCAGTTTGAACTTCTATTGATAATTGGATCAAGTGATCAGCCACTAAGAAGTTCTAATCTTGGACCAATGTTTTGTAATGTACAAGATATTTTTTGCATTGTGTCCATGATAGGAAGGATCATGTTCTGGATGTCTATGAGTTTAGACCGGATCCTTGCTTCCTCTCTTAATAATTATGCCTGAACATCTGCCAAATATCTGATCTTGGTGTGATGGGAGGTTGTGGAGGAGGATTCCACCTTCAACTTTGATGCACTTGATTTCATATCAATGTCAATCTTGTTTAGCTTATCTTTTATTTCTTTGGTGAAGCCAGAAACATCACAAAGTTTAGCAAAAAGTGATGTTTCCTTATTAAAAGAATTTCCAAAATTTCCAAAAAATGTTGACAATTCAACTTGCTTTATTGCTATCTTTTGAGCAATTTCTCTAGCACCTTATTATCAAATTTCTTTTCTACTTTCTCAATAATTTTTTCTTGTCCAGAAGAATCCTCATTGAATTTATGTACAACCTCTTCTAACTGAATCAAAATGTGTTGAGTAGAATCTACTTCAACACCTATAGCATCTATAATTATGTTCTTGGCATTCTCAATTATTCTATATTCCTTATCCCTTTTAGACCTTAATTGATTTTGCATAGCTTTCATCTCTATTAGTTGACTAGCAAACCTCATCTCTTCAATGGTAGCATTTTCATAGTCAATCTTTGGAATTACTATCTCTGTGTCTAAGTCAATATTTTTTGGAATTTCCTTTCCAGTGATCAGAAGTCTTAATGGATGCTTTTTTTTTACTTCTGTGATGATTGGTTTGACTTTATTAATAGACACAATAGTGGAGATGGAAGGACTAGCGGTAAAAACTGGGATAGGACTTGAGGATTGAATGCCAATAGAAGTATTAGTCAGATCAAAAACTGGAATGCTTCCCAAAAATGATGATACACTCGGTATAGTAGTATTTGAACTAATTGGATTTAAATTAGATGCAGATAATACTGACAAAACTATAGAACTAGCCAAAACTAATGAAAACAAAATTGTGGAACTTACTGGTGCACTCACTATTGATGAAGGAACTAAGGAGGCTAGCTCGGTAACTGAAGAAGTAACAATCAACTTAGTAGATGAAGTGCTTGGCACCTCTATTTTAGATACTTGGAGCTGGGAGGTAGCCACTAAAGATTGAGCAATTGATGTGACTGTTATGCTCACAATCTCACTTGCAGAAGTTGTCTCCATAGTGGATGCAATGGTCTTTGGTGGAGAGTGAGGAAGGGATGCAATCACTTCTGCTACAATTTTGACTGGATCTTCTTCTTCCTCATTTGCTTCTTCCTCCTTGTCTTCTTCCCCTTTCTCTTCCATAAGTGCATGCAGCTCTCCTGGAGTAACTATGATAGATGGAGCACTCTCAAAATCATCATCATCACTGCTATTATCATCCTTAATCTCCACTGGATCTTCACTAGGCTTTTGCAGATGATAGATATTTTTCCACATGTTTGTTGCATCATTCACAACATGCTCAATGTCTTTAATTAAGATCAAACATGTGTGAAATCTTATTATCATTTTACCTTCATGGTTTTTCATTACTGCCTTTATTTCTACTCTAGTGAGACTCGGTAGAAGATTCTTTAGAGATTGCTCATATATGTCTTTAACCATTTGGGTAGCTGACTCCCATCTCGGTTGCAATCTCTCCAATAGTTCTTTGGAGATTTGAGAGGCAAGCTAGTTCGGGGAGTATTTCCATTTATCCATCTTATTGAGTACCAGTTCCTCAATCTACATTTTCTTAGCATCAATTCTAGTTTCAAATTTCAATGCCTTGAAATTTGTGATTCCAGCTCCTTCTTCCAATTGTTTAAGCCTTTCCTCAAATGTGAGTGGAGGCTTGACCAGTATAAGTTCCTACTTGCCTTTTCTGGTTTTTCTAGTGAATATTGCAGTGGTCTTTTTCTTAGGTTTGGTAATAGTTACCTTACCTTTCTTCTTTGACTATTCCTCTTCATATTCTTGTTCTTCTTTTTCTTCTTCTCTTCTTCTTCTTCATCATCTTCTTCATCTTCACCTTTTCCCTCGGTAAGCATAAGAGGACCGATAATAGTTTTCAATTTGGCTATCTTCCTCTTGCCTTTGCTTATGGCCTAGGGTAGCTTGATTTCAAGCTCAATTCTAGCCTTTGCCTCATCATAAGTTCTGAAGATTGGTTGCCTTGGGTCTATTGGCTCATTGACCAATGCTTCAATGATATCCCTAGTCTCATCAATATTTACCTCATAAGGAAGAGGTTTTACCCATGCAACTCAGGGTCTAACTACTTGAATATATACCTTATCACAGTCAACCATAAAACATACATCATCTCTATAGTCTTCAACTAGTTTTGGTGGAATTTGTAACCTATTATTCATTCTCTCCTTGAAATCCTCAAAATAATTGTCCATGATGCTATCAAAATTTTCACCCATTTCTACTACAAACTCATTAATCTGATAAAGAATGGGAATGCCTTTTCTCCACACAACTGTTCCTTTTGATGGAAAAAATTTTTGAACATAGAAAAATAAACAGATCAATAGAGAGCCAAATTTAAAAGGATTATTCTTTGAGGTCCTTATGCTATCCATATTTTTATTTAATTGTCTCAATAGTAATTCTAACAAATCAAATTCAAGGTTTTTCTTCATAATTTTGAAGGCCAAATCCATAGCTTCACAAGGTACACTATTCAGTCAACTAGAGCTATATATTTTGTGGGCAATGACATGAATGCCAAATCTTAGTTTGACATCTGATACAGTGGTGACCTTTAAACCTCTACCATCCCACTTAGCTAGGGTTTGCTTTTGTAACTCCTCCTGACCTAGGGTTTTGGTAGTTTTTTCCTTGCTGAGCATAGGGAGACCTGTGATTTTTTGAATCATCTTCTTTGTGATTAACACTGGTTGCTCTAACCACAATTGCCCATTGTGCACCCGACACAAAATATACCTAATCCATTTGGTTTGGAAGCTTCTAGGAATATTCGAGATGTGAGTCAAGCCTTTGGTTTCTCAAAGATCCATCTACACACATTTATCCTAGGGCATTGTCCATCTCTAGGTTTCCAATTTCTTGAACAGAACATTTGAAATGAGTACGAATATCATTGATAAGAAGTACCTTAGGTGGAATTTTTGATTGAGGTCCATTCGGGTCAAGTGATTCTGCAATGGCCAGAATAATTTTGAAGTTGGGCACTTTCCATTTTGTACCCTTTACTAGCATTTATAAACCTCTTTTCACCTTGGTGCTGCTGCTACTCTTGGATGCCATTGTTGCTCGGTAAGTGTAAGAAAATTTTGAACAATTTTTTCGCTTAAAATTTGCTTGAAATTGCTTGAAGTTGCTTGGAATTCATTTGAAATTTCTTAGCTCTGAAATCGCGATGAAGAATGAAATCAAATTGTGCCCTTTTGATGAAAATTTTTCATAAATGCTTGGTATGAAGGTAGATGAGATGACATAGTGTTTGATAGGTGGTCATTTACTTTCTCGATAGAAGCTTGCAACTCAGTGATCAAACAAAAACTTTTAGTTGTTACCGACCTAGCTCGGTAAGGTCTTCAACTGACTTCCCTCAATAGATGCAACTCGGAAAAAGATATGTTTTCTTTGATCTTCGTGTATCTAGAATACTGATTTGATCATTCCACTTTCTTGCATTTGGAACTGCTCTAGATAAGGCTTGATGATACAGTTCTAGATCCTTTATGAATTTAATTGGAAATGGAATCACCCACTTCTTGAGTGACATTGCCATTACTTGAACTATCTTGCTCAGTAGATTTTGGAATCCACTATTGCCTCATTTGCTTTTGAATGTTTTCAGCTTTAGCTCTCTTTTCATCTTCAACTTTCCCAATATTCATGTAGTTTTTAGCTATATGACCGAGTTTAGTGCATGTATAACATGTTACTGTTGTGTCTCTTTTCCTCAAGTGATGCCTCGAGAAATCTTTACCAATGTGTCCATATTCTCCACAATAATGACATCTACACTAGGTATTGTAATCCCATCCAAAGATTGCCTTGACAAGTTGTTCAACTAGATTGAATGATTTGGATCTGCATTGGAATGCGTTGTGACCATGCTTCTTGCACTTGTGAAAATTGCCTTCAAATTTTGGTTTTTCTTTGCATTCACTAGCTTTATGACCATGCTGACTGCAATTGTAGGATTTACCATTGAATTTACCTTTTCCATTGCTCCAACACTTGTTTGATGTGTGACCTATCTTACCACAGTGATTGCAAGTAGGTCTTTGATTCCCTTGGGCACCTTGTTTGGAGGTTTCACCTTCTTCCTTGTAACCAAGTCTAGCTTTACCTTTTTGTCTATGAAGATTTTGCTCACTTTTCTGATTTAATTATGTCATGTCTGCTTGAGATTTCATCATTCTCTCATTGATTCACTTTTCAGTTATCAATTCATTTTCCAAACTTTCATTGATTTGTCTTTTAGATCTCAAGTCACTTTTTAAGCTTTCATTGATTTGTCTTTCAGTGATCAAGTCATTCCTTAGATTTTCATTTTCAGATCTTAGATTCATAATTTCTTCATTTGCATTAGATAGTTGATTTACAAGATCTTCATGCTGAAGAGATTGACTATTTCTTACCTCTAAGTCTTCGTTTGCCTTGTTTCTTTGTTCTAAAACTTCACATAGCCTAATTGATTGAATTTCTTGTTCTCTTTTAAGCTTTCTTACTTCTTCCTGTAGGGAACCATTCTTTGCTGGGAGTTCCTTGATAGCCTCATTAGCTTCATTTGAACTGCTTGATGGTAAAAGGTCTTCAATCTTTTCTTCAACATACTTATGATCATTCATTTATCTTGCAAGTTTCTTTCTTCTCTTCAGGGATTGAGAAAGATGCTCCTTAGCTTCTTTGAGTTGAGCCATGGCCAATTCCAGATCTAGCTTTTCATTTTCAATAGCTTTGTCAAGTCTGAATATCTCCATTTTCCTTGATCTTTGCTCAAGTTGTCAAGCTTTGTCCTGAGAACCACAAAGCTCTGATACCAATTGTTGGAAATATTCAAGATATGATAGGTTACTGAGAGGGGATGGGTGAATCAGTAACTTCAAAAATTTAAACAATTCATCACTTTAACCATTCATCATTCATTCATCTAATCTACTACATAAATGAGAAATCAAACATCCATAGCACATGTACACAGTGATTTGGTGACCCAGAAACCTTCTAAATAGAAAGCAAAACTGGAGTGGGAATGATACCCACAAAACTTTGTTACTGCAGTATGAAGTTGGCTGGTTAAGGCTTACATTGACCACTTATGGTGATCTACCCTATTAGGAGCATAAAGGACTACTAGGTCCACCTTTTTAGAGGATTTACAAACATACACTTAAGTATGCACTCTATTAGGAGATTTATACAAAGACTATTAAGTCTACCCTTTTAAAAGATTTACAAAACTGATTCACCTGTTAGGATGAAATAGTGGATCTACTTATAAACTTGATTTTCTAATTAGATCCTTGATGTATTGATCACCTTTTGTGACTGATAAATCTTTATTTCTCCTTGTAGACCTTGTTGAATACTCTGCTCTTTTACTGATTTGTTTTCATTCTTCTCAAAACATTACATGTCTCTCTTGATACTCTTCACATCACATACATACTCATGCTTGCAAATGATATAATACATTACATATATATACCATTCCAATAATTACAATTACAAGGTTAGCTAGAACACAAGTGAACAAAATATTACTGAGTCGGCCAAACAATAAATAACTCGAGTTCACTGAATTGACTCGGTGACCTTCTAATACTCGGCATCCACTACATTACTCGGCATTGTCATGCACTTGGTAGAAGTGAAGGATCGATCCATACTAATCACCTGATGTAGTTCTAAACTCAATAACCATTGGAGACTCGATAGATATAGTATCACTTGGTAAGAACTGAATCCTTCATTTACCTTGCTTTTAGTCGGTAAACACTGTGCTTGCATCACTTGGTAGGCACTGCACTTTTCATCACTCGGTAGATACTATGCTTTCATCACTCAGTAGGAACTATGCTTTTATCACTCGATAGGCACCATGCTTTTCATCACTCGGTAGACATTGCTAGTTTGCATATTCACTCGGTAGCTATACTTAGCTCGGTTAACACTTGAATGCTTGGTGTGAACTGCGAAGCTCGGTGTAAACTACTTTAGTGATGAGTGTACAAGATAGCCACTGAATGCTCGGTATACATTGTAGACTGAGTGATGATCTCGGTAGCTATACTAATATAGATAAGTGTTGTCACTAATGACAATAATAACTTAATGCCAACAGCATTGAACATGGGAATTAGCTACCCCTAGGTGTATGTGTTCCTATTATTAGGTTATTTTAAAAATGTTAATTAGGGAGCCAACAGGCACATTATTATCAAAGTTACTTAACTCAAATGCAATGAATCTATTGGCCAAACCATCAAGAGTAAGATCACTACCAGGCATGGGTCTAAATTCTTAATTAATAGATAATCATATACATTAACCATGTACATAATGTTCCCAAAATCTTACAACTTCTTTATTGTTGATGACACCTCCAATAGCTTTGATGGCACTAACAACTTCCTTGATTTGGTTCACATATTGAGCAATGTTTTCTCCTTCATTCATCTATATCTCATCAAACTTGACTCTTAGACTTTATGCTTTAACTCTCAATACATTATGATATCCACCATATACAAGTATCATCTTGTCCTACACCTCTTTAGTGGTAGTACAATCTTTGAATCATCAAACTCAACATCATTCAATGTATAAGAAATCTCAATCATTGTACTATTGTGTCTTTATTTTAGTTCATCCCATCAACTTTCATGGTAGAGTTAGGATGGGTCTATTGGTTATACAGATAATATAGTGCATTGTCTCCAATTCTAGATAGATAAAGCCTCTTACTGCTTTTCCATAAAGAGAATTTTTCCTTGATCAACTTCAATACCTCTCTCTTATAAATCTTTGGATCTTTATCTTAAGTTCCTTTGAACTTTTCCTTTAAACACTCAAATCTAATACCAATCATTAGATAACTGGGGGGTGAATCATTTATAGCCAGTTATCCTATTGGCCTCAAAAACACTTTTCATACACCAACTTAAACACTTTAATCTTTCCACTATTACATTTTAGGAAATATGTGAGTATGCAACTACAATTTTTAGTCAGAGAACTAAAAAATTTAGCCACATGACTAAAATTGATCACATTTCACCAATTCTTTGCAATTTATAGCTATAGGTGACTAAATAAGTGACTAATTTGATCACTACATAAAAGAACAAGATTAAACAAATAGAAATGACTAAATAGACTACTAAATAAATGACTAAGTGTTTGGATAATTAGCCACCTACAATTAGTCACCTAAGCACAAACTACAAAATAAACTACCAAACAAATGATTAAATAAGTGACTACAAACTTTCTTAGTAGATGTATTAAGGAGTCAAGTTTAGTGTCACTAAGAAACATTTTCCTAGTTCTTTGCATTAGATGCACAATAAAATTATATTTTACATTTGTTACATCCTTTAACTATCATAACAACTTTAGGAATGTGTGTGATAAACAACTAATTTCTTTTCTATATTTAATCTATTTATGCAATGAGATCCATTTGTACAATGTATTTCACTTGAATCTTGAGTCCTCCATCTTCTTAGGTTAGGATTATTTAGAAAATCTGAAAATTGATGTATTTTGAGAGAGTTTTATGGAACTAGTATGTTGTAGCTCATATATGGAAACCCTTGTGTTCCTTTCTATTCTGCATTATGAAAACTTAAAAATGAATAAAATAATTGATAAACAAACTGAAGGTTCATTCATACCCTATTTTAAGAGTTTCAAGAGATTCTCACTTTTATTAAAAATAGAGAAGCGTATTTTTTGTATAATGGGATGTAAAACAATATCACATAATATGGTCAAGAAATGAAATATTAGTCAAAGAAACAGTGTATCAAAGCTTTGCATATCCATTTAGTTATCGTATTTTTTCTTCTCCTCCTACACATAACAATATTTGATGCATTTTTATCAATGATTTCTTTAACATTGGCCATTAATGCTCTCACATTGTTGATCCTTTTCATTTTCATTTTATTTTGGTGTAGCTATTTATATCACTATTTTGGTTGTTTGACATTTGATGTACATTGTTCATCATGATTCCCTCATCATAGAATTGATCTTCATATAGATATTTTCCCCTTTGATTTTGCTTCATTGCTTTGAAACCTTACAGTTATTGATTCAACAACATGTGCCCTTTTATATCATTTCATAATAGTGATAGTAATCTTATAATAAATTTTTTGATCTCTAAGCCTATGTTGCCAATTTGTGTCCAAAAACTTATTCATTTGTAAGTCATTTACTAGGAAATATTACAAGCTCATCACTATGACCGGGTTATCTAGTAAAGGTTGAGCATACAAAACTTATACTGAGCACAACAATGATGGTTGAGCATTTAGTAGATACTTAGCATAGTGTTGGAAATATAGGAGTAACTGAGAGGGGAAGGGTGAATCAGTTACCACTAAAATAAATCTCAAATCCCTTAGATGTCAACATATAATTCTAACTTCACTAAAAATACTAATGCTCAATAAACACACAAGCACTCAATTTACACTAGTAAATGTTGTAACTCAGAAAATGCTTAACATGACAATCTTATGATATTTTCAATGATTAACCTTACTTAACCTATTTTTACACACATAAAATAAATAGCATGAAAACAAGTGACACTAAGATTTAAATTGGAAAACCAATTTGGGAAAAACCACCACTTGCAACTAGTTACTAATTTTTGCTCTTCTAAAGTGAGTCATGTTAGGAGCCAACCTTGTTAAAGGTTACAAAATAAATTGTTAGGTGTGACCCTATTAGGAGTGGTCTTGTTAGAGGTATTTAGATACTTCAATCTAGAAATGACACCTTGTTAGAGGATTTACAAATAGTTGTTAAGACAACTCTGTCAAGAGATTTAGATCACTACTACAATGGTTAGAGAGTAAAAATGAGATGACTTGATTTCTAATGCAATTGAATTGCTGGTTACATATCTCAATTATGGCTTGTATACTTGATCCTTTTTTATCGAATGTATCTTTGTAGCTCCACAAGGGTATTATACTTATCCTTCTAATTCGCTTCCTCTAAGCATATTCTATTCTTCCATTCACTTATACACATTTAATCCTCAACCTAAACTTATACTTATATCATACACATTATCAAGTCAACTTGAATACAGCTTAGAATAATTAATATTCATCCTATCAATTGGCTAGAACCAACAAACAAATTAAACTCAATATGCCAAAACAAGAGAATCCTTCATTAGCTAACCCTACTTGGTAGAGACTAACTCAAAAACAACTTTCCTATATTAACCAAGTGAACTTGGTTAATGTTGCATCTTTACAAAAAAAATTTGGTAACTAAGTGAGCTTGGTTAACACTGGTTCCATCCAACTTTTCCTTCATTAACTAAGTGAGCTCGGTTAACACTCAATCTCTCTAAACTTTTCTATGTCGCCCAAGTGAACTTGGTTGACACTATCTTCTAAACTTGGAAAACTCTAGAACATTTGGTAGAAATAAGAAACTATCTTCATCACCCAAGTGAGCTTGGCATACACTAACTTGAAAATATATGACATTTTATTTAACATCAAAGACAATATACAATTAACTAATTGTCTTCAATGATCTCCCTCTTTGGCATTGATGGCAATACAACATGTCATAATACAATGAAAATTTAGAGCAAAAATAAAGTAAGGAAAATATCCTTAGTTTCATTCTAATTCTCATCTATGAGAACTTCCTCTACCTTCAGTTTGTCCCTCTGTCAGAAAACTTTGTTTCTTACATTTCTCTCTCTTTGATATCTTCAAGAAAATTCTCCCTTATCATAGAGTTCTTCATTTATAACATTTCTATGAATATGAAAGAAAACTCTCCATCTTTGACATCTAATGCCAAAGAAAATATTCAGTGAATATTAGTTTACCTCATGTACTAGTTCATATGCAATATGCCCTTTTCAACATTGCATCAATTGACTAATCTTCAATATGCTCTAATTGATGCATCACTAAACTTCTTTTTAGTGAGCTTCAAATAGAGGAATGACCCCTAACTTACCTCTTAGATACAAAAATTCATCCTTAGGTAAAGAATTAGTTAATATGTCTACAACTTTTTATTTAGTATTCACATATTCCAATCTTACCTCTTTATCTTGCACCAATTCTCTCAAAAAATGATATTTTATAGCAATGTGCTTGGTCTTATAATGCATCATAGGATTCTTTGATATATTAATTGTACTAGTGTCATCACAAAAGATAAACACTAGATCCTTGATTTCTATCTTCATACTTACTAATAGTTTCTTGAACCAAACAACATTGGAACAATTAACTGCTACTACCACATACTCTACCTCTATTGTAGATTGAGAATTACAATTTTGCTTCTTACTTGTCCATGACACTAGTCTTTTACCAATAAAGAACACTCCACCATTGGTGCTCATCCTATCATCAATGCTTCCTACCTAATCAACATCTATAAAGGCTTTTAAATCTAGATTTCCTTCCTTCTTGTATGATAATCCATAATCTTCAGTACCCTTCAGACACCTTATGCTTCTCTTCATGTGATTTTCTTTGGGATTTTTTGAGAATCTTGCCACCATACCAACTGCTAATGTAATATCAGGCCTTGTGTGCACTACATATTTCAATTTTTCAATTATTGATCTATATGTGTTCTAATCTACCTCTTTGGAATCATCTTTCTTGGAAAGCTTATGTCTAGTAGACATAGGTGTTCAACTAGTCTTGAATCTTCCACTCCAAATTTCTTTATTATATCCTTGATATATTTGGATTGAGTAATGTAGATACCATATTTCTTCTATTGGATATGCAATCCAACAAAGAATTGTATCTCTCTAAACATAGACATCTCAAATTATTTACTCATCTCTTCTAAAAAGGCTTTGTACAAGTCATCATTTCCATTGAACAATGTGTCATCTACAAATATTTCAGCCAATACAATTTTCTTGTCTAGACCTTCTTTGATATACAAGCTACTATTATCATATTTTCTTTCAAAACCAATATTTATCAAGTAGTTATAGAGTCTTTCATACCAAGCTTCGGGAGCTTGCTTAAGTCCATACAATACCTTGTGCATTTTACAAACCATATCCTTTTTTCTAGGATCTACAAAACCTTCTAGTTGTTCCATGTAAACTTCCTCTTCAAGAGTTCCATTCAAGAATGTAGATTTCACATCCATTTGATAAACTTTAAATAGTTTATGTGAAGCATAAGAAATTAGAGTTCTAACACCTTCTAATCTTGCAATGGGAGAAAAAATTTCACCATAATCAATACCTTCTTCTTGAGAATAGCCTTTGCATACTAACCTTGCTTTTTTTCTAGAAACTTCTCCATCTTCATTTAGCTTATTTATGAAAATCCACTTAGTGCCAATTACATATTTATCTTTGGGTCTAAGGACAAGATTCTAAGTCTTGTTGCTTTCTATATGTGTTATCTCTTCATTCATTGCTTCAATCTAGCTTTCATTATCTAAAGCATCTTTAACTAATCTAGGTTCAAATTCATTAAGAAAACATGTACCTTTTTTTAAAAAAATTATCATTGTTCCATTTGATTTTTCTCTAATGATCTAATCATATGCATGGTGCCTTTTTATGTATCTTGACAACATAGGTACTTTGGATTTAGAACTTTTTCCACTAGCCTCACCATGATCTTCTATATCAAGCCCTAGTCCCACTATCTATGACTTGGGTCTATCAAACTTGATTTGCTCTAGCAATAACTTAGTAGCTTCTGACTAGAACTTAGTGCTTTAGACTATGAGTTAGGTTGTATTGTTTGCAACTTGGTAGCCTCTCGAGATTTTGGGGACTCAGGAGGTGAAGTCTGTTGACTTCTAATTGGATTTGGCAATTAATCAATTCCATAGTAGATAAAAAAAAATTAATCCTCAAGTTCTTTGCTTCTCTCTTCTTCAATCTTTTCTACAAACTCATCAATCCTTACATGTGCACTTTCTATGATCTTATGAGTGGATAAATTCAAACATTTATATGGTTTACTTCTATAGGAGTATCTTAGAAATATGCCTTCATCACCTTTGACATCAAATTTACCTTTCCTAGATTCCTTCAAGATATAAAATTTTCTACCAAATGCTTTTAAGTAACTTACATTAGGTTTCTAGCCATACCATTGTTCATAAGGAGTTTGATTTGAGTCTTTCTTCAGTTGTACTTTGTTCAAGATATGCACTATAGTACTAATTGCTTTGTTCTAGTATTTGATTGCAATGTTCTTTTCTATCATCAAAGTTCTTACACAATCCATGATGGATCAATTGCTTCTTTCAACTATACCATTTTTTTGTGGTGTACTAGGGGATGATACTTGTCTTATAATTTCTCTTTCAATGCAAAATTCATTGAATTCATTGGAAATGAATTCACCACCTATGTCTGACATCAAACACTTTAGTTTCTTTCTAAATACCACTTAAACTTTTGAAATGTTTCAAAACTATCTTTTAGATACATAACAGTCATCATTCTAGAATAATCATCAACAAAAAGAATAAAATACTTATCTCCACTATAACTCTCAATTCCAATAGGTCCACATAATTTTGTATGAACTAGCTCCAAGACTTATTCAGAATGATAGCTCTTGCTTTTGAAACTTGTCTTGCCCATCTTACCAATTTTACAATTTTTGCATAGGCCCACATCAAGTTTCCTCACACTATGAATACCTCTCCCTCTTTTATTCTTACTTGACTTGACTAGATTATAAAATTTCACATGACATAACCTTTTATTCCATAACCAACTTTCTTCTACTTGAGCAATGAGACATGAACTTTCACTGAGATCTAGGTAGAACAGGTTACCTTTTGTTTGGTTACTAGACCTAACCAGATTTCCATTTCTATCTAGTAGCTTGGCCTTCCCATTCATCAATTCTACCTTGAATCCAGTGTTATTCAACCATGCCATACTCAGTAGATTATGCTTTAGTCCTTTAACCTAATAAGAATTATCACATCTAAGTTCATTGATTAGTGAGATACAACCTTTTCCTTTTATGCGACATGGTTCATTATTTCCAAATCTCACACTTCCACCATCATAATGTTCCATATGTTCAAAAAAAAATTTGTCACCAGTCATATGATGTGAGAAACCACTATCAATAATCCAAGTATTATTTTTGCTAACATGAGAGATAAGTGCCATTTTATCTCCTTCATCATCAAATTTGTCTTTTACAGAAATATATAGCATTTTATCATCTTCACTACTGTATGAATCTTTAGCCATAAAACAAGATTCCTTACATTTATACTTGTAGTCCTTGAAGTTCTTGAAATCCTTCTTTCCTTTGTATTTGGTGTGCTTCTTTTCATCTTTGTCTTCTCTATTTGGACATCTTGTTGCAATGTGTCCAACTTCTTCACAAGAGAAATAGATCAAAGGAATTTTACCTTTGTACTTTCCTTTGTCTTTGGGATACCTTTTTGCAAGTAATACCTCAATAGTTTCAAGATCACTATCAGAACTATCTTCCTCTTTACTTTTAGATTCTTTGGCTTCTGACCTTTTAGCTTTCTTATTGAGCAATAACTTGGCTTCAAATGCAAACTCAAGATTTTTAGAATTAGGAACATAATTATCATAGTTATCTAGATGAAATACTCTCAATCTTCCAACTACTACATCCAATGTTATATCATTCTTAGGATTGCATCTCATTTCTTGAATTGCTAATACTTTGATTACATATATAGGAAGAAGTGTTCTGAGAAACTTACCATTATTTCATCTTCAATCTTTCCTCCTGAACCTTTGATTGCACAAACACTAGCTTTGATTTTGTCATTATACTTTGCAATGTTCTCATCTTTATTTGATCAAATTTTCCTATGAGACTTTTAGATTTAGCTCTTCTCACATTATCATCTCCTCCATAGATGGCTTTCATCTTGATCCACATCTCATGAGTAGTTCCATAGTCTTTAACTTCATCAAATTTGGCATAGTTGAGAGATGAAGCAATATCAATCATCATAATGTTATGACTCTTCTTTTTTAAAATTTCTTCAATAGTCATAGTTCTAGCAGGTTTCATATATTTGGTGTCTAGGTACTTTATACCTAAATATCCAATGGTTTCCAAGTGTAGCCTCATGAGTTCCTGCCATGCCTTGAAGTTATCTCTGTTCAACTTGTGAGTCTCCTTTTTGTAAGACATCCTAATCATTAGCTTAGGTCCCTAAAACCTTTTCTATAGGCATCAAGAAGCTCTAATACCAATTGTTGGAAATATAGGAGTAACTGAGAGGGGAGGGGTGAATTAGTTACTACTAAAATAAATACCAAGTCCCTTAGATGTGTTGCAGTCTCCACAACACACACCCCATTCCTCACTCAGAATGGGGACCCCCTACCTTTTTTGACTCTCGAACTAATAGTTTGAGAGTTAGGAGAAGAAAATCTAGTTAGAGTTAGAATTATAAAGTCAAAAAGAAATTAAAACAAAAAGAAAACTCCTCCCCTTACCCACACATACATGCATCGAGGTGTCACGCTTAGGGTTGCACATGGAATAGAGGGGAGGAAGCTTTAAAACCTTCCCTCCCCACTTGTTTTTTATCATTTTAAAAGTGACGGAGGAGAGAGAGGGCAAGCGGGAAGGTAACCCCCTCCCCCACTTTTGGGTTTTGCCTGCGCCTTTCTCACTGCGCATGTGGATGACACGACCGGCACCATCGTGCACTAGGCACATTGTCCATGTTTCACACGTGGGTAGCACGATGAGTGCCATAGCAGTTTGGGTGCACTGCCTACACCTTATGTGCAGGTGGCATAACCAACACCGTCACATGCTGGGCACGTTGTTTGTGCTGTGTACACAGGTGGTGCAACCCATTATGCACTAGGCGCATCGTCCATGTTGCACACATGGGCAGCGTGACCAGTGCCACCACATGCTAGGCACACCGTCCACGTCGCACACATGGGCGGCGCGACCAGCACCGTCCGCGTTAAGTTTTATATTTTTATTTTTTATTTTTTAAAAATATATATATTAAAAAACATTTTTGTAAAAAAAAAGTATAATAATAATAATAAAAAATAATAAATAATAATAAATAAAATGAATAAGTCATCATGGGGGACATTTTTTTCCTTGTTTATGTTTTTCGCTATCTGGTGACTGATTGTGTTTTCTTTCTCGTGGTGTGCAAGTAATACAATCAAATGGCGTCTACATCCGGATTAGCAACAAAACCAGTTTTTTACAAATTTCAAGGTGTAACTCTAAAATCATGGTTACACGATGAGAATGTTAAGATTGAAGACATAGACCTCGGGCACACAAACTTGGGAGAATTCCTTAGAGTTTGCAATAGTCCGAAGGAAAGGTCAACCTTAAGGTCCACACTAATTCGTTCTAGATTAGTGAATGTAGCATCACATATAATGATTGTATAGTTAGCCAAGTTGATCATGACCTTATCCCAACATTTTGTTCCTAATGAAAGGGTGGTAAAGAGCATTACTAGAGAAGTGGTTTTAGACCTACGACCTAATAATATCGAGAGAGTTTTCCATCTATGTAAAGCTGATTAGTTCATCAGACTTTCGTATGAAGCAGCTAAGAAGTGGTGTAGTGATTATTACCAAGAGGCCATTGACATCATATATTCCTTATACTTCATTGAGAAGCCACCCCAAGGAAAGACAATCAACAAAGTGGATATGACTCGAGGATACATGAAGGATGACATCAGATATTCAATCATTCTCTTTAGTAGAGTTATGGGTCTACCTATAGTAGGTCATCTCGCTCCATTCATGGTCAACTTCATTGAGACCATCAGACATGCAAAGATGCCACTAGATTGGGCCACCACACTTAGCGAGAAATTGTGTGGCCAGTTATAGACGGTAAAGGATAAGAAGAGGTTCTACATGACTTCTTACATGGTGTATCTACTTGTAGCAAGGGAAACCGACTATCCCAGGTTGTACAAGAAGGGCAATATACAGGACCCTAATGCATGGCCATATATAGTTTATCCTCAGCTGGTCAAGAAGAAACTCTCATCGCAAAGCAAGGAGTATAGAATTGTGAATGATGCCTTCATATTTGCCATCATTCGATTCATCAAAGGGGATTATGGGAAGAGATTGTCCGATGAAGCCAAGGTGTAGATCATAGCTCTCGGTGCATATTTCATCCAGTTTTGAACATTCACATACATTTGGGTAGGTGGTACATCCATCAATCCAAAGAAAATCCTAAGGTACCCAAGTGACAAGTTGCTCCTGATGGAAATATCTTGACAGATTGAGTTAGCTTATAAGAGGATCAAAAGACAATGGAGGCCTTGTTAGGATTGGCTTTTTATAATAGAAGCATACTAGGTAAAGAGAAAGCAAGATATCCCAACTTTTGAGTGGGAATGAGATAATTATCCTCTTGAAGAGTATAACTCTCCTTGTCCATTCTTTGACAATGTTGGTAAAGTGGAAAAGCTAATAGGAAAGGAGTTCTATCATGAGGACACCATTGAAGATCATTGGATGAATGCCACAAATGACTACGATGTTCATATTAAAGACTATTGTAGAATGACTTTGTATCTAGCAGAGAAGGCTCTCCATTTGACCATCCTAGATGAGATATGGCTACAAGACTTGTAGGAGCTACTAGATCCCTTATTCAATTCAAATAAAGTTGGCGAGAGACCCATTCTGAATGTAGAAATTGATAGAGAGGAAGGAGATGATATTAATCATCAAGCAAGGCATGTCATTAGAATGACAAAGAGTTGGATCAAGAAACACTTTCCACTTGATCCAATTCTGAATACACTAATCTTCCATGCACATGCTCATCTAGAAGGAGGTAAGGGAAGGAAAGTCATAGTTCCTATCTTTGCACTCAGTCTCCTATCAGGCCTAAAATAGTCTACTAGCTTGATCATCCAATGGGATACTACCACCCTTCAAAGAGGAAGGGAAAGAAGAAGAGAGCCTCTCCTCAGGGGTTTTAGGCAGAGCATGTTGAAGAACAGGCCCCTTCCTAAGAACAAGAATCAAGTCCCCAAGAGCCCCAAGCTGGTGGAACTTCTCATATCTAGGTTGAATTTCCATTGCCTCCTATTTTGTCAAGTCAACAAGAAGAGGGAGAAATTCTAGAGACATCCATTCCTCTAGTACATGAAGAGCCTGCTTCTCCTATGGTTCCATAGAAACAAAAGAGGATCAAAGTTAGATTGAACAAGAGGCAAAGAGTTCGTAAAAGATTAGTGCCTAACCCATCTATTCTTGAGACCATTCCAGAGGAAGAATCAGATGAGGGGGAGATGGAATTAGATGAGGAGGGGGAGCAAGTGCCTCTATAAATGAGAACTTGACTAGTAAAAGCCATAGAATTAGAAAGAAGGAAGACTACCACAAATACCCCTCCACCCACCCAAGTAGAAATAGTAGAATTCTCTTCTTCGAAAGATGAAGTACAGCGATGGGTGAATGAGCAAAGGGAGCAAGGTGATGATGTTCTCTCCATCCCGAATTTTGATTTCATGCCTATGGGTATAGAGTTAGTTGGAGATAAGATTAGAGATACCCCTACAGGTGAACTTCAATAGCAAGATTGGATGCAGATGCGACCCAAGACACAAGGTCCTCATCTCACTCCATCTCCACCTCAGGTCACGATGGTAGATAAGGGCTCAGTAACACCTCCACCTTCGAGTTAAGAAGAAGAACATGCTCAAAAGAAACCATCATTACCAAAGAGGAGTTAGACATTATAGATGATTGGATAGAAAATATTGTAGATGTAAATAAAGTGATGGAAACATTGCATGATGAGATACATAGGCTCAAGGACCAAGCTCGAGAGCGAGTTTTGGAAGCAGAGAAGTTGTACAGTGATGCATGCTTGGACATTTTTGAAGATGAAGAATGAGAGAAGCTATTGCCAATTGAGGTAGTCATGGAAAATTTTAGGAAGACTTTGGAGGAAGCATCCAGTGATGAAGACATCAAACAAACCTTCAGAACAAAGGAAGCATTGTTAGAGTTGGACACCAAACTTGGGGATTTTGCAGAGACGAATTGAGATGGAAAACTATAGAAAGAAGGTCAAGGACAAGTATGAGGCTTTGGATCTTCCTAATGCTACTAAGATTATTGAGATTATAGAAAAATTCAAGGGCAAACATCCAAACATAGCTTTAAGATAAAGATGAACGAAACCCAAATGCTAGGATTTCAATTTTGACACTTAGTAAAATTTTAAGATTTTGACCCAGTCAAGGTCCGTAGCTCCGTAGGTTCATAGGTCCATAGCTCCATAGCTTTGCAGCTCCATAGCTCCATAGGTCTACAACTCCATAGCTCCACAATTCAAAGGTGTACCAATAGTTGACTGCCAGTTCCAACAATAGCATTTTCCATGCATCGGGAGTGCATTCTGATGGCAAGTTAACTTTGACACATGCCTAGTGAAGGGGCAACTTCTATTTTTGGTGTCTCCATGCACTTCCACTTTGACTGATGGCTTCCTCCTACTTTCTCTCTCATTTTTTCTTTATTTTTGATATGCAAAAGGCTCATGCATCCAATTAATGAATAAAATATGGATAGTTAGATTGTTAGTTTGTATATATTTAGTTTGTTTAAATATTTTAAAAGTATTTTATTGCATCAAGATATCTCTCACTCTCAACACAAATTAAGGAGATGATTTCTTATAAATACCTCATTGTAAAATGTAAGAAAGGTCACTATTATTATGTAATAAAATTATGCTTTTGGTGCTAGCATTCAGAGTGTAGTTATTCTTGCCTGAATGTGTCATTGTTTTGTGAATTTTATTCATGAGATTGTAATCGAGCCAAAGGTTTATTGTGTTGTTTCTAGTTGTGCGATCTTTTAGTTCTGGTGTTTGCTATAGATATATGAATTCCACTGATGTAACGAGCTTGAGAAGAGATCACCTGATTGTGTCTACCTAGCTTTTTGTCTCACATAAGTGCACTTTTCGTGGCCTTGCAATTTGATGAAGAGTGAAACATCATTCAATTTTTTAAAGGTTCTCACCAACAATTGAATTAGTAGATTCTAGGAAGCCTTGCTCCTGTTTTCATTGGTTTCCTACTGATTTCTTCAAAGGTTTAACTCGCAGCGTGTTGTGTCTTGTAGCTTATGTCCGTTTAGGAATTTCAATTTCAAGTCATTTGATTTCACATTATTTTTCTTTCAATTTTGTTATTTTCTTTGCTAACCTCTTGTTAGAATATGACCTCATAGTAGTTGTATTGTTAGAGTTGCATTCGTTGAAAAATAGAAAATACAAAAATATTGTTCTTTTGGTGTGATATTTTGAGACAATGGACAGATTTACTTCAATTCTAAGATAAAAGAGTTTTAGAACCAGCAAAGGCCTCCTTGTGAACACTCACATTTATCTTCTACTGAGTAGATTTTGGTATGTCACATGACAAATACTGAACCTTGGAGTGGATCCTTAAAAAGATTTTCTTTTAAGAGAGGAATTACACAATGGATTCCTATCGTTGACCTCGTGCAAAAAAATGCCAAACAAGATGTCAACACAAAACTCTAACTTCATTTAAAATATTGATGCTTGGTAAAGACATAGGCACTTAGTTTACACTAATAAATCTTGTAACTCGGCAAATGCTTAACATGAAAATATTATGATATTTTTTGTGATTAATCTTACTTAACTTAGTTGCATACACATAAAAGAAATAGCATGAACACAACTGACACCAAGATTTAACATGAAAACATAAATTTGGAAAAACCACCAATTGCAACTAGTTGTTGATTTTCACTCTTTTGAAGTGAGCCCTATTAGGAGTCAATCTTGTTAAAGGTTACAAAACACTTTTAGATGTTACCCTATTAGAGGATTTAATCACCCTATTAGGAGTGGCCTTGTTAGAGGTCTTTAGACACTTCAATCTAGAAATGCCACCTTGTTAGAGGATTTACAAATAGTTGTTAAGCCAGCTTTGTTAAGAGATTTAGATCACTACTATAGTGGTTAGAGAGTAACAATGAGATGACCTAATTTCTAATGCAACTAAATTTTTGATTATAGATCTCAATTGTATCTTGTATACTTGATCGTTTCTAATTGAATGTATCTTTGTAGCTCCACTGGGATATTATTCTTATCCTTCTAATTTTCTTCCTCTAAGAATCTTCTATTCCTCCATTCATTTTTACACATTCAATCCTGAACTTGACCTTATACTTATATCATACACATTATCAAGTCAACTTTAATAAAACTTAGAATAATTAATACGCATCCCCTTAGTTGGTTGGAACCAACAAAAAAATCTATTAAACTCAATATGCCAAAAAGAGAAAATCCTTTATTAGGAAACCCCTCTCGATAGACATTAACTCAAAAATAATTTTCTTGTGTTAACCAAGTGAACTCAATTAACAATGCATCTTCATAAAGTTCCTTTGGTAATCGAGTAAGCTTAGTTAACACTGGTTCCATCTGTTAGAGTAATTATTTGTTTGCACTTATTAATTAAATCACTTTGATTTAATTAAATAAGTTGCCTATTACTCTAGTTTTCTTAAGCTATCTCTTAGGTGCATATAATTAATATTTTATATTAATTATAATGTGCAACCTAGCTTTTTTAGGCTTTAGGTTACCCTTTTTGGGTTTTGATCTCTTTTTATAAGGATTGATCTCTCTGTAATTAATTGATTCACTTTTGATAATAACAATCACTTTTTTTGCTCATCAAGAATTTCTCATCTATGGATCTTTCAATTCCTACCTCCATAGCTTTTTGCTTCTCTTTCTATGATAGGTGTTTGCATGTAGGTGATTTTTGGGAGCTATGGGGTTGATCTTTCATCAACTTCAACATGGTATCAAAGCTCCAGATTTTCATGCCCCTGTTCAATTTATGAGATTTTTTCTTGGCTTTCAGATTTGTACTTTTTTATTTAAGAGGGTTTCAATTTTTAGAGTTATTTTATATTAGATTTTGGGGGGTCATTTTTTTGGTGCATTTTGAGCCCAAACGAACCTCACCGTTGGATTCATAGCACCCAAAAGTCCTTATTTCCATATAAAATTTGTCCAATTTGGACATAGTTGGAATCTAATGCAAAAAAAATTGCCCCCAGATCAAGCACGCTTCCTAAGGTGATAGTATTTATTTTTTATTTTTCAAAAAATAAATTTAAAAAAGTAGCATTTTTTGAAAGAGCTTTTTTTTTTAAAAAAAAATATTTTCACAAGAACACTGTATTGCATGCAAAAGAATTTATACAACTTTTTGCAAAAGTGCTTTCTTTCCTTAAGTCACATGAAAAGTCCTTTTTGGTACTTCAAGATGGTACAGAAGGTATGTCAATGCTAACAACACTACAGTTGATGTCAGAAAATTCGAGGCAAAATTTGATGGTCTTTTAACCGTCATGCATTTGATTTGTTTTATATTTTAGAGCTACTTTCGGTATTTTGGCCATATCTTTGTCATACAGAGGCACTTTTTGACAAATCTTATATCATCAGAAAGCTCTTTTTGAGCCTATCATGATGGTGTAGGTTATTTTTACTTTTAATGCAATTTGGTTGCCTATTTTGCCAGTTAAAGTTAGATGTTCTATTTTGTACTCTGGGAGGCATATCTTGAGCATCCGATCTCCAATTTGGGACTTCTTTATATCATTGGAAAGTTGTTTCCATTCTCTTTTTAGTGATTCTAGTTGTTGTTCCAAATTATACTTCAAGCAAATTCTATTCATTCTTCTACATTTTTGCATTCTAGTGGATATTGTTTCAGGTTCAAGGATCAATTTTATTGCTTCAGATGCTTCATTTTGGGTTGTACTATCTCTTGTATCAATCTCATGTCTTTTCTAATCATTGTTGATATCATTTGTAAGCATATTTTTACAGATGTACTAAGATAAAATGCCACTCCCTATGTTTTGGGATCCTTTTCATTATTTTGATTCGTTGTACTTGCACTATTTTATAAAGTGCCATGGGAGGGATAGTTGATTGTCATTTAGGCCCTCTTCCTTTGTCAAGTGAGTGTCCCTTCCATGACATTATCCCCATGATGTGTCGGTGACACGTGCCTTTATAGGTGTCTATACCTCACTCTCGATGTTTTTGGTTCTTGTGTTGTAGGAGATTTTTGGCTCACCTTTTTAGTTGCCTATCACCTCAACCTACCTGCATTAAGAGGGGTTATTCTATTGTTCTAATGCTTCCTTGGATCGATGGTTCATTAGTGTGAGCTATGTATTTAGTACCTAATCCTATATATTAGGCGATTGCAATGGTTGGCTACCTATGCATTTCGATGAGATGGATCATCTACCATATAGACACTCTTGGTTCGTGCCTTCTATTTCCATGGAGGTTCTACAAATCAACAGTTTCTTTTTTATAGAGTTTGTGACTTCTTCATGCTTCAGTGATGCTCTTCATGATCTTCTCTTTGTTCCTATCTTCTGGAACATTCATTTCTATCTCTTTTTGGAGTAGGTTTTTTCCCATGTGGTTTTCTCTAGTTCTCCATGTCATAGAGATTTTGTTGTGATTGGGTACCTCATTAGGCCTTGTTGTCGAGACCCATTTTTCTACTTTCATAGTTGTGCTAGGTTATCTTACCTCATGAGCTTCACTTAAAGGGAGGGAGGGTGTGTTAGAGTAATTATTTTTTTACACTTATTAATTAAATCACTTTGATTTAATTAAATAAGTTTCTTATTACTCTAGTTTTCTTAAGCTATCTCTTAGGTGCATATAATTAATATTTTATATTAATTATAATGTGCAACCTAGCTTTTTTAGGCTTTAGGTTAACCTTTTTGGGTTTCAATCTCCTTTTATAAGGATTGATCTCTTTGTAATTAATTGATTCACTTTTGATAATAACAATCTCTTTTTTTGCTCATCAAGAATGTCTCATCTATGGATCTGTCAGTTCTTGCCTCCATAGCTTTTTACTTCTCTTTCTATGATAGGTGTTTGCATGTAGGTGATTCTTGGGAGATATGGGATTGATCTTTCATCAACTTCAACATCATCTAACTTTTCATTCATTAAGTGAGTGAACTCAGTTAACACTCAATCTCTATGAACTTTTCTATGTCACCCAAGTGAACTCAGTTGACACTATCTTCTGAACTAGGAAAACTTAGGAATGCTTGATAGACACAGGAAACTGTCTTCGTCACCCGAGTGAGCTCAACATACACTAACTAACTTAGATATGATCCAAGCAATATAGTCTAAGCTGAGAAATACAATGAAGTCTGAGCATACTGATAAGTTATATAGAAGTTGAGCAACAACATGAAGGCTTATACATGACTGAGCATTAGAGCATTCATGTGTCAAGTAGTTCAATTTCTCTATGAGAGTTTATAATGGCAAAACTCATATGTATATTGTTTTGGCCAAATTTTCTATGATATTTAGTATTTGAAGAGCCAACTAAGATTTTTATTATACATCATTGTAGAAGGTATTATCCCTAGGCAAACAATTCAACCAATCAGAAAAAGGGATTTAAATGACAAAAGATGGTGAAGTGTAAACCATTGATCAAAATCTAGAACCTTCATAGATCATTTATTTAAAGAGGATTCTAACCCTAGAATCAAAAAGTAGTATGAGAGAGATAGAGAGATTTTGAACATATGAAGAAGGTGAAGTCTAAGAGTGGAGAAAGTAGAGAGCGATCAAAGTAGTGAAAGAATGAACAAAGTTATCATATTAGGAGAATTAGATCAATGATACACCAAGGAGGAGACTCAATATCAGCTTGTAGAGCATACTAAGGATCAGGTACTGAATTAGTTATTGTTAATTAAGATAGGGTAAATCTCTTAACAAAGTGGTCCTAATAGGCCTATTTAAATCTCTAAATAGAGTCCTTACTTCATTGTGAGTGTAAAATCCTTTAACAAAGTGAGACCTAATACTCTCTTAAGATTTTAACAAGGAAAACCTCTCATAGGGTAGATTATATTTTACGATTAAACATTTTAACCGTAATTTGTTAACTTTATTGTTACAACAATGAAGATTTGTGGTTTCCATCCCCACCCCAATTTTACCTTCATCTTGAAGTGTTTTTGGGTTACAAAATCATTGTGTTATGTGTTGAACTATTTATAGGTGTGATGTATTTCATTTATGTTACAACATTTTAGTTTTAATGGTAGATCTATGAGATGAATTAGGATTGAATTTATATTATTGGCTTTGAAGCTAAAAGTTTAAGATCTTGATTCACCCCCCCTCTTAGTATCTTGTTTCCCATATACTTATTCCAATAAAATTACCACATCAAGGCTTAGTAACAATGACCTGTAGCTTGACAAATATGCCCTGACTATCATGGTCTTCATGCCTTTCAATTCTACCAACACATAGCTGCTATACCATTGTTACTAAGATATTCATTTCACTTCTCTTTGTAATCTTTGTTCTAACAGTTTACCACTATGGCCATTACTACTACTACCCTTTTGGTATGAAATGTTGTACCTTCATAATGATTTCTCCATGATCTTCTAGTAGCCATTGGATCCTTTTTTCTACTCATAATGTATCTTAAAGCAACACCTATCATGATTTCTCCATTGACTCTTCATTATGGGTTGGTAGTGCATTACCAAATTTGATGTTCTACATGGGATGAGAATACATTGTAAAACAAAAATACTCAAACATACATATATTCATCTAGAGTTGATAAAAAAATGTAAAACTAATGACAAACAGACAATACTCACATAAATGTCTACAAATAAATACTTCAGCTAAATAATCTTGTAAGATAACACACAAACTACATATAAAGCTAAGAATTAGTAACCATTAGATAATAATTTGTGCAGTATCCATAATAACAAACCTCAAATAACTATTTATATCAAAAACCTCAGTAGAACTTTATAATCCCTTTGACATAGTATATTTAACTCATCATGGAGCATAATAACCTTAATGGATCTACATAACTCTACAAGTTACATATATTGATAATTTTTCATGCCCCTAAATGTGTACCTCATAGCTTCCGGACATAAGAGATGATTAAAAAAACTCCAACTTAACTAGCAAGGATTACAACTAGAAAAATGCTCCTTGTTCTTTTAGTAGTTTCTTACTTATTCAAATTTAAAATTATAATTGTTAACCTTGTGAGCAATGTCATGCCTCACCTGGAGATAAATATAAGCCAAGATAAATTTATTTAAAAAACAAATATGGATGTACTTGACACTCAACATACTAGGATCACAAAGATCACAATGGAAGACTTAACCACAATCCTGGCAACTAATGAATCTCCAAATGCTACTACTAAATTGACATACACAAACATAGAACGAAAACCCAAGATGAAAACAACATGAAGAATCTAACATCTGTCAAAGCATGGAAAATTAAGTAAACCCAAAGGGTACTTAAAACACCAAAAAATAATCCCTAAAAACAAGAGGAGATGCCTATTTTTTACATGAGAACCAACAATAGATAAAAATCTCATGTGAGGAAGTATAGGATGCCATGCAAGAAACTATCTTTCATGTGAGGAAGTGCACCAAACATCATGAGGAAGTACTTGGCCCAGTAGCCAAAATACCCAAATTTGGTGTGGGGTTTCACACAAGAAATTGCCAAAGCCATGAGAGAAAGCCTAACACACCACATGAGCTTTTGCATTCTCACGTGAGAATGTACAATTTTTCATGAGAATCTAAAATAATACACCAGAAAGCAAAAAGGTAAAAATCTAAGAATAAATTTCCTCCACACTAGGGAGTATTGGATCCACATTTTGAGGCAAGGAAACTTGAACAAATAATCAAAAGATAGAAAGCTAGAATATAAATATGTAAACAAAGTAGTGAAGGGAAATAACTGAAAGCAACATCACAAAGAACTAAAATAACAAACTAAATGTGCAATTCCTCCCAACTATAATAGCATCATGAGACCTCAAAGGTCCTAGCCATCCCCTACACATAACATCCCAAATTGCCAACTATATAATTGGAGCTATCTTATAAGGACATTACTTCTAAAGTGTAATAACATCATAAGAACCAAAAATCTAACATACTAAACCAAAAGCAATAAATACTCTGACTAAGTAGATAAAATCATCTATCATATGTTGAACATCATAATAAGGGAATGCATCAATAAACTAACATCATCTAAACATGATACACAAGAATTCTAATGAAAGCATAAATCACTAGAAAGCATACTCTGGAACCCAAAGTACTAAGTGAAAACATCTAGCAATGATTGCACTAGGACAATAGACATCTCTGTACACCGGTCACTAGTAGTGGTATAGGCTAGCACATATTATTATCTTAAGTTTTATTACCACCCAATATTTTATTTAGTTATCACTTAATTAAAACCTCCTTTGCCAACCCTATGGGCACAATGATCACTAGGCTACAAGATAGAAGCCCCCTACATATGCTACCCTACCCTACCTATGCTCATCAAATGATGAGTTCCCATAAGCATGCATATTCCCAACCCAACCCCAATTATTATGACTCTTAGAAGTACCATAGAATATTGGGCCTCACAAGTCACCTGATAAATGTATACGCACGTACTCATGTGTGGCACACCACCATCACAAAAATCATAACACAAGGACTAGATGAGAACACAATACAAAATATCACTCAACCAAAATTAGTCTCAGGAGGAAAAATGTAACACATATCCCAATGCAACAACAAAACTACAATAATGGTTAGACTAACATCCAAACAGATGGTCTAGGTCCACAACCAAACTCATGCCAAGAAAACTTGAAAAAATAGGGCAATACAAAAAAGGAGGTAAAAACCACAAAAACTAAAAAACTTCAAACTTAAAACCCATTTAGTCTCTGGACAAAAAAGCCTCAAAAATCGAATAAAATTTTAGTTTAGACGTCGTATGAAAAAAATGATTAGCATAACAATGCAAAACCCTAAACACTCATCCCAAAAATAGGGACAATGTTCATACTTGACCAACCGGGCAAAACCAACAAACAAAAATGGAGGGGAACACTGGTTCTCAACCTCCAGACAAATAGGTACCAAAAACAGACATAGAATCTAAGCTAAAATAAGAAAATGGGAAAGTCCTACCTGATAGCAAAAGGGGCTGAAACTGAAAACAATACAATAAAATAAACCTCCCACTAAAATTGCCAGAAGTCATGACAAAGCAAGATCTACTTGAGCTAGATCCAATGAGACTGGCCTCACAAAGATCCCACACCCATAGCTCTCACAACGAATAAAAATGTGATCCTCCAGAAGAGGATTCTCAAAAAAAATCTCAATTTTGTGTTTGTAAAAGTGAGAAGTGAGGAATAAAATTCCTCTTTCCATACGTATTTATTTTTTGAGTGAATAATCAATTAGGAAAAATAACTAGTTAGACTAGCTAGACTCTGAATCAACCCAAATGAAAATAGGCTATTCCTAGAAATAGGAATTCATCTATGAAAAAGTTGCTAGAAATTAAATTCAATAAAATTTAAAGCCTAAAAATCCAAAATCATAGAAATTTCCTTAACAACTTTCGCGACACTGTGAACATCTAAATGAACAAAAATGCTCATTGGTCTAGTTGTAGACACCTAAGTTTGATTACATCACTTTGGTAATCTAATTTAGCCATCTCTAAAGGCATCATTAATTAAATTCCTATTTAATTAATCCTTTTCCATCCCCTAGATGATTAATTTAATTAATCATCTATAGTCCTAATTGATAAATCAAATAAACTATTATTTATCAATTAATCCTTTTCTTCTATCTAATTCCAAAAATCCCCATTTATTAAATAAATCTATTTGATAAATAAAATCCTCAAATCTAAAAACCCCTAACCTATCCCTAATCCTCTATTTAGCCTAATCCACCTCATCCACCCATACTAACCTAGCTTAGCCACTAACTCACCCAACCTCATTAATGTCATCCACTTGCACATCTCTAACATCCTTAATCTAATCCTAAACCCAAGCCTAATCCACCCCCCTAATGTTGTCACATTCCCTAAGCAAGTTTAAGACTTTCCTAAACCAAATCAAAGTCTCTCCTCAAAAATCCCAACCACCAAGTCATGAGTGCTCTTACAAACCATAAAAGACTCTTACAAGCCCACTCATGACTCTTACATCCATCTTCCACACTCTTCCCTCTTCCACACTCATTCCTCTTACATCTCTCTTACATACTCAACCCCACTCATCATGCCTTTAACCAACCCTTTACCCTACCCTCTCACACTCATCCTCTTTGTGACAAGTGTCACCTTCCCATTGGTGCTAAACAAGCACAATCCATGTGCTCTCCTTTGAGTGCATCCTAGCCCTCCTTAAGCCTTCATCTCCCCTTGCATCTTAGCCCTCCATCCCTCAATCCCTTAGCCTATAAATTGAATCCCATCCCAAGCCATTCAAGCACAACCATTTGAGTAAAGTTATCATGCCCTTTTGAGAGCCAAAATCCATATCCATACCCTTATAATGCCAAATTGAGAGCTCACAAAGCTACCAATTTGCCATTACCCATCTCCATTGAAGCCATTTGAGCATTTGAACATACATCCCCAATCCATAAATAGACACATCCCAAAAATAAGAGAACAATTTCATTGAGAGAGCCTATCCGTGGCTCACATTCTCATTTGAGTTTGTCTTCTCTTTGTCTCTCTTATATGTTATGTTAGTTTAATGTGTAAATGCTTTCATTGAATTAGTATTTCTAGCACATTAGATTAGTGTATACATTTTTGGCACGCCCAGTGGGATCCCGCTATGGGTCATTTTTTTCATCCATTTCAATCTACAATTTTCTTTTACAAACTAACAATCTAATGGTTTGTTGTTGTTTGAGTGGGTGCAAGGTGTTTTTGCTTGTTTTTGCAGGTTGAAGGACATACTAGACAAAAAGATATACCCTTTAAAATCCAAAAAAATTTAGAAAAAACTTGCATCCGTCAGTTCACCTCGCGCAGTGTCATCTCTATGGATTGGTGTCTCCGCCTACTGTCTTCGCAGACTGGCGTCTCCGCCTGTCGTCTCCGTAGAACATCATCTATGAATGATCAACCATCGTCTCCGCCAACTCAAACTATCATCTATGAGTTTCGGCTTCTCTGCCTATTTTCTAGTAGTTTTCTCTAAAACCCGAACTATCATCTGCGAATTTTGATGTCTACGCAGATCAGTGTCAACAAGTTTCAGCATCTCTGCCTAGCTTCTGTCGTCTCCTCTGCCTCCAGAGCTAAAACTGTCATCTCTGTCATCGCCAGCAGTCAAACTATCATCTCCGCCACCGCAATCTGCCAACTGTTGTCTTCGATGCTGCCAGCTACCCTCTTCATCAGACTATCGTCTGTGAATTTTGGTGTCTGCGTAGATCAGTGTCTGTGCAGATTGGCATCTCCGCCTATTATATTATTTTCCCAAATTTTGTCACCTACTTTTTGGCTATCTTGTCCAAGGCATTGTCTTTGCATATTTTCAAAACTCTAACAAATGAACCCGTATGTTTAAAAACACAAAACAAATAAAACAAACAATCAAACACTTCATTTGGAGCTTTTAAAATTGAACAAAACAAATCTCTTTTCCACATGCAATTTAGGAAAAGTTTGATTTTTGGACAATTAAGAAACTTTGTTAAGTTAAACACAAATTTGCAAAAATCAATTTGAGTAGTTCGTTGGACTCACCTCTTTTCTAATCACCCATCAATTCAACCATTGGTTTCAATCTCAGCGCCATTTATGGGGATGGGTCTACTTGAAAAAGGTGTTAAATGTTCCACAATCTAATTCACTCACTTGGTCTTTGATCGTTTGCTTTAACTTTATCAAAATTCGTAAATGTCCAAAAATTTAGATTAAATCGATACACACTTCAAGTTTGGGCACTAAAATCGAACAACTATTGACATTGAGGGCCTCTAGGCACGCGCTTGAAATCGAATCTCACACATCTTTGTTTTGGGTTTAAAATGAACACACAGTCAATCTTGAATGCCTTAAAGAAAATCAATCGATACTTGACATGGAGGGCCTCCGAGCGTGCGAGTTTTCTTTTGTTGACCCTAACTCTTCTTCTTGTTTGCATTCTTCGATCGATTTACTTTTGTTGGTGCTTCAAGTTGGAATTGAACATTGTCTCTTAAACATGAGTGCTTGCAAAGTCTAGATTAGCACACATAAGAGTCAATTGGTAAAAGAACAAGCGTGTTTTTTAGCCCAAGGTCATCCAAGTCTTCTCTCCCCTTGTCGTCTTTTGAGGCCATCTTGGGTGCATAAGATTAGGATCCAAAACCTTGTTTCCTTTTTTTAGGAGGCTTGCTTGGGGATTTCATCACCCCTTGGACGACCTCAACTCCCACGTTCCAGCAGAGTATAAGAATCAGTAGGTGAATCAAAAGACACCTCTCTTGGAATCAAGATTTTGTCACTCGGGCTAAGCCTCAAGGAACTTTATACCCTTGAGAAGTGAAAGAGGAGAAGTGGGTTACTACTCCTCTTGGTTGTGTGACATCTTTTTGGTCTCATCTACGAATTTGGGCCTCACGTACCTTGGGTATATCGAGGACTCCCTAGCTAAACCAACTATCAGCCTTGCAGAAAACCATCTAGGGTGTTAATGTGTTTGAAGTGACTGATCGAAACATTTGTAGAACATACACACTCCTCAGCGCAAGTATCACATTCTGAGAACCACAAACTTCTATCTAGGTGTTCCTATATATTGTTTGATTTTATTTTACTTGTTGAATGAATGTTTGCCAAACTTGGTCAATCCTAGCTTAGGGCACACTTAGCATAGTCACTGCCTATTTTAGAAGTTGAACAAGTTGAAGCAAAACAACTAGAATCTCCCAAAGCCAAGCAGATTCAGGAATTTATGTCAGAATAACCCAAACCCAAAAAGAAGTTTCACAAAGTCAAACTCAAGCCATCTCTGGCATACCAAGAACTTTTAGCCAAGAGAAAATAAATAACACCAACCTCATGAATTGCCAAACTCCACAAAGCAGAGGACAAAGCTACTGATGAAGCTCTTCAAGAGGCCTGGTTAGAGTGCACCATCAAATTTAGCCAACATCCAGGAGTTAATCCTGCTTATGCCTTACCAACTAGGCATGATTTCTATGATTAGACACCCTTGTTTCTCCACATCTTCTTGGATAAGCTTCACTTTAGAGTCATCTTTGTATAAAAGCCAGCCATCTTAGGTTATCCCCTTAAGCATTATTAGCTCATCCATCTCATTTATGACCAAACCATCTAGCCAACAATCCAAAAATTGCACACCTAAGCTTTCAAAATTGTTGTCACCTTGCCAAAACTTTGACATTCCTAAAATCTTCCAAATCCACCAATCTCACCAAGGTTATCCCTTTGACAGAGCTTTTTCTAGGGTAATCTAGCTTTTTCACTTGTTATCCCTCATCACCTTGAGCTAAAGGTTGGGATCCACAAGTGGTCAATCTCATGTTCTTCCTAAAGGATCATTAGTCTATCCTTAAGTTGACACAATCACCACCAAGCTCACACATAGGAAAGCAGACCTTTCATACTTTGGAAACATATCTTTGAAAGTTAGAATTCCCAACCCAATCCTCCTTAGGTTTTGTCATATAGCTTTGCCTCAACCTAGGAAATCATTTGCATAGAAAAGCCTTCCCCCCTTTTGCATCCACCAGCATTTGTTGCATCTCATCCCTAGGAGCATTTTTCATGCCACCCGTCACTTGCTTAGCCAAGAAGAAGAAGGAAACAATGGAGCCCTATCATTTGGATCGCATAGCACACCCCCCTTGAGCACTCAGCCATCCTTCAGCCCAGAGAAAGCTATGCCATCACCTACTGACATTGAAGTTTTCATGAACCAACCAGGAAATGCAATATTGGTAAACATCATTATAGACAAGAACAAAGAGACAATCATGGCTAATTTTTGAAGGGACAATGTAGGAACCTTTGACTTTGGAAGACACCCTCCATTATTAGATCCATCTCACCTGTTGTTTGGGCAGCTGCCACCACCCATAGGCTCATATGACCCAAATTATCCTCAATATGTGCCAAAAGAAGAGCCTCAAGCCAATCCTTTTGATCCAACAGACCCAAACATACCATCCTCCACCCAAGTTGAAATCTCCATTCCGCAAGCCAATCTAGCCACTACCACTCCATCCTTGGTTCATACCACTTCGCTCCAAACTTCCTTTGCCCAAAATACCTCACCATTCATTCCCTTCACTATTGTTGTTGCTGCTCCCCAACCCAGCCTTCCAAATCCACCCATCTCCCAAATCAGTGCTAGCATCTTTGGCCAACCTCAGCAATATACAATAGGAATGCCACCTATGGGGCCAAGTAATCAACCTTTCATCACCCCCAGCTTGTTCACTACAGCCCAAAGCACAATCTCATCATTTCCATTAGGTCCTTGGAGCTCAGTGCCATTAGCCACAAATCCACAAGCTACTACCCTCACTCCACAAAGCTATCAAACCCCACAAGCTACCACCAATGTTCTTCCAAGCTCTAAAGTGACCCAAGCTCCTGTCACCACTCTACCAAGCTTTCAAATCTAGCCACCAAGCTATCAAACCCCATCAGTTCCATTCCCAAGCTTTCAATTCCCGCCACCTCCACCACTAACTAATCCATTACCTCCTATTACCAACTACTTTTCAATGCCACTTCTAGGAGGTAATCCACCACCCCAGCCAACCACCAATTATTTGCAGATACCATCCCAAATGGGGGCACAACCCACATATATTGGTCAAACCCCAAAAGCCCCTCGATCCTTTCCCCAAGCTTTAAAACCATCTTATACCTTACCTCCACAAAGAAATCCATTTATACCATAGCCAGCTTATGTTCCTCAATCCCAACCTCAAATCCCATATCAACAGCAAGCCTCGCAGCACATGCAGCAATATGTGCCACCTCCACCTCAGCAACCTGTCATCCACCATGCAGCTACCCAAACAATTTACAATCCCTATCAGCAAATCCCTCACAGCCATCCATATTTAGTGGCCCCATCTAGCGCATACTTACCTCAAGGCACTCCTACATTGGGGGCACCCTAGCAATCACCTATCAATTTAGAATGGAAACAAATGAAGATAGCTCTGAAAGCCATCCAAGAAGGGAATGATCTAAAAACCTTCAAGTTTGAGAATGTGTGTCCTTACCCATTTGACAAAGCCATTACCATGACACCATTTTCCAAACACTTTGAGGTACCTAAATTTGACAAATTTAGAAGAAAAGGAGACCCAGTCACCCACATCAAAGAATTTTACATGCACTGCCAAGAAGTGGTATACAGTGACATCTTCCTCTTACGCCTCTTTCCCAAAAGCTTGGCTAGGCCAGTTCTTGAATGGTTTTATAGAATCCCATATGGCACAATTAAAAACTTCGCTGAATTGTCTGAGGCATTTGTAGCCCAATATGCTATCAATAGTTGAAACAGAGCTATCAATAGTTGATCTTGTCCACACTAAGCAAAAAGGTTGAGAAAGCCTTGCTGAATACCTACAAAGATGGCAAACCGTTACCACTCGCATATCCTGCACCTTGCTAGAATGCCATGTGGTGAAAATGTTTATTGATAATGCCCATCCCAGCTTGGCTCACCACATGACCATGAACTATTTGTAGACCTATAAAGATATCAAAGAGAAAGGAATGATCCTTGAGCAAGGACTCATTAAAGATGGTGTGGTCAAGATTTACAAGGAAACCAACCAAAATCAATCACATTCCAATGACAAGTCTAGGTATTGGAAAAAAAACAAGCACATTGCAACAGATTGCGTCACTAACACCAAACATGTGAATATTGTTGGTCCTTCCCAAAATCAGTCTAACCCACCATATCAAACAAACAATCAACAAGCTATCAACTACCAACAGCAGAATAACCAAAGCTATCAAAACCACAATACAAGACCCAACTTCCAAGGGTCTAACAATCAAGCTAATGCCATCAATGTAGTTGTAGGGCAAAAACTTAGATTCCAACCTGCACCTAGAAACTATACACCCCTTGGTGAGCCATTGGATGTCATTTTTGAGAAATTGGCTAAGGAAAACCTCATCAAATTTCCTCCTACCCAGAAAATTGACCCAAGCCAATCTAAAGCTACATAGTACAAAGACAATGAGTACTACAAATTTCATAGGGTAAAAGGTCACACCACCCTCAGATGCATGAAACTGAAAGATTATGTGCAGGACCTCATTGATCGGAAAGAAATCACCGTTGGTGCCCAAACCTCTCCCAATGCAGGCTTATAGATTTATCAAAATGCTTTTCCTCCACACAACAACCAAAATCCTAGAAAAGCACCTATCCAAAACAACAACAACACTAACAACTGCCAGCCAAACCAATAGCATGGGAAGAACAATGACCACACTTCATCCTATATAGACTATGGTAGACTTATAGGTTGTATATTCGAGAAAGAGCCTTCTATAAATGTTATCAATATCTAAGGACCAGACAATGAGTGTGCAGTTACCACTCGAAGAGCGCAATTTAGCATCACAGGCCCATCAGTTTCATCAGCACCATCAGTTCCATCAAAAAGCTGGTACAATATCTTGGAACACCTTGGGAACATGCCAGCCCAAATCTCCATTTTAGACCTTCTCCACACTAGTCCTATGTACAAATACATCCTTGGCAGTGCTCTCATAGAATCCTATGTCCCTTCTAATATCAACGCTACTGAATTTCATAATCTCGTCGGACACCTATCCTCCTCATGTGCCCTATCATTCAAACCCACCAACATACTCGCGGTCGAGCCAGATCACACCCTTCTGCTTTGCATAGCCATCATGGTATCCAATTTTGCCATGAAAAGAGTAATGATAGATAATGTATCAGCCTTGAACATTTGCACCCTAAAATTCATAAAACAAGCTGGGTATACTGAGGCAGATATGATCAGTGAGGTTATCACCATCAAAGCTTATGACAACTTGGAAAGAACCATAGAAGGAACTATTTTTCTACCAATCAAGGTTGGGCTGGTCATCCAAGAGACAGTTTTTCATGTTGTTGATCTAAACCTACCATTTAACATCCTCCTCAGTCGCCCATGGATTTACGCTATGAAGGTCATTCCATCCACCTACCATCAGTGCATCAAATTTTTGCATCAGGGCACTGAGGTAACCATCCATGTCGATCCAAAACCCTTTGCTTACTGCAATGACGTTGAAGCATCCTATACAAATCATTGCCCTAGAATTGATATTGGCACAGACATCGCCAACTCATCCTACACTTGTAATGACTCAGAAACCATCCTCGCCTCCACCCTATCTACCATGAAGATCAATAACAAAGGCTATGGAGAATATAGTCTATTAGATGCATGTGTTGTCAGAGCAATCCCACTTGATCCACATACCCATGGATGGCTGACATATCACAAAGTTAAGGATATTCCACCTCCTCGATACAAACAGTTTGGCCCAACCACCTTTGTATCCTCAAAAACCCCTCTTCATGAAGAACTCACTCCAGATATCAACAATTGGTTACATAAGGATGCACCTCCAGGAAATCAAGCACGCCTTGATCACTTCAGCCAAAAGTATCCCCAAGAACATAAGCTCATCACTAAAAAATGGAACTATCAAGGTGGTGGACTAGGACCAGAAGAAAGGGGCATGCAATGTCCCATCGAAGCACATAAGTGGGAAATAAAGTTAGGTATTGGATTTGGCATAACCACAACTAGGGGCACCAACGAGAACGGTCACACTTTTTTGAACATCCACCGCGATCTTGTCAAAATTGAAGACATTCCTGAGGAAGTTGAAAAGAGAGCCTACGATGATATCCCAGACCAAATCTTCCTAGGAGACTCTGTTCTCCAAGAGCTATCCATCCATCTCATTGACCTACCACTCGCTCATCCACAACTCATAGATTGGGACCAACCAAGTGTCATACACATTGATGAGTTCACATCAAAGGAAGCACTTCTGAGATTCATGGGAGCCAAAACTCCTCATAAGCAAACAAAGCCAGATTCTGCCTATATCTACAAGCTAGATCCCAAGGGGTATTTTGGAGAAAATCCCCAACCTAGTTTCGATACATCCAAAACTAGAACTAAGGTGAATCCGGGACTAGCTAAGGCAGTGAAGAGAACCCCTCAGCTAGAACATCTAGAGCCACAAGCAAAACATGAGGATTTAGTATTACCTACTTAAGATAATCGACCAGAGGTGTCATCTATTCTAATTGAGGATACTCGAGAAGTCAACATCGGTTCTTTAGAGATCCCTAGACTTGTTCACATTGTTGCATCCCTATCACAAGACCAAGTTGATCTCCTCTTTGAGGTCTTAAGAGAGAAAATTGGTCAATTTGCATGGTCATAGTAGGACATGCCAGGGTTGGATCCAAAGCTTGTAGTTCACCATCTTGCAGTCGATCCAAAGATCAAGCCCATCAGACAAAAGCTTAGAAAAATGCACCCCAAGGTGGCATTACTGGTCAAAGCTGAATTAGAAAGAATCTTAGCTGCTAAGGTTATCCGACCTATCAACTACTCAGAGTAGATCTCCAACATGGTCCCTGTCACTAAGCCTTTCGGTGACATCAAAATCTACACTGATTTTAGAGATCTAAACAAAGCTTGTCCAAAGGATGATTTTCCCTTACCCAACATAGATATGATTGTAGATCTTACAGCTGGACATGAAATTTTGTCCCTCATGGATGAGTTTTTTGGGTATAATCAAATCAAGATTGCAGAAGAGGATAAGCATAAGACAGCATTCACTGCCCCTTGGGGAACCTTTTTCTACAACATGATGCCTTTTGTCCTAAAGAATGCTAGGGCTACCTATCAAAGAGCTATGACAGCCATTTTCCATGATCTTATCCATAGCTTTTTGGAGGATTATGTGGATGATATCTTAGTCAAATCTCACACCTTCGTGGATCATCTTGCTAACCTAGAGAAATTCTTTAATAGGTTAGCCCAATATCATCTCATGCTAAATCCTAAGAAGTGTGTCTTTGGGGTCACATCCGGCAAGCTTCTAGGCTTCATAGTTTCTAAACAAGGTATAGAGATCGACCCCAAGAAGGTCAAGGCTATCTTAGACATGCCTCCTCCCCAGACACTGTGACAGCTTCACTCTCTTTAGGGAAAGCTTCAATCCATTCGGCGCTTCATCTCCTAACTTGCAGATAAGTGTACACCATTTTTACATTTACTGAAGAAAGATGAAAACTTCAAGTGGGATCCTTTATGTCAGCACAGCTTCGACCAGCTCAAGCAGTATCTCACCAATCCCCCTATCTTGGTTCCACCAGTTCCTGGTCATCCCCTAATTTTGTACATATCAGCAACGCCTACTGCTCTAGGGGCACTTGTAGCACAGCTTGATGATTATAGCAGAGAAAGAGCCATCTACTATATCAGTAGAACCCTAGTTGGTTATGAACTCAATTACACTCCTATGGAAAAATCTTGTTTGGCAGTTGTTTTCTCAACTCAAAAGCTTCACCACTACATGCTAAGTCATACCATCCAACTAGTATCCAAAATTGATCCTCTCAAGTATATGCTCTCTAGAACAGCACTCACAGGTCAGCTAGCAAAATGGGTTATGTTACTAAGTGAGTTTGACATCCAGTATATGGACAGAAAGGCAATCAAAGGGCAAGCTATAGCAGATCACCTAGCTGATGCACCTCTAGTAGATGCATATCCTTTGCTCACCGAATTTCCAGATGAGCATATCTACCTAATTGAAGAACAGCCCCCATGGAAACTTTATTTTGATGGCTCATACACATCTCATGGATCAGGGGCAAGAATATTGTTGGTTAAACCTCAAGGAGATTACATTCCAAAACCCTTCAAACTACAATTCCCTAGCACCAACAATATAGCAGAATATGAAGCTCTTGTAACAGGATTAAAGATAGTGGTAGAATGGAATATCACTAAGTTACAAATCTTTGGTGATTCTTAGCTCATCATCAAGCAAGCCCTAAATGAATATCAAACCAAAGATGAAAAGCTATTACCCTACAAAGAGCTAGTTGATCAGCTAACCCAGCATTTTACAAAGCTTCAGTTTACACAAGTGCCTCTAATGCAGAATAAATTAGTAGATGCTATGGCTACTATAGGCTCACTCTTTGAAATTCCCCAAGCAGCTACACAGTATGAGTTTTTAGTCGAGCAGCTCCTCACACCTGCCTATGCGAATGAGGATTCAAATCGTGTTTGTATCTTGGTTTGTCCCCAATCCCCTTGGTACCATGAAATTCACACTTACCTTAATGATGGTATCATATCCCCTCACCTCACATGTACCCAACACCAAAACCTCATCCAAAAATCATCTCGCTATGTTATCATAGCCAATACCCTATATCATCGGGGTTATCATGATACCCTCTCTCGATGTTCAGATGAAAATGAGGCCACAATGGCATTAAGAGAAGTACACTCTAGACTTTATGGTGCCCACACAACTGGTATTGTCCTAGCATGAAAAATCCTTAGAGCAGGCTACTATTGGCCTACCATTGAAGAAGACTCCTGTGACTTTTTTTAAAAGTGTGTCCCATGTCAGCAGCACACAAATCTTGTGCATGCTTAGCACAAGATCTATAGCCTATTGCACCATCTTGGCCTTTCGCTTGTTGGGGCCTTGATCTAGTTGGAACTATCACACCCCTCCCATCTGATGGACATAAATGGATAATAACAACTATAGACTATTTTACTAAATGGGTGGAAGCAGTCCCCCTAGTCTCAGCTATAGGAGTTCAGGTCTCCAAATTCATCTTGTACCACATTGTTTGCCGCTTCGGCATCCCATCCACCATCTTCACCAACCACGGAGGTAACTTTTAAAATCTCAACATGGAAGAATTATGCACCTCCCTTTGCATCCATCATCACTTTTGTAGCCCATATTTCCCACAAGGTAATGGCTAGGCAGAGGCAACTAATAAAACCCTCCTCAAAATCCTAAAGAAAGTTGTCAATGATTCTAGCCATGATTGGCACCTTCAAATAAATCTGGCCCTATGGGCCTATCGAACTTCCTTCTGTACATCCACAGGCACAACCCCGTACTCCCTAGTCTATGGTGCCAAAGCAGTATTACCTATAGAAGTTGAACTTCCCTCACTACGCATATCTTTGCGAGGGAAAATCTCAGATGAAGAATACAGAGTAGCTCAGCTCACCCAACTAGATCTCTTAGACGAGAAGACACAACAAGCCTATGACCATCTCATAGTCTACCAAACTCATCTCAAAAGAAATTTCAACAAGAAGGTGCTCCCATGACACTTTCAGCCAGGTGACATGGTCCTCAAAGAAAACATGAAAGTCCAAGCAGATCGAGAAAAGAAAGGCAAGTTTGAACCCACATGGCTTGGCCCCTATGTGGTTACCACCTCCTTTGGCTCTGGAGCCTATCAGCTATCTAAATCGGAAGGAGAACTCTTGAATGATCTTACTAATATCATTCATCTCAAGAAGTTCTATGCTTGAAGATCCTTGGTATACCCAGCTTTTGAAAAATACAAAAAAATAGTAAAGAGCAATAAGCGTCCAATGGTGAAAACTTGGCAATTTAGGTGCCTTGGATAGGTACCTTGGTGAAAACTTGGTAATTCAGGCACCTTCTGTACTAAAGACTAATCCATTATCTATCACTATCCTATCCCTCATCCATTCACCCACCATCCCATAAACAACCTACTTGTTCCCTCGGTGTTCCAACCAAATATCCAAAATCTAATGGAGCTTGTAAATACCTCCTGTACAGCTTGTAAATCTTGTACACCAGCTTGTAAATCTTGTATGATAGCTTGTATATCCAAAATCTTGTCCAAAGCTTGTACCATATTCCAGCTTGTATCTTAGCTTATATCCTATCACGTGCACACACAAAACCCCATTTTCACTAAAGCTTTTCACAAACCATCCAACTATCTGCCTATCAATTGTTATAGACATCCCACCCTTTACAAAAATTTCCATCTCACAAAAAAAAAAACCAAAACATGAACAAACTTGTATATTTGTAATATCTCTTGGTCCGTCAGCTTGTACATCCTCTTTAGCTTAGTACCATTGTATCTATCCATCTTTCGTGTCAGTTCATCCTTGATCAGCATCTTGCACACATCGCACAACCCTTGGTTAGCTATTCCAATGCATCCTTTAGCTAGATCTCCTATCACCAAAGTGTTATCCTTCTTAGTTCAACTTGCCAGATGCATCACTCATCCAGATCCACTAGCTTAGGTGCTCTCCGATAGGTCCTTGCAAGATATAGCTTTCCTCATGTGTGATCTTGGTTCGTTAGTACCTCATCCTACCCATCTTGTTGGCAAATGGTTCTCTTTTGGATTTTTGCTTTGTTTTGATTTGGACTCTTCCCTGTTGGGTCTTGAAATATCTTTTCCAAGCAATCTCATTCCCTCCTCAAGGTTGCCATGATCTTCCATATCATGGTATGCTGTGAATGGTATGCCACAATCTTACTACGCTGCTTCCTCTGGGATTCATGTGTGATGCTGGGGCAATCCTTGCGTGTTTGTTTTGAGTCAGTTTGTCAATCCTCTGGATGGTTGGTGAAAAGGCCTTGATGTTCTTAGTAACCTTGGTAATTAACCAACAGTCCTATAGCAAATCTAGTGCTCAACTACATGGTGGTACTTCTCTTTGAAGTATCCCCCCACTCAAAAAGCTTCAATGGATTCCCTTCATCTCCATTATCCCCCATCCATCTCCAGCATCTGTCACTCCTCCCCCAGCTTATGCATCAGTATCTCTTTGAATCACTCCTCACTCTTAGCTTTAGGGATCCACCAATCAAATCCACCAAGCCTCATCTTTCGAGATCCACAATCCTAGTCCTAGAGATCTCCGAAAACCATCTTCCATCAATCCGCCTCTTTGAAATCTTGTTGCATCAGTTTTATCATTCCATCATCCATCCCCCTATCCTAGATTCCTTTTTTATAGTGCTTTGCTCCTTCATCCCCCCCAATCCTAGAAAGTCTTAAGCTTGTGCATCTAATTTCCCTTTATCATTCTCTCGTAGTGAGAGTTTGAGCTAATCCAGCCCCTTCTCTTTGCCAATCTGTGTCTCCACTCATCTCAATTTCTTGTACTTTTCAAGAAGCCATCGAGCCTCTTTTATCCCTTCACCACCTTCTTAAGGGGGCATCATCCGAGTCTAGTCTCTCCTCTTCTTATCCGAGACTGGGGCAACATTTTTGCTAAAACATCTTCCTCATGTCATCTTCACTCGAACTTCTTTGAAATAGTGTTGTCTCAACACTATATCAAAGAGTGGCAAAATGTAGACACCTAAATTTGATTACACCAGTTTGGTAATCTAATTTAGCCAACTCTAAAGGCATCATTAATTAAATTCCTATTTAATTAATCCTTTGCCATCTCCTAGATGATTAATTTAATTAATCATCTATAGTCCTAATTGATAAATCAAATAAACTATTATTTATCAATTAATCCTTTTCTTCTATCTAATTCCAAAAATCCCCATTTATTAAATAAATCTATTTGATAAATAAAATCCTCAAATCTAAAAACCCCTAACCTATCCCTAATCCTCCATTTAGCCTAATCCACCCCATCCACCCATACTAACCTAGCTTAGCCACTAACTCACCCAACCTCATTAATGTCATCCACTTGCACATCTCTAACATCCTTAATCTAATCCTAAACCCAAGCCTAATCCACCCCCCTAATGTTGTCACATTCCCTAAGCAAGTTTAAGACTTTCCTAAACCAAATCAAAGTCTCCCCTCAAAAATCCCAACCACCACATCATGAGTGTTCTTACAAACCATAAAAGACTCTTACAAGCCCACTCATGACTCTTACATCCATCTTCCACACTCTTCCCTCTTCCACACTCATTCCTCTTACATCTCTCTTACATACTCAACCCCACTCATCATGCCTTTAACCAACCCTTTACCCTACCCTCTCACACTCATCCTCCTTGTGAAAAGTGTCACCTTCCCATTGGTGATAAACAAGCACAATCCATGTGCTCTCCTTTGAGTGCATCCTAGCCCTCCTTAAGCCTTCATCTCCCCTTGCATCTTAGCCCTCCATCCCTCAAGCCCTTAGCCTATAAATTGAATCCCATCCCAAGCCATTCAAGCACAACCATTTGAGTAAAGTTATCATGCCCTTTTGAGAGCCAAAATCCATATCCATACCCTTATAATGCCAAATTGAGAGCTCACAAAGCTACCAATTTGCCATTACCCATCTCCATTGAAGCCATTTGAGCATTTGAACATACATCCCCAATCCATAAATAGACACATCCCAAAAAAAAGACAACAATCTCATTGAGAGAGCCTATCTGTGGCTCACATTCTCATTTGAGTTTGTCTTCTCTTTGTCTCTCTTATATTTTATGTTAGTTTAATGTGTAAATGCTTTCATTGAATTAGTATTTCTAGCACATTAGATTAGTGTATACACTAGTCACATAATGCAAATGAGTTTGGATTTAATAATCATTGAAAGGTTTAATTTAAAAAATTAAAATAAGGATACATTGACCATACAGGGACAAAATTGGTGAAATATGAATAGCTAAATCACGAACTCCATGTGCCGCTACTAGGGATATAATTCTTGCACACTAAAATACATGATCAAGTGTAATTGCATATAATATCATAGCCAAAGAAATAAATGCATTAAAAATATAATTTAACTATTTATCTGATTATGCTTAATAATCCATGTATATCACTCATGTTCGCACAAAGCATAATGAAACAAGAATCAAGTAAATCATCACAGCATAAAATCTATCATTTAACAGAATCAGAGATATATCCAAAATACTAGATAACCAGATATCATCATAGACCTAATATCATCTCAAAATGGCATGAACATGAAAATATGATAAACTAAACAACATATCAGTATAGCATCTATGATATTGAGATCAAAGTATAGCATCTAACCCTCAAGTCATCTCAAATTACAAATAATAAGAGTATCAAGTATCTCTCAAATCAAAATAAACAAGGTACAGACTGCAAACATGAGAGGCACTACAAGTAGCCTTTAACTTGCATACTTGTCAAATTTTCTTATAGAGAGAATTAAGCAAGTTTAAGAAATTTTAATTTATCTCTTTGGGCATGATAATACTTTTTAAAATAACTTTCAAAAATATACCAAAAAAACGTAACTCTAATTTTAAATGTCAATCGCCAACATCACAACATTTATTAATGGATTGTGATTGTTTATGTTTACTCCCTTCAACAATCCCTTCACTTGGGTCTATCCCTACACTTTAGAGTCTTAACCTCTCTTCAATATGGAGTGTCTCTCTACACCTTCCTTGAATCTAATTCAACCAACCAAATTCATACCAAATCCATTTTGGAAGCTACCAAACTAATTTACTATCAAAACAAGAAGCTACTAGCCTTTTTGATAGACTTCTACATAGTCAACCATAACTTTTGAACCTAATACAAGTTCCATGATCACTCCAGTGAGATTCTTAAACATTTGATCTTAAACAATCTTATTTTGTGAGATATTTCCCCCGCACCGAGACTATTTTTCTTAGATGTTTATGCATTCACTATTTGCAAACTAACTTCTTCTATCATTAAAAATACGTGTCTATTTTTGCATGGAAGCTTGCATAAATTAAATTATTAGTATAATTACTCTCCTCCACTGTTCACCAAGATTGAGGGTCAAATGGATGCAAACCCAATGAATTATTACATTTCTATTGTTCATTGTTTACCCTTCTAGAGGGTTTTGTTGAATGTTCAAAAATTCATATACCTTGCTCAATAGAATGAATTCAAATGGGACAAAAGCAAAATTGAAGTATATTCAACCCTTCATCTAATCTAATTCTTCAAGCCTCTATTATGAACAATCAACTATAATTAGATTGGAAGACAAAAGAAATAAGGGTTGCACGAGCAGCTCAAGTCCCTACCTATGGTAGGGGAGCAGGAAAGAAATGTGAAAATGTCTAATTAAAGAAGATTATGGAATTTGAAACTAAACTACTAGTCTATTTGTCTAGTAGAGCAGATCAAGCCTTGGTGTAGTTAATATGACTAATCTAAGATTAGTAGTTTCTAAATCATTTTGAAGTAGTAGATGACTTGAGAACATAAGAAAAATTAAAATAGGCATCTCGATAAGGGTTAATTTTTTAGGCTAAATTGAATGGGTCTCAAAACCATCAAATTCAAGTGCATGATCTCCACCTTATTTATGAAATCATAATCAATTTCTATGAATGATCCCATATGAATAGGAGGGGCATGATCATGCTCCAATTGGTTACCCAAATAATCAATATACTTCATATTCCACAATAAATGTCATCCTCCATGAATGTGTAGGGTTTTTTTATAGATTGTAAATGATGGGATAGACATTTCATTAATTCTTCTAGGGCTAGGGGACAAGGAATAATGTGAATGGCCTAAAAAATTAATGGTAAGCATAATGGCTAGAAATTCAGATAAGTTGAAGACCAAGGTGAAAATCCTATTTCTAGATCTTGATTTCCACATCTAATATTTTTGTGGACCTATAAAGATGGATGAAACTAGGCCATGTGGAATGAGGTCAACCAAGATTTAAATATAAGAGCATTCATTGTTGTCAGATATTTTATTGTGATCCCTCCAAGTAAAAGAAAGAGTACCTTATTTAGAAGTAGTAATCTTTCCTTGGTTGTATTTATTTATTAATTGGGATAAACCAAGGTATCCCTTATGTATTTTATCCTTTAGTACACATGTGAAGGACATGTTATTTTCTTGTCCTCTAGTCCACATGTGAGGATAACTCTTTTTTGTAATTCCTTTATTAAGGAAAGTAGTTTATTCCTCCTTAAGAGAATATTGACACTTTGTACACACTTATTATGAATGGTGTCATTCATAGAAATGGGAGTTACACATGCAACTCCTTTCTCATCTCTATAAAAGAGATGCCTCTCTCATTCTTTAACAACTACTTCTTCTACACATCTTCTTGATGTTAATGTAATGAGCTAATTTGCTCCACAATACTTCTTCCTCCTCTCTCTTTCCTTAGGCTTCTTTGCCACATTCTTAATATTACACAAGGGGTTTTCTTTGCTTTCCCATTTCAAAATCTCTTGTCTCCATTCTTGTTGATCCATTGGAAAAGTCATTTGGTTTATGGTAATATTCTTCACATTAAGCTCTCTTGGATTGTTTTATTAATTATTATTTTACTCGATTTCTTTCAAGCAACACAAACACAAATCAATTTTATTGTAGATTAATTGACATCAAATTGTTCGTAAGTGTTATGACATATATATAATGTTAGCTTATTACCTAAATTCAAGTACCTACTCCATTAGAAGGCATATATAGATTGGATTTATTCTAGAAATTATATTAAGGGCAATTCTAGAGTTTGACTAAGGTTCAGAGCTATGAAGATTAAGGTCTAAATTCAACTAGTTTCATGGTAATCAAACAATATAATGGTCATATTAAACACACACACACATCCTTAAATTGCTAAAATGATCAACCATTATGATTGTTACTATATGTGTCATCTACATATGTATTATGTACTCAATTTCAATTGTAAAATAAGAGTTCTTCTTCTTTGCAAAAGAAGTCCAATTTCCAAGCCCAAATACATCATATCATTATTATTATGTCTCCAACTTTGGAATTTTATATGTTTAAAATGGTAATATTGTATGATAATTTTGTTAGTTATTCTTGTATGATAATCCTATGGATGTTACCAAGCCAATCCAAAAGTGTTTAAGTAAAGCTTGTCCCCACTTGGATACATTTAAATGTTTTAAATTTTATGAGAAAAAAATTCCTATCATGTCAAATGAAAGAAGACTTTAAGTTCCTTGTATTCACCTTAAACTAAATCTAGAGTTCCAAATTTAGATGGATCTAAATGGAGATTAGACTTTTGGTTTCATAATGATGTTGTCTCCACTTATTTAGATTTCTTGAGTTCTAGGAAAGCAAATTCCAATCCTATTTCTTCTTGTCCTAAATAAAATTGTTGGGACATCATTTATTCACTACTTTGCCTCTTGAAAAAAATCAAATTTAAAATTTAAAATAAATTTTAGTGAAAAACTCAATATATTTTACCAAAGAATATATTGAATAAACATGGAATTTTACTCCTCTTCTTTAAGATAAAATGTATCAAATTTTGAAAAATATTTACCTAGCTAAAAAGAAGTTTCAAAAGCATTGAAGATTAAAGAATCTCTAATTTGTTTATTTTTTAATCAATTGTTTTTTCCTTTGAAAATAATATAGAATTCGACACCCTCTTGAAGTCGTGTAGTCATTTGGGATTTCCAATGAATTATCATTTGGAATGCCCTAAAATTTGCACAAGTGTGTTGTATGGAGCTTTCTTTTCTTGTTGGGATGTATGCAAACAACTCTAGGCATCTCTACAAATTTAATAAATATAAAATTGATGAATCAAAATTGTGTAAAACATTTAGTGAAGAGCAAGTTTAGCTAATTTTGCTCGATCAAGAAAGTACAAACTGGCCATAATTGTTGCCTAGGCCTCTAATATGTGAGTGGAAAAGCATCCAAATCTATGTTTGTAGCTATAAACCATTGAGGATTGACCTTCTCCAAGCTAAAAGGTGGATTTTACTTTAAAAATCTTAAACTAAAGTAGTGACCAATAACAAAGACACTAATTAACTTTGATTAATGGAATGAAAATTGGAGAATTCTAGAATCTAAAATTAATTTACACAAATTCAATTTGAGCTTAAAATATTTCTTGTTTGGATTAACCTTCCATCATAAGAAATAGAAAGAAGCTGATGATTATAGGTTGAGTTTGTGTATGGATCCTCATTCACTTTACTACCCATATAAACAATATAAACCTACATGACGTATTAAGAAGGAAAATCATAAATACAGAGTGAGTAAAAGAAAATTGAGTACAATATTTTACAAACAATACTACATAATTCATAACTTCATAGCCTTCAATTTTGTTACAAGTGATAGATGAAAAAAAATTGGAAATGTATATTAATATCTAACCTTTGAAGTACAAGAAGTTGGTGTCCAAGACAAGAGAAATATACACAAAACCAAAGCTACAATAGCTTATTTTTTTCCCCATTACTATTAGTGTCTATCAAAGAGAAACATAAAACATGCTTTAGAAGAGATTTCAATGAAAGGCTAAGAACATAAAACATGATTTAGGAGAGATTTCAACAAAACCCTATAAACATAAAAACATGCTTGAAGTTGACCTTGCAAGGGAAATCCTTGCTACCACTAGTCTTAGCAAAGTAGGCTCTCTCATTAGATGCTAGCTCATTCTCATTAAAAGTAAAATGGCAAAAATCTAAACGAAGGTTTTCAATAGAAGATCTTCCAAGAATAACATGTCACTTGCATGAGGAACCTAAAGGCTTCTCCAAATTCTCACAACTGGCCTGCTCTATCGCATACTTCATGATAACATTTGAAGACACCTTCTCATGAAGAACTTGGCACAACAAGGAGGGGTACCAAACACTATAGAAGTGGTTCAGTCAAGAGGGCTCATAATGAATAATTTTCTCCCAAATATGAAATTTAGAGAGTAGGAGTAGTTTAACCTTGTTAGAGAACATTGAACCAACTTCAAGGAAAACACAAAATCTAGTATAAAGAGAACTTATTCTATCTTTTGTGACACATATATATAGACTAAAAGCATGAGTGATTCCACAATTAATTCCCTAATTTTGAAAAATCCAACTAGAGCTCTACCAAATGAACTTAGATAAAATCCATGTATAAGAAGGAATGATGAACTTCTACTTGTTGGATCAATAGGTGACAATTATACATTGTTCGATCTTAATTCCTTGTTCTCCACAATAGAAGATGTTCAACTATCGATAGAGAGGCACATTCTATTGTTCATAAAATTAAATGATCTTATATGTTCATGTGTTTTAGTTTCACTTTGGAATTGAAAAAGGAATGAGTTGTTAAATTTACACAAATGCAGGTTAAAGTTACCCTATAGAGCTTGGATCAACAACACCTGTAGAAACCATGAAACCTGATGGAGCTCTAGGGGAGCTTCTTACAACATTTGAGACAAAAAAAAATGGAAGGTGGGCTCAAGAGATTTTAAACTTTTCTTCAATGTTTCTACTCTTTGTATATTTAATTCTACTCTATTTACTCTGCTTAGGTAGGGAAAACTTGTTAGCTTATGGTGGATAAATTGCCAATTTTCTATTCACCAAACAGAGACAATTTTTACTTATGTTGGTAAAAATGCTAAAATTTATAGGAGAACCATCCAATAAAATTCTTTATGTGATCTCCTCGATGCCATCTATGCAACATAGGCAAGTTCACTAAATTGAGATTTTTACCTATTCCTACTAAATCCAACAAAGTAGTTACCAAAATTTAATCCAAGAAAAGATCTCTGAATTCCAAAATTGGAAACAATTTAACTATAAATCCCATCAATTTTCCAACATCATACATGGATTCAACTAATAGGAACTCTAAGAAAAAAAAATTTACTGAGAGTTTTCTTAGTTTGGTTGTGACTCTATTATAACATTGTCTTTGGTCTAGTTAACTAGCTTGCTATGATTAACCCATCAAAAGTTTCTTCCTTTTTTTATAGAGTAGTGGGCTCCTACTAATATAAAGGGTAGTCGTATTCTATTTTTGATGATGGATTAAAAATTTGAAATGTCAAATACATATTTGTACCTAATATTATATAGATGTGTATCAATTAGAAGATGTTGTTTATAGATTAAAATAACTAAAACAATGTAGCCAATATACTATTTTTATTATAAAGAATTATAGCAAACAAATTTCTTACTCCCAATAAAAGCTTATATAAGATTCATTTGCATCAACATTTCAGACCATATCCCATATTTAGTATGTTATATTGAAATTGATCAAATCACATTTAGATTGAAATTTCAGTAAAAAAAGGTAAGAAAATTGCATGCACTATGAGTGCAAGCAAATATGGAAAAGATTCCTTGGAATATCACAGTCAAGGGGCTATGCTCACCCTTTCTTGTATTCAGTATCCCTTCTAACATTATTTTGACAATTAAAAGCTAGGCTAGAATATGGGCACTAATCTCCAAAATATAGATCATACAATTCATCATAAATCCAATTACCATAAAAATGTCACTGTAATCTTGCGAAATAATTAAATTCTCTTAATGGGCATCGGTCTTGTTGTTCTCCACAATTGTGAATATAAAACAACCCAATGACTAGTTTCCTACCAACCATATCAAGCTACCAAAAGATGAAACAAGTTTTCCACGTAGCTAGTTCAAGCACTTTGACTGTGCTCAGTTGCTTACTCTCCTCAAGTTTGATGTATAGAAAATTCATGAGAATTCATGAGGTCTGCAAAAATTGTACTCTTAAAACACATAAGATCCTTTCAGATCAACCTTGTACAAATTAGAAATTGATCCATTTTTATCTATTTGTAATGTCATTTATTAATATGAAATTATGTTGCAAATGACCTCTAAAACATAGAAATTATAAAATAGAACAACCTTAAGGCTTATAGATGTTTATAGTTTGGGATCTATAAAATTATCTACAATTTCAAAATAAATATAAATCAACATAATTGATTGCTTCACTTCACCTTTTAATCTTTATTTATGGAATTGGTGATTCTTGGTGTTGTCGCAAGAAAAATGTTGGGTATTTCATGTTGCATTAGGTCCATTATATGGGATTTTTCTTCTATTTCTAGTATTTTTTCACAATCAATTTTAGAAGCCTAATTATTTTATTTGTGAAAAAATTTAATCAAGTAGATCCTTTCAATAGATACATACTTATGTCTCTCTAGCCATGGATGTTTATGTTTATTAAAAGCCTCATGAACATACATCAACAATGATAGTTTTCATAATTCTTTGATTCCTCCTTTGTAGTCAAATGTATGTATATATAGAAAGAATCTTGAATCTAGTGTATGGACATTAGTCTGCCATAGAGGCATACAATAGTCATAGTTAAAATTTTGAATGATAAAATATTTTTGACAAAAGGTTAGTGAAGCCTTGTCATAATAGGAACTAGTTGAAAAAATGACATAACCAAAAACTAAAAAAATGTGTTGTTTCTCTTTATTGGAAATCAGATTTACTAATGTCATAAGGTTAGAAATGGGACAACCCTTAAGAAAAGAGTTTGCAAAGTCACTTAAAGAGATAATTTCCAATACATTTCCTAAAGTTATAGTCAAGCTAGATGAGACTACTACTTTAGATGGATTACCATGTGCAAAAAATGGTAGTGATGCTTTAGTGTCCTCTATAAATGAGATTCAGGTGGTGTGCAATCTACTAGAGGTGTTGGCATGGGTAAGATGATAGATGCTCATTTCTATAGACTATCATTGGCATCAATTTTAGTTAAGTTGATGCCTAATTGGCTCTGTAATAATCATGTTGTTTTTAATGCTCTAGTTATTATGTGAAAGTCAACTTTGAGAGAGTTCTTTAGCAACAAGGTCTGCTGGTCTAAATTATCCATCAAGATCCAAGGCTATGAATTTAATGAAAAGTGAATAGTTAGCTTATGATAATGTGTCTCAGAGGATTGATCCTAGTTATTCTAATGTTTAGTCAAGGTTTTTTTTATTCTAAGAATGAAGAAGTAAAATATGTCATTGGAATATCTACTAGTACTTGGGATCAACAATTTGTGGGTCATGAACATCAATTGGTAAAACCCATAAACAGATATGTTGTAGCTAATGAATGTAATATTGGGTTTTTGACTGAATTGGTAGGAGATCAAGTACTTATGGACAACAATGGGATCAATCCCATAGCGGTTTTGTCAACAAAATTTCCTAGCTTTGCAAATGGATATGACTTAAGCTTGACAATGGAGATATTTACTCAACTTGAGGTATAGAGTTTTGGGTTTCACTACTGTAAATAATTTTAGTGCCACAAATTTCTTTTCCTTTTTAGCATATTTGTATATAATATTGTAAAATATGAAGAATTTTTGTAGACTCCTTGATGCATGAATAATTCAATGTTTTTTTATTTTACTATGGATCACATCATCATACAACCATCAAACTAACTGCCTCATGGGTCATGCATTGATTATCACATGGATGATATTTCTTAAATGCATTTTTTGAAGGTTTTTCCTTAATCATGAACTAAATTACTTTACATTCTCCCAAAAAATTTCTTGCATATCATAATTTTCTAATAATATCTCTTTTTTTTAATAATCTCTCTTTTTTTGGCACTATACTATCTACCTTTTTTTATTTCAGATTCAAGAAGACACTGATCTATATAACTCATTTGCCACAAAGTCATCTTCTACCCTAAATCTTACTACCACAAGCTATCCTACACTGTCAAATGTTGAACAATTTGACACAGCTTACAGAAGATGATGTCCAACAAGTAGTGAATACATATAAAAGAGAGGAGGGAAATGAGTTATCCTTTAGTGGGTCTAATACTAATGGTAATTCTATATCGACCACCAATTTTATTGTGATAGTTAGAAAAAATGAATCTGAGCATTCATAACAATGGAAATATGATAGAAACAATGAAAATGATGTTAATTGGGGATCAGGTAGAAACTCTCAGGCCTCTACAAGATCATTCATATCAAATAGCAGAATAGTTAATGGAGACATGATCCAAAGTTCTATTAACTTCAAGAAAACTCCACAACTATGGCTTGAAATTGGAGATTCAATGGGTAATATTTTGATCTCGCCTTTGTCTTAAAATTTGAAAATTTTACATTCCTCTTCATGAATCAATATTTTTGCAAATATGGATTTTTATTGTTGAGATTCTTCTTTTATTGATGTATGTCTATGGTATAATTTTGATCTGCAACAAACATATGTTCAAATCTAAGAGAGGAGGCTCGATGCCATGCTCATGTTTGAAATGCATACTTTGAGAAGGTATTACTCTCCCATTATTTAAAAAGTGGTTTTTGATTATTTTTACCATTGAGTACAACTTCAAATTCATATTGCTTGTTTGTAAGAACATTATTATTGTTTTCTAAATGTTTCCTTTTATATCCAGATTTCTATCATCTAAACAGATAACCACAACAATTTTTTAATGTCCAAAACTTAAACTATTTTTTATAGATTTCTCATTTTGAAGAGTAACCAATATATCACCCTCAATTGGGTGCTCATATTTACTTGGTCCTAGATATGTATCATCTGAATTTCAAGACAAAAATTGTCAAATACCAACCATTGGGGCCTACTCCATTTAGACTAATTATAAAAAATATTGATCTATGTTTTGAAGTTATTGATTTCTATTCTTTTCTATTATGTCACCACTTTTTTTGAATTGCATCCATAAAATACAAATATCCGCAAATTCTTACCCTTGCCAAACTTCATTTGAATTTTATGATACTTCAACATAATATTGTTTTATTTAAAAATAATATTGAGTTATTTTGTTAAATTATTTAGCAATGTTAAAAGAGAATCATGAAATTTCTAGTCCCTGATAATTTATTCACGATCTTCTAGATTTGACCATGTAGGTTTTATGTTTCTTATAATCTACATATTCTATAGGCCAAATCTAGAATATTATGACTAATGTTACACTATTTTGATAATTTTATGCATATATTAATTATATTTAAAGAATGAATAAATATATAATGTTGAATATCTTTTTCAAATTTTTGATCTTGCTCAACGTCATCCAAATTTTATTACCAATTTGTGTCTCTTGAACAAATTATTTTGCATTGATTCATCTTTATTATGATACTAATGATATAATTGAATTAGTTACATGGAAATGGTAGTAAATCAAAGATTGACATGGAAATGGTAGTCATTCTGAGTTGCAACTTCACCATTATTAGGTATACCTTCATAAAAGTATACGAAGGTTTTGTATTCTTCTGCTTTCTTGGTGTCCTCAACACTTTGAGCTTCTGCAAGCTCGTCAAACTTCACATTTGTGCTTTCTACTACTTTGTTAGTGTTAACATTCAAGCACTTATAAGCTCTACTTCTAGTAGAATAACTAAGAAATGTGCCTTCCTCACTTTTTGCATCAAACTTTCCATTTCTAGACTCTTTATATATATAGCATTTGCATCCAAATATTTTGAAATGGTTTACATTAGGAGAATGCCCATTCCATAATTCAAAAGGTGTTGCATTTGTACCTTTCTTGACTTGAACTCTGTTGAGTGTGTAGACTACAGTTCTCACAGCTTCCCTCCAGTACTTGAGTGCAACATTTTTCTCCATCATTAAGGTCCTGGCATAGTCAATAACTGATCTATTCCTTCTCTTTGTTATACCATTTTGAGGTGGAGTCCTAGGTGTTGATGTCTACCTTTTGATTCCTCTTTCATTGCAGAACTCTTCAAATTCTCTTGATGTGAATTCACCTCCTCTATCAGATCTAAGGCATTTTAGGCTCTTCCTAGTCTCTTTCTGTACTCTGGCCAAGTACCATTTGAACATTTGAAATGCATTTGATTTTAGTTTTAGAAACATGAATGTCATCATCCTTGAATAGTCATCTACAAATAGCATTATGTATCTGTCACCTTTGTAGCTTTGTACTTCAAAAGGACTGCACAAGTCAGTATGAACTAACTCTAATACTTCATTAGAAGTATAAACCTTGCTTTTGAAGTTTGACTTGGTCATCTTTCCTAGTTGGCATTGTTTGCACATGGTGTTATCAAGTTTCTTCAACTTTGGTAGACCTCTGACTTTCTTCATCTTGCTAATGCTTATCAAATTGTCAAAATTTACATGACATAGCCTCTTGTGCCATATCTATACATCATCAGTTTGAACAATGAGACAAGAAGCATCTTCCATGTCAAGGTAAAACAAATTACTCCTAGTCTGATCACCTTTTCCTATTAGACTTCCTTGAGAATCATAGATTTTGGCAATTCCATTTCCATATTCAACCTTGTATCCTATGTTGCTTAACTGTGAGACACTTAACAAGTTATAATTTAGGCCTTCAACATAGTATGCATTATCACATGATATCCTTTCAGTAAGCTTGATACTACCTTTCCCTTTGATCTGACATGGTGCATTGTTACCAAATCTAACATTATTTCCTTCATATTGAGTAAAGGTAATGAACTTACTTTTGTCTCTAGTCATGTGATGAGAGCATCCGCTATCTATGATCCATTTGTCATTTTTGTTCATGTAGGTTACTAGGGCAGTTGCTTCATCTTCATCTAATTCATCTTTCATAGCCACATAGAATACTTCATCATCATTCTTGTTAGAGTCTTCTTCAACAATGTAGCATATTTTGCCTTTACCTCTATAGTCTTTGTTTTCCTCTTTCTTGTTCTTGAAGTTTCCTCCATCCTTGTCATTTTCTTTTGTGTGCATCTGGCTACAATGTGACTAACTTCATTACAATTAAAAAAAATTATTGGTAGCTTACCTTTGAATTTGCCTCTTCCTCTATGAAATCTTCTTGCTAGTAATGCCTCCAATTGTTCCACATCATCTTCATCAGTGCTATTGTCACTGGATACATACTTTCCTTTTCCATTCTTTTTCTTTGTTTGCACCTCATCATTGTCTTTTATTTTCATCTTAGCTTTGAATGCAGATTCAAAGTTTTATGGCTTGTAGTTGTCAAATTTGGATAGCTCAAAGGTAGTTAGTCTTCCAATTATTACTTCAAATGATAATGCATTTCCTAGTACACATCTCAGCTCCTGGATGGCTGATACTCTTATAGCATAGATAGGAAGCAAAGTTCTCAAGTATTTGCTACATACTATTTCTTCTGCTAACTGTCCTCCTAGACTTCTTATGGCACTGACTACTTCCTTCATTCTTGCACCATATTGAGCAGCATTCTCTCCTTCTTCCATTTTCATATCATCAAATTGTCCTCTTAGGCTCTCTCTTTCGGCTCTCTTGACATTATCATCTCCTCCATAGATTCTTGATAATGTTTCCCACATCCAATGTGAAGTATCACATCCTTTGATATCATCATACTCAGCATAGCTTAGTGCTAAAGCAATATCTAACATTGTTGATTGTGCTCCTTCTTCTTGCTCATGTCATCTGCAGTGAGGGATCTTGCAGGGTCTACATGATCAACTATGATTGAGGTCTATGCATAGTCTCCTATTGACCTGAGGTGTAGCTTCATCATACTTTTCCATGCAACAAAGTTGTCTTTGTTTAGCTCGGGAACTTCTCTCTTGGACATCTTGATCTTCCTATTGCTAGTACCTTGAAACAAATCAGCAGTGAGCTTTGATACAAATTGTTAGAATTCTTTAGAATAACTGAGAGGGGGGGATGAATTAGTTATCCAAGGTCCAATGATGTCCAATACAACTTTTTCTTCTAATTCTTAATGGCACATAACTGAAATTATCATGCATGCAATTGAACATTAAACAATCATGAAAAGTAAGCATGCATTGCACCATAACACTAAGGATTTTGATGACCTAGAAACCCTCCAGGAATAAGAAGGTAAAATTGGGGTGGGGATGATGCCCACTGAATAACTGTACAATTGATTTCAACCAATTCTAATGGTCTGCCTTGTTAAAGGCTACAACACATTGTTAAATATGACCTTGTTAAAGGATTTCTACACCTTGTTAGGAGTGTTCCTTGTTAGAGGACTTAAGAACATTCAACTTGGAATGTCACACTGTTAAAGGATTTACATAGAGCTGTTAGGCTCACCCAAGTCCATGTGATTTATAGTCACCTTCTCAAAAGAATCTTTCATCCCTCTCTAAGGATCTCCTATCCTCCTCCTAATGATCTCTTATCATTCTCTTAAGGATCTCTTTATCCTTCTCCTGAGGATCTCTTTGTCCTTCTCCTAGGGATCTCTTTATCCTTTTCCTAAGGCTTGTCCACCTAGTTGTTAAGCTAACCTAGAAATGTAGGATTTCAATATCTAATACAATGGTAAGAAAGTATTTAGAAGGGTTTTGACCTGATACAGATTGCAACCCTAACTGTGCAGATTTCAAATCACTTTTTAGTTCTCTTCTTTCCTTGGCTTTCCTCCTTCGGAGTGTTGACAGCTTGTTCACCCTTCAAGATCTATCTCCTTGAGTTCTTCCACTCGTTATGCCAATGCACTCTATGGTCACTTGATCAACTCAGAGTCTTGATGCTCTGTACTTTTCTCCTCTTGCCTTCTTTGCATGATCACACTTGTGACCAACTCCCTCTCATGCATGCGCATTTGATCTCTGACTTGTAACTCCTTATAAAGAAGTTTTGTTCTCAATTTCCTACTCAAATCTTTTGAGAAAACGGCATTGTTTTCCCTCCAATTTGCTTCTTCTAGAAACTTCATGATAAATCCATTAGCATTCACCTTGAATTGGTTTGCATGGTTTACATAAAATTTTGTGACATCTACTCATCATCCTTATCATCCAACTAATTCACAAAATTTGATGTAACAAACTTATCATTGTTGATCTAGCGAATCTTTGACTTTAACAAATAATGCAGCAACTCAGCATCATTGTTTTACTAATTCTCAGCTCCTTCTATGTTACTTGGTTTCTATTGTTATTTACTGGTGCTCGGCACCTAAAGAAATTTTGTGAAACTAGGCACTTGAATATTACTCGACACTTAAATATCACTCAACTCCTATATCTCTCTTGCCACTTGAAGTCACTCGACACTTGATCTTCACTCGGCACCTAAAGATCACTCGACACACTCTAAAGTTGAACTTGCTCTGCTTCAATTGAGAATCTGCTTGGCTCTAACTAGCTAGCTCGGCTCTCTTCAATGAACTTAGTTAGTCCTTACATCTTTGATGTGTCTCAGTGTATTCATCCTCTGTATCTCAGAGTATGTCATCAATATACTTATTTCATAAATGGCTTAGTTGATCCTTATACGTCATTACAACATCATAACTTCAACCTTTCTCTAGGTACTCTTGTTACATCTTATTGATTGCCACCTCCTTGTCAATCAACCAATAAATAGTATTTGGATCACTTAAGCAATTGTCATTCCTGTAAGTAGCAAGTTTGACATCAATTACAAAACAATGATTGAAACATTCTTTACTAGTTCCATTTCTCTTCATTCATGATCTTTTTTATCATTTCCAACATATAGTGCTTGCCATGCAATTCAATAGCCACCAAGCTCTACAGTTGCTACCAAGTCTTTTGGACTAATCCCAGTGGTTACTGAGAAAATTCAATCAATGTGAAGTTTAGTAGTTCAAACTATGTATTTTAGTATTCATCAAGTTTATTAGTGGTTACTGAGCATTGTAGTATCTACCAAGTTCATAGTTCATGTGATGTAAAGCCAATGTTAACCGAGCTACTTCATGGTAACCAAGTGATTCAGTGTTTGCCAAATTGTACAATATCTACTAAGTCACTAGTGTAGACTGAGTTCAAGACTACTTGAAAGTGATCAGTATGCATTGTGCTTCTATGTCTACCAAATGCATGATGATGTAGAGTATTGATAGTTGATGTTGAGTATTAGATCTCTCCAATTCAATCTTCAGAACCCAAGTATCTTCATGTGGGCCTACTTTGTAATATTTTTGTTAACTTTTGTAATGGCTGAGTTTGTAATTTTATAATTTGGATTGGTATATATATGCAATGTATTGTATCATATCCAATGTAAGAAAAAAAGAAAATGTGAATGTGTCAGCATATATATTGTATGTGGATGCAAGAAGTTCAATTTATGAATGTAGTAGATAAAGAATTATAAAGGCCATATCAGTATAAGGAGTAGAAAAGACATATCTATCATAGAAAGGTGATCAATACACTAAGGAATCTCTATCAACAAACTCAATTACAAGTCAAAGATCTACTACTTCATCCTAATAGGTGAACCAATCAAAATCCTTTAACAAGGTAGACCTAACAATCTTTTATAAATCTCTTTACCAAGTGCATACTTCATTGTGTGTTTGTAAATCCTCCAACAAGGTGGATCCATCAGTCCTAATTGCTCCTAACAGGGTAGATTATCAAAAGTGATCAATGTAAGCCTTAACAGGCCAACTTTATACTACAATACTAAAGTTTGTGGCTATCATTCCCACCCCAGTTTTACTTTCCATTTGGAAGGTTTCTAAGTCACCAAATATTTGTGTTCAAATGTTATGGATGCTTTCGTATTTTTAATTTCTTATGCATGCAATTCAATTAGATGTGATGAATTAAGTGCTAATTGAATTATTTGATTAAGAATTGAAATTGGTAAAATTTTAGAAGTTACAAATTCACCCCTTCCCTCTCAGTAACTTAGCACAGTCTTGAATATTTCCAACAATTGATATTAGAGCTTTGTGGTTCTCAGGAGAAAGTTTAACAGCTTGAGCAAAGATCAAAGATATGGAGATATTCAGATTTGACAAAGCTATTGACAATGAAAAGTTGGATCTAGAAATTGCCATTACCCAACTCAAGAAAGCTAAGGAGCAATTTTCCCAATCCCTAAAAAGAAGAAAGGAACTTGCAAATCAAATGAATGATCATCTCTACATTGAAAAAATAATTGAATAATTTCACCCTTCAAGCAACTCAGATGAAGTAAATGATCCAATCAAGGAACTCCTAGAGAAGAATGGTTCCTTGCAAGAAGAATTAAGAAAGCTAAAAAGAGAACAAGAAATTTAGTCAATAAGGTTATGTGAAGTTTTGGAATAGAGAAATAAGATAAAAGAAGAGATGGATGGAAGGAAAAATGAAATCTAGAAATAATCCCTTTAGCAAGTAGACCTTATTGATCAGCTCTCCAATGCAAATGAGGAAATCATGAGCTTAAGATTTGAAAATGAAAAAATGAGGAATGATCTAAATACTAAAAGACAAATCAATTAAAGAATAAAAAATGATCTGAGATTTGAAAGACAAATCAATGAAAGATTGAGAAATGACCTAAACACTGAGAAGCAAATCAATGAAAGAATGATGAAATCTCAAGTAGACATGGATCAACTAAATGATCAAAACCTCTATAGGAAAAAAGGAAAAGAAGGAATTGGATACAAAGAAGAAGGTGAAGATTTGAAACAATGTACTCAAAAGAATCAAAGACCTACTTGCAATCACTATGGTAAGATAGGTCATACATCAAAAAAATGTTGGAGTAATGGAAAAGAAAAATTCAATGGAAAATGCTACAATTGCAATCAACATGGTCACAAGGCTAATGAATGCAAAGAGAAACCAAGATTTGAAGGCAACTTTCATAAATGTAAGAAACATGGACACAAGGCATCAGAATGCAAAACAAAGACATTGAAACTTGCAGAACAAATTGTGAAAGCAATATTTGGTGGGGACTACAATACCTGGTGCGGATGTCATTACTATGGAGAATTTGGACACATTGGTATGAATTGTGTTAAACATCATATCAGGAAAAGAGATACCACTAAAAGATGTTTTATTTGCATAGAACTTGGTCATCTTGCATAGAATTGTATGACTACTGGTAAAATTGAAGATGAGAAGAAAGCAAAGGCTGGTAACATCCAAAAGTAGATGAGACAGCAATGAATTCCTAAGTCTACTGAGGATACTAGTCCAAGAAATGATGGTCAAGTCACTCAAGAATTGGGTGACTGCACCATTTCTAATTAAGTTATAAAGGAAGAACTGGAACCAAGCTATCAAAGAAGACATCCAAATTAGTTTTAGTTGAAAGGTGACAAAAATCCAAATTCGTATACAAGATACAAAGGGATCACTAAGAAATATTGATATTAGTTATTACCGAGTAAGGTCAGGTCATAGACTCTACCGAGCAAGGTCATGAGTAACAAAGGCACTTATGGTTATCAAATCATGGAGATGTCATCGAGTAATCAATGCCATATAGTAGATGATAGTCTATCAACTCATCTACCTCTTTACTGAGCATTAATGGCTAAGTTTTAACAAAAGGCATGGAATTAAATTCATTTCTTATCTTGAATTTTTGAGTACTATTATGAAGAGCTATTTTCAATTTGATCAAAGTGACTTGAGAAAATTCCTTGCAAAAGAATTTTGAAGTTCTCTCAAGCTACCAAGTGAAGATGGCATCTAGCAGTAGCAAGGTCAAGAAAGGGTCTGACATGTTGGTTCGAGGAATTGAATGGAAAGCACTAGATTTCAAGCTCACGCCCGCAGTTGCTAAAACCCTAGACCCAAGTGGAGCTCAATCCCAAATCCCTCCCAAGGTACTTCTTGTTAACAACATTCATACTCATTTGAAATGTGCTATTCAAGAAATTGGTACTCTAGAGATGGATGATACCCTAGGTTGGGCAGATTTGGAGAAGAAAACCCTAGCTGAATGGGATGGAAGAGGTATGAAAATAAGCAGTGTTATAGATGCAGACTTAAAATTTCAAATTCATGTTATTGCTCATAAGATATATAGTTAGAGCCATCTTAATAGTGTATAATGTGAAGCCATGGATTTGGTGTATAAAGTGGTTTAAAACAACCTACCTTATGACCTTGCCAACCTATTGTTTAGGCAATTCAATAAGAACATGGAAAGTATTAGAACTTCAAAGAACAACCCATGCAAATTTGGTTCACTGTTAACCTGTCTATTCTTTTATGTTCAAAAGTTCTTCCCTTCTAAAGGCAATGTAGTCTGGAGAAAAGATGTGCCTATACTTTACCAAATAAATAAATATATTACAAAAATGGGTGAGAACTATGGTAGCATCATGGAAAACTACTTCAATGTGTTCAAAGAGAAAATGAATAATAGGTTCAAAATTCCAAAGAAGTTAGTTGAAGACTAAAAGGATGATGTGTACTTCATGGTGGATTGTGACTAGGTATATATCCAGGTAGTTAAGCCTAGAGTTGTGTGGGTCAAACCTCTTGGTTATGAGGTGAATATTGATGAGACCAAGGATATCATTGAAGCCTTTGTCAATGAACTTGTTGATCCTAGGGTGCCTTATTTTGGAACTTATGAAGAAGCTAAGGCCAGAATTGAGCTAGAGATAAAGCTCCCATAGGTGGTTAACAAAGGGAAGAGAAGGATGGCCAAACTAAAATCAAGTGCACCTCTCTTGTTAATCAAGGGAAAAGGTGAGGATGAGGAACAAGTAGAGGATGAGGAAGAATCTAATAAAGAAGAAGAACCCTTAAAGAAAAAGGGCAAGGTGATCATCACCAAGCCTACAAATTCATCCACTACAGTCTTTACAAGGAGGTCACAAAAAAAGGAAGTGACATTGTATTCAGCAAATCTCCACCCACCTTCCAAGATAGATTGAAGCAATTGGAAGAAGGAGTAGGAATAAAAAATCTTTAAATCTTTGAAATATGAAATTAGGATAGAGGTAGATCAAAAGCAAGTTGAAGAATTGGTGCTGAGCAAAATGGGTAAGTGGAAGTACTCACCGGACTAGATTGCTTCTCAAGTCTCTAGTGAATTGCTAGAGAAGATCAAGCCAAGATGGGATTTTTCTATGCAAATAGTCAAAGACATATATCTACAAACCATGAGGCGGTTACTATTGAGCATGTTAGATGTAGAGGTGAAAGAGTCTTTAAAGAAAAATGAAGAATAATTGACTCTAAGGTTTAATACTTCTTTAGTTTTGATTAAGAACATAGAGTATGTTGTTAGAAATGCTACAAACACTTGGAAAAATATTTATCATCTTCATAAACCAAGTGAATTTCCAATTGAAGTAAAGGATATTGATGAAGAAGAAGATAAGGAGAAAGATGAGGAAGAAAATGATGAAGAAGTGACTCATTTTGATAATCAAGAAGATGAAGAGGATCAAGGTCCAGAAGCTACTAAGAAAGAAAAGCAAGATGATGAGGAGATTGACCTAGTCAAGATAGCTATTGTAGTCATTGCCTAATTTCTCACTCCTTGAGCAAACCATTGACTACATCAAATATGGAGACAGCTTTAGCAAGTTTGGTTGTGACTACTACTAATACATCAAATGTCCAATCACTCTTTGCACCAACTCAGCTTAGCATATCATTGATAGAAGTGACTTCTACTTCATCCACCAAGCTGCAGGCTCCTTCTTCATCTACTAAGTTGAGTTCTTTAGTCTTCACTTCTTCAATTTTGACTTCTATGGTTTTGAGTATATCTGTGGTAAGCTCTCTAGTTTTGTCTACTTCAGTTTTGGATTCTATAATTTTGACTTCATCAATATTGGATTCTTCAAGTCTCTCTATAAGTATTCCCTCAATTAGTACTGTATCAATTTTTACTGCAAGTCCAAGTATGTCTACTATTGTTTCAATTCTGCATACAAAAGCAATAAGTGCAAGGACAATTGAACCTAAGACTCAACCAAGTAAAATTTTTTTGGAGAAAGGAAAGGAGATAGAGGAAGACATAGATTTAGACAAGGAAATAATAATTCCCAAATGGGAAATTTACAATCTTTCTATAGACCAAATGCACATATTTGGTGAACTCCTCCAGAAAAAGGCCAAATAGCAAAGACTAAGGGAGGAGAGAGATAGAGAGTATAAGATAATAGATGATGCCAAGAATATTTTGACCAAGGCAATAGGAATTGAGGTTGATTCTTCTCAACCTATTTTGTTTCAACTAGGAGAAGTAGTCCAAAAATTCAATGAGGACACTGATGGTCAAGAAAAGATGGTTGAAAAGGCTAAAAAGTAATTCAACAATAAAGTGTTGGAGCACATTGCCTAGCAAATAGCCATTTATCAAGTTGAGCTTTCAACAATTTTGGTCAATCTTGAGGTGTCCTATTCAAATGTGTCATCACTTTTTGGGAAACTATGTGATGTCACTGAGTATACAAAGGAAGTAAATGACAAATTGTCCAAAATTGATATAGATCTTAAGGCAAGTGCTCAGTAGCTACAACTTGACCCTAGTTCAAGCTCTGCACATTTCAAGAAGATCAGATTTTTGTCAGACATGCAAGCTAAATTGCTAAGAGAAGAAGCAAGGATCCATTCAACATTGATTGACATACAAAATATGATCCTTCCAGTCATGGATGCTATGCAAAAACACATTTTATATTCAAATATGATGATCCATGATAACAAATTCTCTATTGCAAATCACATGATTGAACTATCAGCAAAAGTTCAAATTACAATTCGTGCATGTAAGGTCTTGCAAGAAAATTGTGATAAAACCTTGGCAATCACCCTCAAAGTACACTTTGAATTCTTATACCATTTTGGTGTCTCTATGTAAATATGTTAGAATAAATCTTTGGCATTACTATCAAAAAGGGGGAGATATGTTATTATATGGGAAATATAAGAGAAAATTTATATGTTATGAGGTAGCAAGACATGTACATAGAGGAACACATGGTATGGGGGAGAAATATGCTATGTTGGAGAACTACTCTATATATACCTTTCAAAGATCAATTTTGAAAAATCTCAAAAAATATATATCGAGCTATATCATGTGGTGATGAATACAAGGTATTCAGGTTTGGGCTAATAAGTGTTATGTCACTAATGCCAAAGGGAGAGATTGTTGACATATTAGTCAAGTTTTTTTATTAGTGACACACACTTATTTAGATTATATATAGCTACCAAGCTCATTGAATAGTTTACAGTGCTTGCCATGTAATTTAATAGCCACCGAGCTCTACAGTTGCTACCAAGTCTTTTGGACTAATCTCAGTAGTTACCAAGTAGATTCAATCAATGTGAAGTTTAGTAGTTCAAACCATGTATTTTACTATTCACTGAGTTTACTAGTGGTTACCGGGCATTATAGTATCTACTAAGTTCACAGTTCATGTGATGCAAAGCCACTGTTAATCAAGCTACTTCATGGTAACCAAGTTATTTAGTGTTTGTTAAGTTGCACAATCTCTACCACGTCACCAATGCAAACTGAGTTCAAGACTACTTGAAAGTGATCAATATGGACTGAGCTTCTACATCTACTAAATGCATGATAATGTCAACTATTGATAGTGGATGCCAAGTATCAGAACCTCATCGAGTCAATCTTCAAAACCTGAGTATCTTCATGTGGGTTGACTTTGTAATATTTGTGTTAACTTGTGTCATGGTTGAATTTATAATTTTGTAATTTGGATTGGTATATATATGTAATGTATTGTATCATATCCAATGTAAGAAAGAGAGAAAATGTGAATGTGTGAGGATATATATTGTAATAGGGATGTGAAAAGTTCAAGTTATGAATGCAGAAGATAAAGAATTATAAAGGTCATATCAGTATAAGGAGTAGTAGAGATGTATCTATCACAAAAAGGTGATTAGTACACTAAGGAATCTTTATTAGCAAACTCAGTTTCAAGTTAGAGATCTATTACTTCATCCTAATAGGTGAAGTAGTCAAAATCCTTTAACAAGGTAGGCCTAACAGTCTTTTATAAATCTCTTTACCAAGTGCATACTTCATTATGTGTTTGTAAATCCTCTCACAAGGTGGATCTAGTAGTCCTGGTTGCTCCTAACAAGGTAGATTATTAGAAGTGATCAATGTAAGCCTTAACAAACCAACTTTATGCTACAATACTAAAGTTTGTGGGTATCATCCCCGCCCCAATTTTACTTTCTATTTGGAAGGTTTCTGGGTCACCAAATCTTTGTGTTCGAATGTTATGTATGCTTTCATGTTTTTAGTTTTTCATGCATACAATTAAATTAGATTTGATGAATTAAGTGCTAATTGAATTATTGGATTAAGAATTGAAATTGGTAAAATTTTAGAAGTTACTGATTAACCCCTCCCTTCTCAATAACTTAGCATAGTCTTGAATATTTCCAACAATATACATGGTGGAACATTATATTCAAACTAAAACCCCAACCCACTATTTTAATTTCATATCATTACTAGAATAGTTTTCCTTTGATCCATTTATGAATCTAACAAATTTTTTTCTTCCTAAAAGGTGGAATCTCCAAAGTCCAAAGTTAAAGGATGCTCTCATTGAGAGTATGAAAAACTATTTTGGACCTTGTGCATTTTAGAAACTTAGGATCCTTTAGAAAGAAGAGTCATTTTTGAGGTACATTAGGGATAGTTATAGGGATAAATTAGAACAAAACCTTAAGTACAAGTGCCCCCTAAATTCCTAATTTAGAGTGGCAGAATATTGTGTTGGATGCAGGGGAGAGAAGCCAAAGACAATAAGGACAACCACTAGAAGACATTAAAAAAGGCATGTGATATTGTTAATAATGTAATTATGTATTCAATAATATTTCTATTTATATTATCTAAAATATTGTTGAGCTATCATTTGCACAATTCTTAATGACATAAATCCTTTTGAATTTCTCTTGAAAACATGACCAATGACCAACTCCAAGGTTCTATATGGTTGTTTTTTATCTTGTTGGGTAACTCAATTGAAGAAAAATGTGTATATTCATAAGGAGCCCTTTGCTGATACTAACTAATCTACACAACTTTGCTGAAAATGTAACCACAAAGGAAGATATGTTTTTGTATTTTATGTTTTATGATGAATGCAACTATATGAATACATATTTTAACAAAATGTTTGAGAAGAAAGTACCAAAGATAGAATAATGAGAGATTAAAGAAAATAATAGAAAAGGGAAATTTCTAACAGACATTAGCCAAAGTAATAATGCATATGTGAATTAAATCATAAAAAGGATCTTGGTAGGAAACCAATGAAATTAGGAGCCCCACTTCCTCAACTCCACTGATGCAATCGTCAATGGGAGCTTCAATAAAAACCAAAAATTGTTTCACATTTCAGAAAATTGTGAGGCCATAAAAAGTACACTCACATGAGAAAAAATGCTATGCAAGAACAAATATGATCCTTTCTCAAATTCATCACAACAATAGAATTCGTACAAGGTAAACACTAGAACTAAAAGATTGCACAATCGTAACAATACAATAAAACCATTGGCTCAATTATTATTCATGAACATGCATTCACAAAAATAACACACTCCAACAAGAATAACTACACTCAAAATGAGAGCACCAATAGCATTTATTATTACATCAAGATAACAACCTTCAGTACATATTACATCCATGTATTTAAAAGAAATCCTTTGCTCACTTTGCATTAGGAGTGAAAGATCTTTTAATGTAAACTCATGCTAAAAAACTAATAAAACAAAGCTAATTATATACAAACTCGCTCTCTAAATGGTGCTAAGTAGGAATCTGCCCTTGTTTATATCAATTAACAAGTGCATTAGCATTTACATGATTTAAAAGAATAAAAGAATGAGAATATAAGAAGATAGAAGCCATGAGATAATATGGGAGTCTCTAGGAGCTCTAAAAATGGAAGCTTGGCATTCTTTAGGTGTCTCTAAGAGTTTAATTGTTGTCAAAATGAGTTTTTGATGGAATGCTCTAAAATTGAAACCAACAATTAACTATCAATGCATTGCTTCTTCTTCAAATTGTCGTTGTACCTCTGAGAAAAGCCCACCTATGCACCTTGGTGATAGGATCAAAAAATCCAAAATTTCTTCAAAGTGTCAAAACTAAATTTCTAGCATATGAATTTTCTTCCCCTTTATACCAAAATGATGTCCGGATTTTTTCTTTTGAACTTCTTTATTATCTTCGCTACTTTACTAGCCTCTAGTAAATCTAATGAATTAGACTTATTCTTAACTACTTGCTAGTAGTTTCTTACTTCTATTCTTGCATCTACAAAATCCTCAAGCTTGGTGTCTAATTCCAAAAATGCTTCTTTAATCTTAGATGCTTGTCTTATATCATCTTCTAACAAAGCATTTTCAAATGTATCTCTGAATTGTTGAACCACTATTTGCACTAAGGAAAGCTTGGTCTTCTACTCATCTTCAAAAATCTCAAGGCTAGCAGCATTGTGGTACTTATCTACTTCCAAAAATTGCTCTTGAGCCTTATTTTGTATCTATTGAATTCCTTCAAGTAGTCCCTCCATAACTTTGTTCCTTGACAATATCTTTTCTAACCAATCATCTAGTTTATCAATCTCTTCAATAGAGTGTATCTCCATTAGCATCTAGTACCTTTTCCCTTTGATAGATCTTAGTTCTTTTAAGTCATTAGCATAGGTACACACTTCATCCATTTACCCAAAATTTTGGTTTATGAAGGAAAGTAATTTTTTGGCATTAGTCTGGATGTTGTACAACAAGTTCAAATTGCCCTATATTATCTACATTCCCCTCTCCTCAAAACTATGATGCCACTGCTGACACACATCCAAAAATGAATCCAATTGTGGTCCTACCTATGTCCTTCTAAATGCATCTCTGAGAGTGGCCTCAAGATTATCTAGGTCTATAGTGCCCACCATCTCATTCAGGTGTCCTCCCAAAAGCTCATTCTACTTTTACAACATTATTAGCTTTGATTCATTTTGATCCATGTGTTTAAACACTTGCTTGAGGCCTATAGTAATCAATACCTTTGTCATATCCACCATGGGTTTTCCCAATATCACCTCCTTCATTTGGTAATCCTTGGGAGTTAATTCTTTGGTGTTAGCATCGTTAGAATAGAACCATAGATAGAAATAATAATTACATGCAAATATAAACAATATCAAAAAATAATAGATCACATAGAAGAGAACACAAGACACCAAGATTTAATGCACTTCACCCAATTCCTAGGCTATGTCTACCAAAAAACAAGTCCAATATTATTATGATTCAATAATTACAACTTGATTACAATCTATAATCCCTTATAGCTCAATACTACCACAAGAAGCAATTTTTGCATTATACCTTATCAAACAATCCCTAACCCTAAGCCCTTTTATACATGTATTTTTACTACTTTAGTGTTAAAATTAGTTACAAAATTTTGGCCATAAATTGGTGAATAATTGGCCATAAATTGGTGAATAATATCAAATTGGAAAATAATAGCCAAAAGAATTTATAAAGCATGTACAATACTGTAATACCCCAAAATTGGCTCATTGCCATGTTAACCAATTCTGGTCTATTTGATCAACCCTAAAGTCTTATGTCACTAGGCAAATATAATTCTGATAATCTCTACTTGACCTAAGTCTCAAATGTAGAAAATCATTAATCTGTATTAATCACTTACTTTAATTAATTCTTGAATATTCATTGAATTGGTTAAATTAACGTTTTAATTGAATTAATTTAATTATAAGTCCTAGTACTTTAATTAAATTAAATTCGTCACTTTTTAGCTAATATACATGAGGAGTTAAATATATTTGATTTAATTAAATATTCTTATTCTAATTGTTGAATTTAATTATTCAATTTAGAATACTCAATTATGAGGTCATATTTAATTTCTTTAAATCAAATATCTTCTCCAATATTCTCTCTTTAGTTCAGAAATGGAAACTCTTAGTTAATTGAAATCAAAAAAGGAAACAAATTAGTTAATTCCTTATTCCACTCAAAAGAAATCAGTTAACTTCCTTTTCTTAAGGAAACTTTCCATTTTTAACTGAATGTAATTTCTAATCTCAACCGTTCATCCCAATTAATCTTGACCATTGGTGGATTTCAGGAATTATATTTAAGAGACTCCTAATTCCTCATTAAAGAGGTTGGAAATTGGAATCATATTGAAGTGTTGTCGAAATAATTAATCATTCTAGCTTTCATACTTGATATTTTAGCATCATTTAGATCAAAATGCATACATATAGCTTAATTTCTCTTATTGCTTAGTAGAATAAATTGCATATCATTTAGATTAACTACATAACTACATACTTTACATGAACCCTTCATACTAGATGGTCTGGTTGCCTACTTCTCGATATGAAAGCACATAGGAAAAATCCTTCTAGTTAGAAGGCAATAGGTCACTCTGTTGGGCATCTTGGATAAACGACTCCATGTTTATTCTAGGATGACTCCATAGGTAAAGACCATGTTGAAGTGTGTGAGGATGTGAGGCCCGCATTTTGCATACACATTTCTGGCACCCACCATGGGGTCGAGAAAAACAAGTTTTTTGGCCTCACTTATCATATTTTCTAATATTTTGTCATTTTGTCATACTTGTACATACAGACTTCTAGATTTTCGCATGGAAAATCTAATTTTTGTGTGAAGATTTGAGGATTTTTCCTACTTCTCTACACTTTCTCACATGAAAAAGTGCCCCATTACATAGTTTCTTGTGCGGCACCTCATTTTCTCATGTAGGTCTATGTAAGAGTTTTCATGGATCTACGTAAAAGTTCACACAAGATCTTGCAAAAACATATTTAAAATGCAGATTTTTAATGTTGTTTATCATTTCATTTCATTAATGTGTGGTCTCTAAAGCATCTTTATTTCAGTTTTTTTATTTTTTGTAGCATAACAATTGTCTGCAAGACATTTTGATGAAGATTCCTTTTACGCAAACTTTCCAAACATGAACTGACTGTGTGTTTGTAGGATGCTTTCAAAGATACGATTGTTGAAGACCAATTTTAAAACCCCCATAAAACATTGTGTGTGTTTTCTTTTGGTTTCCAAACATAGTCTAATTAGGGCTTATGAACTTCGTAGGGTGCAAGATAGGGGAATAGGGGAGTATGATCTTCACCACTTGGAGGTCATGACCAAGGGTGAATTAGAAACCTAGAAGCCTCTAAAAGATAGCATCTAAGGGGGCAAGCAACTTAGTGGCTCTCTAGTGCAAATCCTCTTCTATGATAGGATGATGATTTCCTTTTAGGCGATCAGAATCTTTAGAAAGGATAAGTCTAGATTAATTAAGCTAAGTCAGTGATTAACATGTTTTGTGTGTTTCGGTGAGGTAATAAGGTAGAGGAGTATGTTCTTTCCCCTTGAGGGAAATCAAAAACTCAGACCCTTAGATCTGAACAACTAGTTTGAGTCAACCCTTAAAGGGCCTGCCAGAGTGATCCAACCTCCGAGAATGACCCAAGTGGGCACATTCCTTTCACCAGAGATTCCAACTCACTATAATAAAGAAGCTTTGAGAGTGAAAGACTCCAAAGCCATATTAATTTCCTCTCCTTCATTCTTGATATCCCATATCAAGGGGAGGCTCTATCTATTACATTGGCCAGCATTGGCTCCAATCTTACTAAGTAAGTGTGTGCACTTTTAGATGCTAGTGTGGGTTACTAGTCTCAACTCCACTTGTAGATCCACTAGAGATTAATACAAATGGAATCCGAGTAAAAACTTTTAGTTAGAGGCTACTTGGTTCACCTCTGAAAGGGGGCATAATCTTTGTGCAAGGAGGGGGAAGAATCTCTCCTATAGAACTCACCATAGGCATGATATTGGGTGTTGAAAGGTGGTATACATGCTTGCCCCCTGCCACAAGGGTGTTCATTTAGTGTATCTATTAGTGATCCCTTTGAATACACCAAAAACACAGGTGCCCCCTAGGGAGTGACATAGCTATGTGAGGTGCATGCATGTGCATAAGTTGTGGGACAAAGGTTTTGCCTTCTCTAACATTTTCAATTTTATGGATAAAGCATGTTTGTTATCAAGTCTTAAACATGTCCAAACCTATCTAAACAAACTAAAAGTCAAGACTCCCCTATCCTTCTAAGTTTCTTTGTCCTCAGTTGGATTGTATTTGACTACTACTTGCTCCCTGTGTCACTTCAAAAATACTTGTCTTGTTTAAACACCAAATGTTATTAATGACTTGAAAATCTACCTTGTTATTTGTCTAAAATCTACCAAAATTTTCCAACAATTTTTCCAAAATAGTCTAAAAATTTCAAAATCTCTTCAAAATCCAGTTTCAATTGTCAATCTAGTCTCCATTTTTACACAATTTGCAAAACTTTGCGTGAGTACCTTTTGAGTTGTCATTTCTTCATGCAGTCCTGTCCAGATTCTCAAGTGAGCCTATGTGAGTCTTTTCATAAGATTTTTCAAATGATCTTATTATCAACATCATTTTTTGCTTACCAGTATTAGCACTTCTTCGTGCAGCCTAGTCTATGTCCTTGTGCTAGCTTAAATTGTTGTTTCAAATCTTCGCCTAGTTTTGTACACTTTCTTGCATAGTTCTCAAAGAATATTTGCATGAAATCCTAAGTCAAAACTGTCAAAACTAGTATGTCAAAACTATTTATGCTCTAATTCTAGTCTATTCCTACAACTAGCTACCTCTTTTCTATCTATGAATAGTCCCAAACAGCGGCATCCTGGTTGACTAATGACCTTTGATCTACACTTCAACTAGTCTCATCTTTCAATTATCTTGATTTTATCCTCTAGTGCTTGTTATACTTTGTATCATGATATTCATAGTCTTTGGTTCTTCTAGCCTTCACTCAGACTACTCATACCTTAGTATACAAAACTCTTCTCTTTCTTTTTGAGACTACATTTTAGTGTGATCCTTGTCTTGGTCTTTGCTTCTTGTTCTTGTCTATGACTGTCGCAAAAAGAAATGGAAAAATGTATTATCCCCTTAGACTTAGGTGAGGTCAAGCTAGGGGTCATAATCATGCTAGACGCTACCTTCCATTTTATACATGGTTTGCATCTAGTTCGTCTAGTGAGGAATCTTCATGATTTCCTTCACCTATCAGATCACCTTGAGTCTAGAGGATGTTCTCCATAAACTTACAACAAGCTAGGAACCCCTTGTATTAAGAGGATCCTAAAACTAGAAAAGGTCCCAAATCTCCAAACAACACATCTGAATTCTTTTTCAAAGGACCTTTCCAATCACAACATATTGAAACTAAACACATTCTTGCAATGGTTGATTATGAACCTAAACATGGTGACCATAGCAAAAACCAAGACCAACCAAGGAATGACAAAGAAAAAGACCATTACACTGATGAGGAGGAGGAAGAGGTTGAAATACTTCTTGAACACATAGCAAAGTGTCATAAAGACAAAAACTTTCAAAAGGTCATGGAAATCCTGCTCAACAAAGAGAAAGAAAAATACTTTCTCAAACTTGCCCAAGAGGGAGCTAAGCTACCCCATCATTTCAATGTGGAAACTATCATCATGCCTGAGGAGGAAACTAAAACTTCAAAACTCTAAAAAAAATTGAAAATCATGCAAGACCAACTAGCTCAAATGATGTGTGATAAAGACAAAGCATGAAAACATACACCTTAGATGCTCTTTGTCCATTTCCATTTGACAATAGCATAGACATGCCTCCTTTTTCAAGAGGAGTAGGGTTACCTAAGTATGATAAATACTTTGGAACTACCGATCCCCAAGATCATTTGTGGACATTTAGTGTCTTGTTTATGGAATTTATGCATAATTAGTCATATCTCATGCATTTATTCCCAAGAAGTCTAGGTGGTCAGGCTATGGAGTGATTTTCACACTTGCCTCCTGGTATCAAAACATTTGATGAAATATCCAACTTGTTTGTCCACCAATATTCTCATAACATTCAACACCTTGTTAACATCCAAGATTTGTGTAATCTTAAGTAGAAGGTTGGGGAACCTTTCCTCACATTCCTTTAGAGGTGGAGACAACTTTATACTAAATATTCACTCAAGATTCCTGAAATGGAAAAGCTTGACATCTTCAATGATAATCTCCTACCTAATTTTGGGTATAGAGTCCAACTTCAAGGTCCACACACCTTCGAGAACATGGTCACACAAGCTATCTACATGGAGGAATTCATGGTCAAGAAGGACAAACTTACCCTTCAGAAGGACACAAAACAAGGATCCACCTCTAACAAGGACAAACCCAAGTACGTGAACAAGAATTGAGAAATTGTTGACAATGTCACTCCTAAACCTGCTAAGGTAGCCTTTAATCTTAGAGATAGTCTCAACATAGCCAAGAATGTTGAGAAACCTCCTCCTGAAAATAAGACATCCAAAAAAAATTGAGAAACTCATGGGCTACATGCCCTAAATGAGAGTATACATGTCTGGGTGAACCTTTAGATGTGGTGTACAAGACCTTGCTACAAGACAAGCTCATTTCACCATTGGATAACTCTCACCCTTATGACCCACAACCATGGCCACCATGGTGGAACAAAACCATATTCTGTGAGTACCACCAAAATAAGGGACACAAAACTAGTAATTGCATAAACCTACATCAAAAAGTCTAGGACATGATCAATGATGGTGACATTGTGGTAGATAGACATAACAAGAACTCATATCACAAGGCTTTCAAGGATCCCTTCCTTTCTTATGAAAAAGGAGAGAGCTCAAAACCAAAATCTAACAACAAGGTCAACTATAGATACTCTAATGACAACAATGTGATCAACATGGTTGAACCTATGGATTTTGAGTACTGTGATGTTATTGCCATCAAGGGCAAGCAAGATAACAATAAACTCAAGACACCATTTGTCTTGAGGGGCCCTACTTCCCACACAACTGACTATAAATCTTTGTAATACTATGCCAATGCTATTACACATTCTCGCGCCAAGTTGGTACTCAAAGGCCCTGCACCTTCTACTCCCGATCTTGAATAGCACAAATAAATCATACCAAACCTACACCAAATCTAAACTAATGTGTAGAGCTCTCCAAGAGCTTTCCATTGACTACTCGAAGTCCAAAATTTGACTTTGTATGCCCAAGTTATGCCCTAATCCATGCTCAAAATAAACAACATTTGCCTTTAGGGCTCTTAAAACTTGACAAAATATCAAAATCATAGAACCAAACCTACACCATATTGTAGTGCTTTGCATTAGCTTTCCAACACCTATAAGAACTTTGAAATCAAATATTCTAAGAGAAAGTTATGGTCGTTTTACTAAGACAGTCTTTTTACCATTTTCACTGTGATTTTTCATTTTTTTTTATTTTTTTCTGTGATGAAAATTCTGACGAGATTAAATTTGATGGCCATCATTGGCTGAAACAAAAAAACTCTTTCATTTCCTCTGAACATGGCCAAACTAGGGCATATTATATATCAAAATTTATGGAAATGTCAACCCAGATCCAATGGTGAGGTCTATTTTTACCCAAGAGGTCATTTCTGCAAGCTCCTTGCAAAACCCTCATTTTAAATGAAGCATCCAAAAAATTTCACATGCCCAAATCTTTTAACATCCCATCATAACAGCAAATCCAAAACTCTTAGATCTGCAATAAAATTCATATATCTTGCCCTTTCTTTTATCCTCTCATGCATTCCCATGGATTCAATCTAGGGTTACAAACAATAAAACCATAGCTCTGATACCACTTGTAAGGAAACTTGGCAATAAAGAATATAACTGTTTCCACATAACCCATAATAGATCTGAAATAAACACAGAATTAAAATCCACATGCAAGAGAATAGACAACATACCCACAAAATTGTGACACAAGATATACCCTAGGAAATCCTCATTGAGGGAAAAGCCCAGCCTCCAAAAGCATCCATCACCATGTATTATTCAGCAAAAATACCATTTCCATACAACCATGGAAGCCTTCATGGACATAGCCACAACCGAGCAAACTATGTGAACAAGCATGAATCCACACATCCCATGTCATGCTTTCAACCTTCACAAATGCTCCCTTGGCTAACCTGTCAGCCTTGTCCCACTCGACTCTTGCCTTTCTCACTCTTCTCTCTCTCTCTACAAAAACTACCCTTGTGGCTGCTTATATAGTAGCAAGTCCCACAAAACCACTAAGTGGTATTACATAAACCATGTGCTACCTAACCCACTGACCCCACATTTAATATTGGGCATTTAATTATTTTCCCCAATATTAAATAATTACATGAAATATTATCACAATGTTACAATACAACTCATCAAGAATATTCCATGGGAATCTTTAAATGTTGCACGTCCATCTAGGCACAACATTACATAATAAAATAAAATAATTAAATTTAATAATATTATGCAATGTGTGCAACACCCATTATCTCAACACTATCAAGGGACAAGTGATTGTTGATCAGCTAGCAGATGCACCAATGCAGAGTCTTCTCCCACTGAACATTTATTTTCTAGATGAGTCAATTCTAACACTCACACACCAAACATGGGTAATGTTCTTCGACGGGTCCTTCACACAACAAGGATCTGATATTGAGTTACTCTTCATAACACCACAGAGATATTCACTACGTAAAGCATACAAGATTATGTTTCCTTGTATAAACAAAATTGTAGAATACGAAGCTCTAATTAATGGCATGGAGATTGTGGCTAAATGGAGAGTGGAATAGTTGAACATCTTTGGGGACTCACAGCTCATAATCAACTAGGTTAATGATGTGTATTAGACAAAAGATGAGAAATTAATCCCCTACAAACACATGGTTGATGATATGAAGAAATACTTCTCTCACATCACTTTTTAGCAAAATTTTCAAGTAGACAACAAAGTGGTTAATGCCATGGCTACTCTGGCTTCCTTGCTACAAATGCCCAAAAATGATCTCTGACATGAGTTCCTGGTGGAAATGTTACACTACCCTACCTATCATACCCTTGATTCTAGGATGATCTATTCTATTGTAGGACAAGACTCATCTTGCTACCACCACATCTACTCCTATCTGTGTGACAAAACAATTCTAGATGGTCTAACCCATAATGAAAAGCATCACTGCATCTGTAATGCTTCATGGTATGTCATTATTGTTGATGACTTGTTTAGAAGAGGTCTTGACAGAACACTCCTTAGGTGTCTAGAGATTGAAGAGTCCAAATGTACATTAATTGATGTTCACAAGGGCATTTGCGAGTCCCGCTCAAATGACTTAACACTAGCTCACTAACTTATTAGAGCTAGTTACTATTGGCTAAATATGGAGCAAGAGGCAATAAAGTATACTAAGTCCTATAAATAGTGCCAGCTCCATAGGAATCTGATTCATGCTCCAGCTAGGGAGCTAATTTCATCTATCACACTATGGCCATTCCAACAATGGTCCTTCAATCTTCTGGGTCAGATTCACCCATCTTCTTGTAATGGACATAAGTTCATTATTACCACTATAGACTACTTCACAAAGTGGGTAGAGGCAGTGCCTCTCTCAATAGCAAATGGAAAAATTGTAGCTCTATTTATCACAAACTACATCATATGTAGGTATGGTGTACCTTCCTCCATTATTACTAACAATGGAGGATAGTTTAAAAATAAAGATCTCAAGGACCTATGCAAAAGATTCAAAATCATGCAACATTGGTCTTCTATCTACTACCCCTAGGGTAATGGCCAAGTAGAGGCATCCAACAAGGCAATCCTCAAGACCTTGCATCACACAGTTAGTAAATTTGGAAGGGACTGGCCCCTTCAAATTAATCTAGCTCTATGGGCATATAGAACAAGTATCAGAACTCCAACAAGTACAACACCTTTTGCTTTGGTTTATGGAGTGGATGTTGTGCTTCCAATAGAGGTTGAGATTCCCACTCTAATAATCTCTATGAAAGGCCTCATCATGGATGAAGATTATAGAATATCTTGGCTTCAAGAGCTAGTACTATTAGATGAATGTCAACAAGTGGCATGCAATCATCTTTGAGCTTATTAGTAGCGAATGTCTAGAAGCCACAATAAGAAAGTTAAGTCACGTGACTTCTAACTAGGTGATCTCATCTTGAGAGAAAATCCTAAGAATTAGCAACAATAGGTCCAAAAAGGGAAGTTTGAACCAAACTAGCTTGGTCCTTACATAGTCACTGTAGTGTTCAGATCTGGTGCTTACCAACTTTCTATAGCCAAGGGAGAGGTGCTCAAGGAGCCTATCAACATTCTCCACCTTAAGCGATTCTACAGTTGATCTGATCTCAAAAGCTGTCTATATATATCTAAATGTCCTGAAAAAAAGTTCTAAAAAATTGCAAAAATTCCTGAAAAAAATCATTACCCTAGTGAAAACCTAGCAATAAGTGCCTTGGTAATACCACAAAAATGAAAAATTCCAAAATACAAAAAAAATTTAAAAAGAGAAAACTATAAAAAAAATTGAAAAACAAGAAAAAATGCAATTGGTGAAAACCTCAAAATAGGTATCATGGTAGCAAAAAAATAGAAGCATTGCTAAGAAGGTGAAAACCTAGCAAACAGGTGCCTCTTGTTCCCAATGCTCCATTTTGTAGCATATCTTCTGGCTTCCTGTACAGTTGCTTTCCTACTTTTGCTTCCTACTTTAGTTTCCTTCTTTTTGCTCATGTATCCATGGATTGAATCTTGTCACAACTCAGGGGCACCACCCTCTAGTGTCATAGAATCTCTTTCACGACAATCACCAGTTGTTCTAACTGTATCTGCCTACTATTTCTCATGTCACTCTTTGTTGAGATTCTTCTCATAGAATCTCTTTCACAATAGTCACTGGTTGTTCTAATTACATCTGCCTATTGTTGCTAGGGTCACTCCTTTTTGAGATTCTCCTCATAGAATCTCTTTCACGATAGTCACTAGTTGTTTCAACTATGTCTACCTACTATTGCTTGTGTTACTTTTCAAAATTCCTTTATGGAAGATCTCTCTTGCTTCAGTCACCAATCGCCTTGACTATGTCTATCTACTATCACTCAATTCCAACTAAGGTTCTTCTTCATGAAGATTTCTCTTTGACTTGAATCACCAATTATTCTAACTGTGTCTATTTGCTATCATCACCCCACTAAAGAGATTTCTTTCATGTTCTAGATGTTGGCACTTGACATCAATCCTATAACATAGAAACACAAAACTCAAAATGATATAGTTGTTTGCATATGTTAAGCATTTTAATTATTTGTTTTTCTTTCGCTTCATCATGTTCCCTCGAGAAACTTGATGATGTCATCTTTGACTAAAGAAGAAATGACTAAGGGCATGATCTTTTTTTTGCTTTCTATCTATGGTTTAGTTCCAATAATTTGAAGCATCCATATAAGAGGAGTGTCCACTATAAGAGCCTCCATCTGTTAGGATAAACCACGGACAAAAATAAAAACTACATGCAAATATAACCAATAACAGAAAATAATAGAACACACAGAAATGAACACAAGGCACCAAGATTTAACGTGGTTCACCCAATCCCTGGGCTACATCCACCAAACAACAAGTCCGATCTTATTACAATCCAATGATTACAACCTGATTACAATCCGTAATCCCTTACAGCTCAATACCTCTGCAAGAACCAATTTCGTATCACAACATTATGAAAAATACCCAACCCTAAGCCTTTTTATACAAGTATTAAACCACTTTAGGGTTATATCATGTCAGCCATATGTCGACTACCATGTTGACTACTACCCAAAAAAAAATTTATGAAGTATGTACAATACTTTCCTGATCAGTCACCACAATCTAACAATCTCCCACTTGGGGACTAATCAGACTCCACACTAAACAACAATCTCCCACTTGGAGACTGATCATGTAGCAATATCACTACCACATGGGGCTCCCACTAGATCAAACCATCCTAGAATCTACTGTTCTTTTATTCATGTTCAGTCTAAAATACCAACCGAAGCTAAAGAGGAGTTCAACTTCTCCCTTGTTACAACCTTTGTCAACATATCTGTTGGATTGTCATTGGTATGTATCTTCTCCAACTTTAATTGTCCATCCTCCAAAACTGACCGAATGAAATGATACCGCAACTGTATGTGTTTGGTCTTAGAATGCAGAGCTAAATTCTTAGCAAGATGAATGGCACTCTGACTATCTGTGAAAAAATAATTATCCTTCTGAGGATGTTCCAATTCTTTCAAGAAGAACTAAAGCCATATCATCTCTTTGGCTACCTCTGTAGTAGCAACATACTCTGCCTCTGTAGTGGAGAGAGCATTAATCTTCTGTAACCTAGAAACCCAGCTCACGGCTACCCCACAAACAGTAAAGACATAACCTGTAGTACTCCGCCTGGTATCAATATCCTCAGCCAAATCTGAGTCAACATAGCCCTGCAAATTAGTAGTAGAGCCCCCAAAGTGTAAACACTTATTGGATGTTCCTCTCAAATATCTGAGAATCCACTTGACAGCATTCCAATGCTCAAATCTTGGATGACTCATATACCTGCTAACGACTCCCACTACATGTGCAATATCTGGCCTAGTGCATACCATAGCATACATCAAACTTCCTACAGCTGAAGCATAGGGTACCTTGGACATCTTATCCTCCTCTTCCTATGTCTTGAGACACATCTCCTTAGTCAATTTCAAATGACCAGGTAAAGGTGTGCTGACAGCTTTAGCATTCTCCATAGAGAAACGTTGCAACACCTTCTCAACATAATCAGCTTGAGATAGCATCAATGTTCAGTTCTTCCTATCTCTGCAAATCTTCATACCAAGGATTTGTTTTGCTTCCCCCAAATCCTTCATAGAAAATGCATGTGCTAATTGGTATTTCAGCCCCTTAATATGATCCATGTTAGACCCAGCTACAAGCATATCATCAACATATAAACATAAAATAATGTAGCTATCATCATCCAACCTCTTAAAATAAACACAGTAATCTGAATGACACCTATTATATCCATGCTCATGCATAAAACTATCAAATTTCGGATACCATTGCCGAGGTGCTTGCTTCAAGCCATATAAACTATTCTTCAATTTGCACACTAAGTTCTCCTTACCTTTGACCTCAAAACCCTGTGGCTGAGCCATATATATTTCTTCATCCAAATCACCATGAAGAAAGGTTGTTTTAACATCCATCTGCTCTAAATGCAAATCTTCAGTAGCCACAAGACTTAAAACAGTACGAATAGAAGTCATTTTAACAACAGGAGAAAATATCTCATCAAAATCAATTCCCTTTTTCTGTGAAAATCCTTTTACAACTAACCTGGCCTTAAATCTTTTCTTACCTCCTTCCTCTTCTTTCAACCTGTAAACCCATTTATTTTGTAAAGCCTTTTTACCTGCAGGCAACTTGCACAAATCCCATGTCTTATTTTTTAGCAAAGAGTCCATTTCATCTTTCATTGCAGACTCCCACTGAATCTTAGTATCCACCTGCACAGCTTCATCATAACTTTCAGGTTCACCAGCATCAGTAAGTAAATAGAATACAAAGAGGGAGAAAACCTTTGTGGAGGTCTAATTTTCCTTGTTGACTGTCTAACATTCACTGGTGTGTGTGGTATTTTTTGTTGCAGTTGTTGCACATCATGAGGAATGGCTGGAACATCAGCTTTTGGAGTATCATCCAGCACTACATAATCATCTTCTTTCTTCTCATGTTGCTGCAACAGATCTTTGTACAACACTTTCTCATTGAATATGACATCTCGACTTCTAATAATTTTAAGATTTTAAAAATCCCAAAGCCTATAACCAAATTCATTAATTCCATATCCAACAAAGACACATTTCTTTGATTTAGCTTCTAGCTTGGTTCTATTTTTAGAGTCTATATGAGCAAAAGCTTCACAACCGAAGGTCTTGAGAAAAGAATAACTCACCTTCTTACCAGTCCATGCTTCCTCTAGAATACCACAGCCCAAAGGAGTAGAGGAACCTCTATTAATCAAATATACTATAGTATTGACAGCCTCCGCCCACATGTGTAAGGGCAACCCAGCATGCAACCTCATGCTCCTTGCGTGCTCGATTATAATCCTGTTCATGCGTTCAGCCACTCCATTTTCCTGTGGAGTCCTTGGAACAGTTTTTTGTCTACGAATACCATTAGTGGAGCAATAATCTTCAAATTCATGACTCCAATACTCACCACCATTATCAGATCTAAGACATTTTAATTTCTTACCAGTCTCATTTTCAACCAAGCATTTCCATTTCTTAAAAGTTTTAAATACATCAGATTTCTATCTAAGAAAATAAACCCATACTTTTCTAGTTGCATCATCAATAAATGTAACATAATAATGAGAGCCACCAAGGGAAGATACCTGGGCTACTCCCCATACATCTGTATGCACAAGCTCTAATTTCTCCTTTTTGTTTTCCTTCCCTGTCTTTACAAAACTCACTCTCTTTTGTTTTCCATACACACAACTTTCACAGAAATCCATATTCACACATTTTAGACCTAGTAAAACTTTCCTTGAATGAATTACTTTCATACCTTTCTCACTCATGTGCCCAAGTCTATTGTGCCACATCGCTGTATCAAAATCTACAATAGCTATTTGTTCTCCCAGCTCAACTACAGTAATTGTTCTTGAATATTCATTTTTCTCTGAAACAATCAAAGTAGAAGGAACAATATGACCTGTACAAAGATATAAGGTGCCTACTTTCACACCTTTTGCTACTACAAGGGAACCTTTTGAAACCTTCCAATTTTTATCATTAAAAGTAACTACACAACCCTCATCACCGAGTTTCCCTGCTAAAATTAAATTTCTACTTAGTTTTGGAACATGTCTTACCTCATGTAGTAGCCAATTATTCCCATTCTGCAACTTAATCTTAATTTTTCCCTTTCCAACAATCTGACAGGGTTCATTATCCCCCAAATGAACAAGCCCAAAATCCCCTTGGACATAATCAATGAAATAACCTCTATGAGGTGTAGCATGAAATGAAGCACCAGAATCTAAAACCCATGAATCATCAACACTCTCTAAAGACAGAAGCAAAGCATCCTCTTCGGATTTGTTACTTACCACATTTGCCTCCTTGTCTCCATCTGATTTATCTCCATTTTTTTTTGATTCCAGAAATCTTTCTTTTTGTGCCCGGGTTTCCCACAGTACCAGCAATCATTTGGTCCTCTCGATTGAGACCTCCTCCCCTTTGACTTTCCTCTTGATTTCCCACGATTTCCAGAGTTACTTTCTCTTTCAGTCATTTTGCCCCTACTTTGTGCATTTAAAGCACTTCCTGATGTAGATCCACCTGAGGATTTTCTACAAGTTTCCTCACTTAAAATAACACCAATCACATCATCATATTTTAGGGTACTAGATCCAGGAACAGAATTACTCACCGCCATTACCAAGCCATTCCAGCTTTCAGGCAAAGAACACAAAATCAAGAGAGCCCTAATTTCTTCATCAAAATTGATACCCACAAAAGATAATTGACTAGTAATAGTATTAAACTCATTTAAATGATCTGCAACAGATCCACCTTCTGCCATTTTCATATTAAATAAACGCTTCATGAGAAATACCTTATTTGAAGCAGAGGGATTTTCATACAATATCGTTAGGGTTTTCATCAAATCTTCTGTTGTCTTTGCTTATGTAATATTAAATTCCACCGATGGTGCCAAGCATAACCGAATGCTTTCGAGTGCCTTTCTATCCAAAAGATCCCATTCAGCCTCTAACATAGTTCCCTGATTCTTGGCTTTTCCTTCCAACGGCTTCCATAAATCCTTCTAATATAAATAGTCTTCCATTTGCATCTTCCATAACTGGAAGCTCTTCCCATTAAACCTGTCAACCCTCAACTTACCCTCATCTGCCATTGCTCCCACTCAACTGTGAGACTCCCACTTAACCGTGAGACTTTCCTGCAGAGGATAACTAAAAGACAACCTTGCTCGGATACCACTTGTTAGGATAAACCACGGATAGAAATAAAAACTACATGCAAATATAACCAATAATAGAAAATAATAGAACACACAGAAATGAACACAAGGCACCAAGATTTAACGTGGTTCACCTAATTCCTGGGCTACGTCCACCAAACAGCAAGTTCGATCTTATTACAATCCAGTGATTACAACCTTATTACAATCCGTAATCCCTTACAGCTTAATACCGCCGTAAGAACCAATTTTGTATCACAACATTATGAAAAATACCCAACCCTAAGCCCTTTTATACAAGTATTAAACCTCTTTACGGTTATATTATGTCGGCCATATGTCGGCCATAATATGTTGGCTACCATGTCGGCTACTACCCAAAAAAAAAATTCCCGAACCCCACTATTTATGAACTATGTACAGTACTTTCCTTATCTAACACCACAATCTAACACCATCTTGTATTAGATGGCCGTGTGTATCTCAACTCCTTTTATATAGATACTTCAATAATGTTGGTTCTTCTCCTTAGTTGTTGGAGTGAACTCTTCATGCTATAGTAAATACTGATACTCAGCTTGCTAAGTGAATGTATGGGTCATTACAAGTATATCTAGCACACTTCTATCTTAGGTTATGAATGTAAGGGTCATTTCAGATAGAATATTTACTAAATACTTAGCATAAGATGGATCTCTTGTGTGTCTAGTGTGTTTTCATGCAAGTAACATTCTGGTCATTCTAGTGTTTATGCTTTGATGCTTATATTAACTTGCTACATTAAAAGAGATAAATGTTTTGGTCATTATGGCTTCTTGTGCCTTAATTACTTACATTTCATCCCAACAAAACTAGAATAGATGTCCTATTCATATTCCCATGATTGCAATGTCAGTGGGAATTTTATGACATATGGAGTTTTGTTATATACTCAGTGATGCAAATTGAGGAGGCTTGGTAACCAGATCTAGGGTTGCATCTACCATAGGTTTGCATTGCATACTTCACTTGGCTACACACATGATTTGATTGCAAATTTTTTTCCATCCTTCGTGATGCGAGATCATTGGTCTCTTCAAAGTATCATGTTTCTTCATAGCTACACAACCATTTGGTTCCTTGGTTGGTCTACTCGTTCCTCGAAGGGATGCCTATCACTATCAACAAAAACATGGAACACTACATGAGGTGTCAGTCCATTCACATTTGCATTCCATACATAATTTCATCATCTATCTCATCTATACAATATCTCTAAATCAAATCAACTATGCATCCATACATTGCATCAATAATTGCATCTCATAATCTCAACATAAACATCTCATGTACATCAAATTAAAAGATGGACATTGACAATGACATGTACACAAATTATACAAAATGGTGTTGGCACACCAATCAATACATAGCCAGATCAAAAACTTGGAGACAAAAATCAAGTCTAGCTCTCCTCGACACCTTCACCTCTTGGAGGAGGAGGCGGCATATCTAGCCTAGCTAGTGGTCGCACACCTCCTAAATCTCGAGCATACTATGAGAATCAAGGCACTTTCTGAGCCTCATTAGGCACAATTATGGAATAAGCTACAAAGTAATAGGCCACTTGAGCTACCTATAATCGGACCTCATCCTATAGCTACTCTACCCTTTACTCAACTACCTATAACTACTCTTGTAGCCCAAGGATCTCATAGTCTCCCTCTATTATCTAAGTGTCACATACAACCACCTATATCTATAGCTCCCTTTGTTGCCAAGAAGCCTACCAAATCCACTCTTTAGCCCTCCTTAGTGCATCCTAAGGCTTGCTAGTAGGCTTTTCCTGCATCTCCTCATCTAACTACTCAGCCTATTGCTCAGTCGACACCTACTCCTCCATGGGTGGTCTTTGTTGCCGACCTTTCTCTGTCCCACTATCACCAGCACCTAAATCTAACCCCATTTGTTAGGGGGCAATCTATACCTACCTCATCCAATGTCTCACCTACTTTGGTTGTCCCTATGGTAGTTTCTATGTTAATCCCTATAGTGGTACCTATTGAGGCATCTGTGGTCTAGGAGCTACCATCCCTAGTGGGTCTGTGAACCATGAGAAGGGATGGCTGAAAAAATACACCTTGGTAGGTAGGCATCATCCTAGCATCTGCTACAACTGGCAGATAGTCCCACTATGTCACAACTAGGTTGCGCACATTGATTATCGATCTCCCTGGGTCCAACCTTGTAGACCACCCCTACTCCACATCTCTAGCTAATTGGGCATATGAGCAATACTCCTAAGAAATGTCTTGTGGTCACCCATACTATCACCATATGCGAGTGATGGGAAATATCTCAATGATCTAAGTAGCTTGTCTTATTAGTGGCTATGATGCAAACATCTGGCTCAACTCTTGATGAGCATCATCCCAGTCCTCAATCTCTCTCTAGGGCCACCATATGATGGATACCAAGTCATCATGACATGGCCTCCAGTGCTCAGTCTTCCCTAGACTTTTTTGGGTTAGGTGGTCCCTATATCTGCAAATGTATCACTCCATGAGCTCCGGTGCATCATCAAAAATGGGCCTCGTGATTGGCAAGTGCCCCCATGCCCAGATCTATAAAACATAAACTCTAGTGGCCATACTCTTTCACTCAAGGTAGATGATCTTGTGCATCTTGTGGAACATATGGGTGAGCATACACTATCCCCACCCAAATCTCTCAGGAGCATCTAGCATCCTCTATAGCATCACACCCCAACCACACTCCAACCCATGTTGCCCTCTATCTGGCACTAAGAAACAATTGATGAAGATAGCCACAACTGAAGCTAATCTGTGTGTATGGACATATGTATGGACAAGCTTGTCCCATGTGATGGCTCACCCTATAGCCAACTCTCATTGGAAGATGGCTTGCAATGCCTCTATATCGACTCTTGGCACTTTGTCATAGACCACTCATGGCCCATGGAATGGTATACATAGAGTCTGGTAGATGTCCTCTAGTGTGATGGTCATCTCTCCCTGGGGTAGGTGGAAAGTGTTCATCTTCGAATGGAAATGCTCCACCAATGCAATCAACAAGCCATGATTCACTAGCACTGCTAGGATCTGGCATAGATATGACAATCCTAATCTATCAATATATGCCATGTTGACATCATCCAGACTCTGCAAAAGAGCTCTGTAGGGTGGATAGTAGGACCTGAATGCAATGTCATTGAAGACAACCTGCACACATGACCAACAACAAGAAACAAATGATTAGTTGTTGCTCCAAAATCAAATGAAATGACATAATTTGAACTTTAAATGTTGAAAGTGACACAAATTTTTCATGCAAGAAAGTGCATGCTCGCGTGAGATTACACATCTTCGCGTGAGAACACATATTCTCACGTAAGAAATGAAGAAGCAATGAGCGAGATCCACCCAATATTCTGCACTTCTCACATGAGAGTTGGGTATCTCCAGAGTGAGATTCCCCATGAACACACACAAAGAAACACTAGTCTAGTGTGTCTTCACACAAAGAAAGACTAAGTCTGTGTGAGGAATGAAACCCTCATGCGAGGACTGATAGACCAAACATTGAAAATGCAAAAAAAGTACAAAACTACCTAGAAAAGTGTGAAAAATTAAATGCAAACTAGGATTATCGACTACTCATCAGAGGCCCATAGTCTGCCAACTAGCTGTGTAATTGGGAGTGCTCAAACCAATGCATTCACACGAGAACTACCATTCTCACCTCAAAGCTCTCTTCTTCACTAAAGACAAAAAGTACAAATGATTTGAAAATGACCCTTTGGGCCCTTATATATGTTTTGACCTAATTTTTCAAAGTGCTCTGATTTGCACGAAAATCACCACTGGCTAATTTGACTACTCTAAATCCATTTTCGGGATTGAATTCGAAATCTGACACACTTAAGTTGCTCAAAAATGCATTTTAAAATTTTGAGGTGGACACGATCAAATGCTTGTGTAGTCCAAACTTTTTCGATACTTTGTGACTCTCAGAACCTTTTTAACTCAAAATTCTTCAAATTTTCAAAATTTATTCTAGAAAAAGTCAACTCAAGTCAACTATGGTCAAATTTGGTCAACTTTTGGTCAAACTTGGTCTTCTGGACCTCAAAATCATGCTAAATTGCCTCCAAATTTTCTTATGATTATTTTGATCTCTTCTATATTCTTTTCACTCTATGATTTCTTCTGTATCTCTTGCTGCACTGCTTTATATCATATTTCTGGTGTGTCATCTTTCGATTTTGCTCTTGAGGGGCAGGATGATTACATCATTGAATCTAAATTTCAAATCAATCTGAATCTTCATCACTCGAGGCATCTTGTTCCCATCTTATGTCCTCATTACTAGGGGCATTTCGTCACTTGGAGCATCTTTTTCTCCCCTATCTTGCATCTTTTCAACCTTATAACATTTCTAGTTAGAGTTTGATGGATAGGTATCAGGACAGTCTAAACCCTGACTCTTGAGGATCAAGCCTCATTCTAAGGATGATTCTATGACTCATAATTGGATCTTGTTATTTTTATGGACTAGCATTTAGATGTTTTATCTAGACTTTGGGAGATTAAGCTTCGTCCTAGAGATAATTCCAATTCTTGCTAAGGATTAAGCTTCATTCTGGAGGTGGTCCTAACTTTTGTCAAGAATTGATCCTCATTTTGGGGATAATTCTAGGCTCTTACTATCAATCACTATTCAATGGATAGGTATCAGGACAGTCTAAACCCTGACTCCTGAGAATTGAGCCTCATTCTAAGGATGATTCTATGAATTTTGATCGATATTTTCATCTTTTAATGGATAGGTATTAGGACAAGCTAAACCCTGACTCATGAGAATTGAATCTCATTCTGGGAACAATTCTATGAAATTTGACAATCTTTGTGTTATCAATATCAGTATCTAGGTGTTCTATCTAGATCCCTAAAGGTTAAGCTTTTTTCTAGAGAAAGCTTATAAAATCCTTATCATTTCAGGTAGCTAAGTGTTCTACTTGGATTCCTTAAGATTAAACTCTATTCTGGAAATAATCTTTAAAAGCTTATCAATTGGTTTTTGTATCGTCAAATTTTGGAAGCAATTTCATTTCTTGATCTTCGTATCATGCTTTCTGATTTTCTTTGAATCAAATGCATTGCTCCCACATTCATTCAAAGAGGGGCAAAAAGTAATTCCCCAAAATTGGCTCATTGCCATGTTTACCAATTCTAGTCTATTTGATCAACCCTAAAGCCCTATGTCACTAGGAAAATATGATTTTGATAATCTCTACTCAACCTAAGTGTCAAATGCAAAAAATCATTAATCTATATTAATCACTTAGTTTAATTAATTTCTAAATATTCATTGAATTAGCTAAATTAACCTTTTAATTGAACTAATTTAATTATAAGTCCTAGTACTGTAATTAAATTAAATTCACCCCTTTTTATCTAATATGCATGAGGAACTAAATATATTTGATTTAATTAAATATTCTTATTCTAATTTTCGAATTTAATTATTCAATTTAGAATACTCAATTATGAGGTCATATTTAATTTCCTTAAATCAAATATCTTCTCCAATATTATCTCTTCAGTTCAAAAATGGAAACCCTTAGTTGACTGAAATCAGAAAAGGAAATAAATCAGTTAATTCCTTATTCCACTCAAAAGAAATCAGTTGACTTCCTTTTCTTAAGGAATCTTTCCATTTTTAACTGAATGTCATTTCTAATCTTGACCTTTCATCCCAATTAATCTTGACCATTGGTGGATTTCAGGAATTCTATTTAAGAGACTCCAGAATTCCTCATTATAGAGGTTGGAAATTGGAATCATATTGAAGTGTTGTTGAATTAATTACTCATTCTAGCTTTCATACTTACTTGATAGTTTAGCATCATTTAAATCAAAATGTATACATTTATCTTAATTTCTCTTATTGCTTAGTAGAATAAATTGCATATCATTTAGATTAACTACATATCTATATACTTTTCATAAACCCTTCATACTAGATGGTCTGGTTGCCTGCTTCTCAATATGAGAGCACATAGGCAAAATCCTTCTAGTTAGAAGGCAACAGGTCGCTCTGTTAGGTGTCTTGGATAAATGACTCCATGTTTATTCTAGGATGACTCCACAAATAAAGACCATGTTGAAGTGTGTGAGGATCTGAGGTCTACATTTCACATATACAAGAACTTCCCTAATTAGTCACCACAAACTAACAATCTCCCACTTGGGGACTTATCGGACTCTACACTATACAATAATCTCCCACTTGGAGACTAATCCTATAGCTATGTTGCTACTCCATGATGCTCCCACTAGATCAAACCACCCTATATCATGTTGTTCTTTTATTCTATTCAGTCTAAAAGACCAACCAAAGATGAAGAGGAATTCAAATTCTACCTTGTCCAACTTTAACTCTCCATCATCCAAACCTGATAGAATGAAATGGTATCACAACTGGACATGTTTTATCTTTGAATTCAAAGAAAAATTATTCACAACATGAATGGCACTCTAACTATCTGTAAACAAATAATTATCCCTCTGAGGGTGTCCCAATTCTTCTAGGAAGAATTGAAGTCATTTCATCTCCTTGGCTGCCTCTATAGCAACAACATACTATGTCTTTGTAGTGGATAAAGCATTAACATTCTATAACCTAGAAACCTAGTTGACGACTACCCCACTAATAGAAAATATTTAACTTGTAGTACTCTTCTTGGTATCAACATCTCCTACCAAATTTAAGTCAACATAGCCTTGTAAATCAGTAGTAGAGCCCCCAAAGTGTAAACACTTACTAGATGTTCCTCTCAAATATCCAAGAATTCATTTAATTGCATTCCAATGCTCAATTCTTGGATGACTCATATACTTGCTAATGACTCCCATTGTATGTGCAATATTTGGCCTAGTACATACCATAGCATACATCAAGCTTCATACAACTAAACCATAAAGTACCTTGGACATCTTGGCCTCCTCTTCTTGTGTCTTTGGACACATCTCCTTAGTCAACTTCAAATGACTCGTTAAAGGTGTGTTGCTAGCTTTAGCATTCTCCATAGAGAAATGTTACAACACCTTCACAATATAATCAAGCTGAGATAAAGTCAATTTCATGTTCTTCCTATCTCTACAAATCTTCATACCAAATATTTGTTTTGTTGCTCTCAAATCCTCATAGTAAATGCATGTTCTAACTAGCATTTCAGCCCCTTAATGTGATCCATGTTAGACCTAGCTATAAGCATATCATCAACATATAAACATATAATATTGTTGTATGCTCTGAAATGATGTACCTATGCAAATCAAAGCTTAGACAATGCAAACAATTAATTGGATTAGCACATATATATCAATGAAAAACATATTCATTAAACATTAGAATGAAAACTTAAATGATAGCAAATCCAAAGATAATAAAATTGAAGAACAAACTATCAAATTAAGTCTTTCAAGAGCATCTCATGTCTCCCTAACTACGATGGCTAAATTGCTCTCAGATCAGGCATCTTAGTGACATCCTAGAATGGGATATTGTATAACTAACATGAAATGATGCAACATTAGCATGAACATACAAACTAACATGAACATGCAAATGAAACTATGAACTACAATAACAAAGCATAGATATGAGATTTCTCTACAAATAAAGAACCTAAAAATGGTAATGATAACAATGAACTATAATTCTAATGCTTCTCTAAACAATGAACTATAATGCCAATGCCTAAAAACTTGATTCTTCTCACAATACTCTAGAATGCTCTATAACAACAATGCATGAAGAACTCCTCTTTGCTCTAGAAATACCTTGTATTTATAGATTTTTTAAAGAGCTTGGGGTAAGGTTTGGTTTTTACCAAGGGTAAAGGTTAAATAATAAAATAATAATATCCATGAACCCATTTTGAATAAAATATTCATTATGGAGAATCCACTCAATTATTAAATTATTATTTGAATAAAATAATAATATCCATGAGACCTACTTTGATTAAAATATAATTTTGGAGATGTTTGAATATAAAATTGATTTTTGAGGATAAATGCCCATTTTAATTTCTTTGAAATTGAATTTCATGTGTAAATTTCAAATGGGTTGAATTTTTTATTTAAATCAAATTTGATTGATTTATCCTCAATTCTCCAAAATACAAAAGATTTTAACCTTAAAATTCTTGCTAATTCGGTGAAAGGCCTGATTAAAAGATGTGCCCAATTTTAGGTGTCTACAAATGCCCCTCTTTGAACTGATATGTGTGGCATACTGGTTCAAAGAATGCTCTTGAATCATTTTGGTTTTGATCCAAGTTGAAAAACCTTATGTTTGATGATCTGAAAAAGACACTTGGATGCCCCAGTTTAATTGGCTAGAGTAGAATGGATTGAATGGTTGAAGAACCTGGAAGAGAAACTTAGATGATGATGGTTGATATTGATATGTTGCCCCCACAAAAATGAAATTGGAAAAATCCAATTGTATTTCTGAAAAATGATGATGAAAAGACTATAGAACATGATAAGAGTGGGTGTGTTGAAGAACTAGATCACACAAAAACTTGAAATAACATAGCAGTGTAATCACTAAGTGATATGGAAGATAAATGAAAGAGGTCAAATAGATGAAAAAATTCCATCTCAAGATTCAGAGTTGGGAAAACTAACTTGTCCTGGCTCAAGATATAGAGTTGGACAAATAACGGGTTCACGATAGAACCATTAGCTAGATAGCTAGATGTGGTTGACTTAGATTGATGTATGATAATCACTTGCAATGAAAAACTTATGGAAGTTTTTGGAATTTTGTTCAAATAAGTGCATGGGGAAACTTTAGGTGCTCTAGTGCAGATATTGCACATAGCAAAGATTAAATATGATGTGGTTGATTTGGATGAATCTAGTTCAGACAAGGGTTTCATCAATGAAACTAGAGAGAAGGCAAAGCTTTATCAAATGCGAAGAGATGGGATAGATGCAATGGTTTAGAGATTAGTGTGGTAAAAATAGGAGAGAATTCCAATAAATTAGGTGGCACCAATCATATGAGGTATGTGATCAAAAGATGAAGGCATTGGTGCCTTTAATGAGCAAAAATTTACAAATCAAACATAGATTATTTTGGTGCCCCTAGTGATAGGATCGAATGATAATAATGGATGGATTTTCCTAATTGACCATGGATGCACCATTGGCTTTGATGATGAATTGGGGATAAGGGACTTTAATTGGACACATTTAAAGACTGGTGATGCCGATATTGAGAAAGATTTTTTTTTTATATCAATTGTCCTTGGAGTCATGAATAGAGGGTAAACCTCAAACTTAATACCAAACCTTTGAAAATAACTTTTGGATGAGGCAAAATGAGAGCTAAAGGAATGAAATGTAAACCTAGGCAATATGAAATGTGTTACAAACCTAAGTTATGAAATGCAACTAATTGTCACTTTTTGTGAAGAGATTCCTTTTAATTATCATCATTGAGCACTAAAAACATGAAATAGTACAATTACCACTAGTTCAACCATGGCAATATGAATACTTTATCATTCCAAGCAAACAAAAAGAAAACTATGTATAGGAAAGAACACTATTTACAATATGTAAAATATTGACAGTAAATTACAAAATTGCCACAGTATTTAACAAACACTAAAAACAAAAAACAAAGAAAAGACCCATGATTTCATCCTAGCATCTCTATTCTAGGACATCATTGAGTCACTCGAAATCATGGCATAAGAGAAAATAAGCATTTTTCAATCCTTTTTAGTTGTGGTTGTGTTTGAAGTGAATGTAATATATAATAATTTGTACAATAAATGGGAATGTGGTCCCCACTTGGAAGAATAAAAGCTGTGATAAAAATAGTGCAAGTATTTATGTTTGTGGACACACATTGGATTTGACTTAGTGTATGACAACTCACAAAAGGTGTTGCATTCAGAGTGTTGTTAAAGTGTATTTGGTGTTAGCATGTGTGGATGATAGGTAGGAGTGTAGATGGGAAGCGTCTTTTGGATGACTTTGTGTGTTTGTAACCGATGCTTCAGATGCTCATTAATAAAATGCCTATTGTTTTTGTTTCTAAACATTGTCTCAAACATGTATCACCTAATGAGATGATCTTAAGTTAATATGAATGTTTAGATTTTTTGGAATTTTTTGACACATATTTGAATGTTTTTATGATTTTTGAAAAAATGTTGGAAATGTTTTAATCTCTGTAAAAGTGGGAACAATATGATCTGTAGAGGAAGCAAAACCCTTACTTATATGTAGGGAACTAAATGTCCGTGTGGGCTCATAATCAAAGATGAGTAGAGATTTGCATAACATTTGGAGGGTCCTAATATGTAAGGCATAATTTTGTGTATATTAATAGCCTTTATAGATGATTACAAGGCCAACATTGGGATGTTTCTTTAGGTGTGTTCCGAGACAGATACTTTCAAGGCCTATGGAAAGGCATTTAGGGGCCCAAAAAAGGTGTTTGGGCTGAAAAAGGAAATTTAAGGGCCTAGAAAAGGCACTTGAGGGGCCTGAAAAAGGTGCTAGAGGGACCTAAAAAAGGTGCTTGGGCCTTAAAAGTTGCTTGAGGGGCCTAAAAAAGGTGCTTGAGGGGCCTAAAAAAGGTGCTTGAGAAGCCTAAAAATGGCGTTTGGGCCTAAAAAGGTGCTAGAGGGAGAGCCGAACTCTCACACTTATGCTTACTTATTTTGTGCCCCCAGTTGAGTGAGGATGAAAGAGTCCAATGGATATTTGGGCTTTCAAGATAGCATTGATACATTTGTTGAAAGGGGTGAGACCAATCATGGCCACTGCAACATAAATAAGTCTAATGATCCATTGGGAATTGTTGTTCTTGATAAGAGGAAGAAAAAGGGGACAACTCTTGCACTATTCATGTGCTTCTTCTTAATACCATTTAGGTGTTTCAGATGCCATATGCCCCATTTGAGCAGAAGTGAGCCAAGAATTGATAGAAATTTTGGGGTGTTCTTAATTTTTTGAGCTTTTATGGTCATGTTTAGTGATTACGACCCCCTTTTGAATGCCTTTGGTAAAATTTGAATTTTTTTTCAATAATTTTGGACAATTTTTGAATTTTTGGTGATTTTTAGGCAATTTTTGGATTTTTTTTTTTTTGGTAATTTTAGATAATTTCAAGATTTTTGGGAGTGGAATGAGGATGTGAGTGAGAATTGTTGGAATACATGGTGGTAACTAGGACCATGTGAGGTATCTAAAGAGGCCAAGAGACTAAAATGAGCCAAAAGGTAGGAACATGGGCATGGATGGCTATGTTTGGGATGTGGGGGGTGTAATGAAAGGAGTTTGGGACATCAAATGAGTCAGACAAGGACTAAAACAAGCATTAGTGATCATAGCTCAAGGTGGATAGCTTAGATGTGCATTGTTTTTCCTAAAATTTATGTATATGGTATCTCAATACATAATTGGACTCCTTGTTCTGTTGAATTTGATATGCTCCTCTTTGTTGCTATCATACTAGTTGTCTCTACTACTGTGAACTAAATCTAATGCCAAAGAACCATGAAATAGTTACCCCCAAGTGTTCCTCAATTAGGTATGTGTGAAATTAATTTGACTATGGTAGATGACCCTTAAATAAGAAAAATTTGTCCAGAGGCTGTTGCTTGAGGGCTGTCTAGACTATTTTTCAGCATTGAAGGACTTGTGTTGTTCAAGGAAGTCCAAAGGTGTGGTCTCTCACCCCTTTTCAACCCAAGAGTGGCACTCTCACTTCTATTATACCAAAAACCATTTTTCTCTTTTTTTTTGGTGTTTTCTTAGTGTTTTTTATTTTTTTTGGTATTTTTGATGTGTTCCTCAAGGCTCTAAACACAAAATCTCTTGAGCTGAATACTATTGATGGGTTCTACTAGGTCTATGCCATCATAATTTGAAAGTTTTTAAGTACTAGTCCCAAAAGAATCTATGATAATGTAAGGACCAATCTAATTGGCTTCCCATTTTCCTTTCTTTTCTCTAGCCACTTGGTTCTTAAGGTTTTCTCAGAGCACTAGGTCACCAATCTAAAAAACACGGGGTCTGATCTTTTTTTTGTAATGTCTTGATAACCTATTCTGATACACTTTGAGATGTTAATGTATTGCATGATGATGTTCTTCTTACAACTCTAGCTATTCTAGACAAGTTACTCTATAATCCTCATCTGGCAGGACATCTCAAAGAGTAACTCTCAAGGATGGGAGCTCAACTTCTAAAGGAAGAATGGCTTCATAGCCATAAACCAAGGAGAAGGGTGTCATGCCTACAGGTGTACTGACACTCGTCTTATAGGCCTAGAGGGAAGGGTTCAATTGTAAGTGCCAATCTCTACCAATATCATTGAAAGTTCTTTTAAGGATGTTGATAATGGTTTTTTCAGTGGCCTCTTCTTGGCCATTCCTTGGGGATAATAAATTGATGAGGAGTGGTGTATAATGTGAAACTTTTCACATAATTCATCAATTATCTAATTTTTAAAGTATAGGGCATTATCCATGAGGATGGCATGGGGTATGCCAAACTAACAAATGATATGGTTGAGAATGAAAGAAGAGATTTGTTTTCCCTTAGAGTCAGCAAGTGGTGCCACTTCGACCCACTTGGTGAAGTATTATGTGGCGGTGATAATCTATTTATGTTTTCCAAAGGAGGGTGGATGTATGGCTCCAATCAAATCAAAGCCCCATTGATAAAAAGGCCATGGTGTGGCCAAAGGGTTGAGCTCTTGGGCTGGTGCATGAACAAGGTCACCATGGATTTGATATTTTTTGCAAGTTTTGACATAGTCGATAGAATCCTTTTCCATGGTTGGCCAAAAATAGCCCATCCTAAGAATCTTCTTTGCTAGTGTGAAACCACTAGATTGTGACCCGCAAATCCCTACATGGACTTCCTATAGAGTGACTCTAGACTCATCCTTTTTGAGACATCTAAATAAAGTACTATCAAGACCTTTCCTATATAGCATATTGGGCACCAAGGTGTAACATGAGGTTTGTCAAATGAAATTTCATTTTTGGTTACGCGAGAGGTTAGAAAGAATGGTATTATCATGGAGGTAAGTGAAGATGGGGATGTAACAAAGGGAATCAAGAGTATCTAAGTGGCAAATGATAATGGAATCAGGTTGAATAAATTTGGTTTGAACCACCTCTTCTACTAAGAACTCATACCCCTTGTGCTACTCTAGCAACTAGAGTAAGGAGGCCAAGATGGCCATAACATCTACTACTATATTCTTCTCTTTGGGAATTTTCTCAAAAGTAATGTGAAGAAAACATGCCTTGAGTGTATCAACCATATGTTTATAAGGCAATAATTTTTCATCTTTGGTCTGATAAGTGTCGATGACTTGATTGGTGATCAACTAGGAATCTCCATAAACCTCTAGTGTTTTTAGTTTTCATTCTAAAGCTAGCTTGAGACCCAAGACCAAAGCTTCATATTCGTCCATGTTTTTGGTGCAAGGGAAAGTAGTTTGTAAGACTTAGGGATGGTAACACCTAGTGGCATGATGAACAAGATACTGGTGTTTGATCCATGGTGTGTATAGGAACCATCAAAATAGAATTTCCAAATTACTAGCTTTGTCTGAAGAATGTGCATATCTGGGAAATTTGCTAGGATAGGATTTGAACTCTCTATAGGTGCATCTGCCAATTGATCAGGAATTGCATGTCCTTTGATTGTCTTCCTATCAACATACTCAATGTTGAACTCTCTTAGGAACATTACCCATTTAGCCAATTGACTAATTAATATTGTTTTATTGAGGAGATATTTGAGGGGATCAATTTTGGATATGAGCTTGACTTTGTGTGTTAAAAGGTAGTGACATAGCTTTAGGGAAGAAAAAATTGCGAATAGGCTAGCCTTTTCAATAAAATAATTGACAACGGTATGACTGATGTAATAGAAGGCATGTTCTTTTCTTTGGTCATTTTCTTGCACCAGGAGGGCTCCAATTGATTTATCCATTATAGAAATGTACAATAACAAAGGTTTCTATGGTACAGGAGGTACCAACATAGGAAAATTCATCAAGTAGGTTTTGAGTAAGTCAAAAGCCTTATGGCATTGGTCATCCCACTTAAAATTTATATCTTTGTGTAGCAAGTGTGTAAAAGGTATGCACTTTTTTGCCAACTAAGAAATGAATTAACAAACTGATTGAAGCCTGCCTTGAAGAGAGCATAGCTGACTCAGGTCTTTTGGAGGTGGCATACTAATTATGGCTTGTACCTTTTCAGGGTCAACTTCTATCCCTTTGGCTGAGACAATGTATCCTAGGAGCTTGCCTGATTTAACACCAAAAGTGCATTTCTTAGGATTGAGCCTAAATTTGAATTTTCCTATGTGGGTGAATATTTTGGCTAGTGTGGGGAGATGTTCTTCTTGACTATGGTATTTGGTGAGGATATCATCCATGTAATCTTCCATAAGGATATGCATCATATCATGAAAGATAGTGGTCATGGCCTGTTGATAGGTAGCCCTAGCATTATTTAGCCTAAAGGGCATTACATACCAACAAAATGTGCCCCATGCACAAGTAAAGTTATTTTCTCTTGATCTTCTACTACTATCCTAATTTGATTATACCCTAAAAACCCATCCATGAGTGAAAACATGGAATGACCCACTATTAGATCAGCAATGGTGTCAATGTTGAGAAGGGGGAAATCAACTTTGGGACATGCTTTGTTTAAATCTTGGAAATTGATGCAGATGCATATGTTGTCGTTCTTCTTTGATATGGGAACAATGTTGGATATCCATGATGCATACGCCAAGGGCCGGATGAAATTGGTGCTGATTAACTTTTCTAACTCTACTTTGACTAACAGAGCTATACGGGGATGCATCTTTCTAAGATTTTGTTTTACTGGCTTGGCCTTTGGAGAAATGTTGAGATGATGGAGGATTAAATTTGGGTCTAAGTCAGGCATGTCTACATAAGACCATGCAAAGTTTATCTATCTTTCTTCAAAGAAGTGGATGAATGCCTATGTTTTCTCTATGCTTAAGGACTATGCTAAATAAATGACCCTTGGTTCTTACTCTGTGCCAATGTTGACTGGTTCTATTGGTTCAATCAAAATAAAAGATCATTCCTTGAAGTATTTAGGTAAAATATCAATCACCCCATTCGTGGGTGCCACAACTGGGTTTTCACCTTGGGATGCATCACTTTTGTTTGTTTCCATTTTTTTCTTGAGGTTAGCCAGAACTTGGTATTGATCATTGAGGTTGTGGAATGCTTGACCTATTCTAGTATGACTAGGGTAATTGATACCAGACTCAACTATATGCCTTTCTTCTATTCTTTGTCGATGAGATGGTTCAACCACATTAAGGTAGAGGGTGACTTCACAGTTACTGTCAAAATGAGGGATGTGGTGAGGCTCAATTGTATCCCAATTAATGAGTTGGGGATGGACTAGGGGGAGTGATTTGTAATATAGAAAGGGTTTAGTAAGGTTTAAAGACATGATTTTTTTGGATGGCTCATATGCTATATCAGTTAGATTTATGACATGAGCTTCTTCTAGAGTATCGAGAAAAGTAGATCTTGTGAGAGGCTCGTAGTAGTCATCTTCAAATTTTACTAGAAAGAAGTCAAGGAATAGGGTTTGAAATTGGAACCCTTCAACATGTTCATCATCTTCTAAGCTACTCTGTTGTATCCTAATACTCAATGAAGTGGGTCTCAAACTAGAGGTTGTTCATTGTGTAGCCAAACTGTCAGGTGTGGATATGTACACTACATCACATTCTTTATTGTGAAGAGACTCCTCAGATAATGACTCAAATTCCCATTTAGTGGAATCATTGTCATCTTCATTATTAGAGGTATTTATAGATGGTTTTTTTGTGGGATATGAACCTAAGAGGGATAAGTTCTCATTTATGATGTCAACTATGTTTTGGCTATAACCATCCTTTTGTTTAGGTACCCACGCCAAGGTGGAAGAGAAGGAATCACTATGCTTAGGAAAAGCTTCAAAAGAGGCTTGTGTCCTATCTTGTTCATCATATCCTACCCCTATTTTGGACTTCTTAGACCTGAATTATGCCATTAGAGGTTCAATGATGCCTGTCCCTTTCCCTAAAGGACCATCATTTGTGTATCCCATCTTTTTCATTAGGTCAAAATATTTTCTATGTAGGTGGGGGGAGATAGTAATGTTTTTTTGACTGATTTCTAACACTAAGCTTGGAGGTGTGCTACTTGCTTTGATAAAATGTGCATAATAAGGGTTGGTGGATGACAGTTTTCCATGAGATCTCAAAGAAAGTGGGGGATCAAATAGGGAAACTTAGTACTTGCCCACCCCTTTGCGATGTAATTTATACATTCTATCAAATTGTTTCATTAATCTATCCATTTCTTTGTAGTGTGACCATTTCAGGTCTTTGGATGATAATGGTGAAGGAATAGAGGGACCCAAACAACCCACTTTCTCTTTACCCTTAGTTGACATTAATGAGTGGTTGTTGTTTTGGTCAGTAGAGTATGAAGTGTCTATAGTTGTGGACTGGTTGGTGTCATCTATTTGTGTGTCATTCTCTTCTCTGTTGTGAGGGACAAGGGAATTACAATATTTGGAAAAGTGTTGATCTCTTGATATGGTCACCTCTTGACCCATGTAAGGAAATTTAAGACACTAATAATAAGTGGAAGGAATGGCCTATATGTCATGAATCCATGGTCTTCCCACCAAGATGTTATAAGTTAATTGTAGGTCTAAGACCTAACAAATAGTCTCTTTCACAACTAGTCCTACTCTAATTGGAAAAATAGCCATGCCTTTGGAGAATCTTTCCTCGTTGTCATAAGCTTTTATGGTAATTTTCTTTCTTGGGTCAACGGCATCTTCTGTATACCCTAGGGCTTTTACTAAATTAAGTGTGCAAATATTGAGGCCTACTCTACCATCAACCAATGCTTGCTTAACTCTATTTCTATGGATAAAGACTTCAATATGCAAAGGAGATTTTTGGGGCTAGATGATGAACATGTCATCTTGGGCTGAAAAAGATACGTAGTGAAGGGTAACCAAGTTGCTGACCATTATCTGAAATCTACTCACATTCAATTCATTTAGTACTAAGGCTTTGGTGAGTATTTCTTTATCCTTTGGGGAAAATTGTAATAGTTTAAAAATGGAGATATGGGTTGGAGTCTTAAGTAATTGGTTGACCAAGTTGTACTTGGTCAAGGAGGAGCTTGCAGTTGCATGATCAAGATTTTCCACAGGTCCTAGTAGGATAACTTTAGAGGCTTGGCCTCGGGTAATAGCATTTGAGGATTTTTTTTTTGTTTTTATCTTTAATTTTGATGACATTTATGGTGTCATCAAAGCTGAAAATCATGTTAATGGTATTATTGTAATGATGTGCATAATTAACCTTAGAGTGAGGGGGTGCATCCTAATTGTCTTTGGAAGATTCACCCTTTTCATGACTCATGAAGGGGTTCTTGAAGGCCATATGGTCTTCATTATTGCTAAGGTTGTTTACTTCAAAGACCCAATCATTGATTAATTTTTGGATCACTCCTTTAAGGGCAAAACAATTGTGTGTTAAATGCCCCCTATTTCAATGGTAGGCACAAATGTGCTTGTCATTCCAGCATTTTAGTTTGACTTGGGGTTCATAGGGCTTATCCTTAAGAAGTACAATGAGCTCATCAGCCAAGAGATTTTGCAAGGCACTCTCATAAGATATACTGATAGGAGTATACACCTTGGGTATATCAGAAGATTGGTATCTACGAGGAGGAGGAGCTTGATTGTAGGCAATTTTTTGATTGGTTTTCGAGGGGGTTTTTACATTATATCAATAGAATGGGTGAGCATTGTCCTATTGGGGTGTGTTTGGGTTAGTGTTGTTGACAACAAGATATGATTAGTTTAGATGGGATTGGTTTTGAGGTTTCACATGGTTGGCTTCAACCATCCCATCATTAACAATGTTCTTGTTGTTGTTTTGCCACCATTACTTTTGTTTATCGATGACCCGATCAAAGGAATTATGAGTCTGCATGGAGTTATTTGAAAATCCCTTACCATCTTTTGATAATGATTTCATTATTTAGTAAGGTCTTTTCTACCTTAGCAACATTTTCTAAGGTGGTTTTGAAATCTTTGGGCCCTTGGAGTTGGAGCCAGCAATTCATTGGTTTGGAGAGACTATTAATGAAGATGTTTGTCTTCTCTTTATCAAGTATGTCTCTATGGTACCTAGTGAATGTGTGTCTCCATCATTGTAAGAAAGTTTTGAATGACTCGCCAAGAAGTTGTTTCTTGTTGCATAAGTCGATCATTGTAACTTCCCTTTCGATATTGTAGGAATATTGTGAGATGAAAACAGAAGCTAGTTGGTCAAAGGTTTTGATATTGAAGGCTAGTTTGGAGAACCACTCCATGGCTTGCCCTCCAAGGCTTCTAGGAAATATTCACATCAAGTAAGTTGTGTCATGGAAAAATTCCATACTCAAGGTATAGAATTGTCTGAGGTGGTCTTGTGGATCTGATGTGCCAAAATATTTATCATATTTTGGTATTTGTACATTTTTTTGGAAAGGTGTGAAGGTAATTTTCTTATCAAAGGGGAGAGGACACACCTTCTTAGGGCTAAATTATGCAGGTTGTGTTTTTCCTCTCTTCATTCTTTCCATTTCAATTTGTAGGTCTTGAAACTTTTGTGTGACAACATCTAGGGGTGACTCTTCTTCGTCTCATTTCAAGTTGGTCACATTGAAATTGGATGGTAATTTCACACCTTGTTGCACTAACACTAGTATATAACATTCCTTATGTTTTTCGAGTATCTTGTCCATGATGTTGACAAGCTCAGAATTTTGTTGGAAATCTTCAATCTTAGTATCAATACTTCTGTCATCCCAAATGTTAGATGGACCCATTGTGGTCATGGATTCTAAGTTTTGATTGAACAAGGGTGACTTGTGAATAGCTACATTATGTGGTAAATCTATTGTTGTAGTAGGCTCATGGAGATTTAGAGATTTTGTGCACTTAATGGTTTTGTTGGCTATTCTAGTACTCACTCGTATAGGTGATCGCTTTGGTTTTATAGTAGTACTAGTTTTATGTGGTGGCATGAAACATGAGTTGGATTCCTTTAGTTCTTAGGCATTTTTGGAATGTGAGAGTTTTTGTTGACTGTGATTTATCAGTAGTAACAAGGTAGATTGGACAAGGCATTTGCCAATGTTGATAGGATGAGTTTCACTTTTGTGAAGTCAGGTAAGGGACGGATGTGTCTCTCCATACATTTTTGACTTGATATGCGAAATGAAGCAATGATAAATATTGGGTTGATAATGACATTTCTAACTCTGCTTGTTTCAAAAAGATGTTTTTGGTCAGATACAAAATTTCTCAGACTTTGTAAAATACCAGCGAGGAAAAGGGTATCCAGATTGGTAGCTTGTTCACAATTATTACACCTACAGATGGCCTCTATTTTATGTTTTTTCTTAGATGCATCACAGGATTGCTCAGATGCATTATTTCATTGATGAAATGTGTTGTTTCATTGATCATATGCATTGTTTAGATTGTTAGATGCACTATTTAAACTATCATATGCATTGTTTCATGACTCAGGTGTTTTGTTTCAAGGTTTAATGTGTTGTTTCATAGGTATATGCATTATAACAGAGATTAGAAGCATTACAGGAATATTCAAGAGCATTTTTTTATGTAGTACATGCACTACTTTCAGGATTATTTAGCAATGTTTTCATTTTGGACCTGGTTTCTCCATATCAATTTGAAGTTTGTCTTTCTAGAAGGTTTTTGATCCGCATTGGTGTTCATTATTAAATTTTAAAACACTTCCAAACAAAATAGCAGTGAGACCAAAACAAAATGTAAAATCACATGCACCTAGAAAGTGGAAGATTGGGAGGCAATCACTCTCATCGGACCTACTAAGGCACCTAGGAGGTAGCCTTTCTATGGCTAGATAATCCTACCTAGTGAAAAGTAGGAAATGGAAGTCACGAACAAGATTGGGAATCTAATCACTTGAGGAGAGTGAGAGCATATCTTGAGTGTTTTGGCTCCCCAAACACAACAGACATAAAGGTTTAATCACCAGCCCTTATACTACTGAAGATAGACAAGCTCCTAGTTACGCTATGTGTGGATTCTTTGTTTATTCAATTATAACCAATATTTACAGAAGGTCAACCATTCTGATCAACTCAAAGGAGTTAAGAGCATAGGCCTACTTCTTTTTTGGATTGGCGAGATTGAACGCTTCTATTAGGCTATGTTTGGAACTTTGAAATGCCACACTTTGTATTGATAAGAGCCAAGGTCCACTTACCTGATTCAGAGCTAGCAAAGGCTAGATTCTTTTAGGAGGGTCTTTGTTCTTGTCACACATTGTCTACAATCTGGAAGCTTTTCATTAACTTGCAAGGGACCCTCATTTGCTTAGGGAAGACTTTGGGATGTTGTTCTCACTAATATGAGGCCTCCTGAATGCTATAGAACCTGTATTCGATTAGATCTACACAAGAGATTAGCAAGAAACATACATCTACATTAGAAATGAAAGATTAGACTAAAAAACTTGAAAATAGAGAGGCTTTTAGTTCAACCTCACGGTGGGCACCATTTTGTATGCTCTTAAATGATGTACCTATGCAAATCAAAGCTTAGACAATGCAAATGATTAATTGGATTAGCACATATATATCAATGAAAAACATATTCATGAAACATTAGAATGAAAACTTAAATGATAGCAAATCCAAAGATAATGAAATTGAAGAACAAACTATCAAATTAAGTCTTTCAAGAGCATCTCATGTCTCCCTAACTATGATTTCTAAATTGCTCTCAGATTAGGCATCTTAGTGACATCCTAGAATGGGATATTGTATTACTAACATGAAATGATGCAACACTAGCATGAACATACAAACTAACATGAACATGCAAATGAAACTATGAACTACAATAACAAATCATAGATATGAGATTGCTCTAAAAATAAAAAACCTAAAAATGGTAATGATAACAATGAACTATAATGCCAATACTTCTCTAAACAATGAACTATAATGCCAATGCCTAAAAACTTTATTCTTCTCACAATACTCTAGAATTCTCTATAAGAACAATACATGAAGGCCTCCTCTTTTCTCTAGAAATGCCTTGCATTTATAGATTTTTTAAAGAGCTTGGGGTAAGGTTGTTGGATACAATTATCTAATTGTGTGTTGTCTTTGATGTTACACAAATTTCATATCAATTGTTAGTCTTCTCTTACTAAGCTCACTTGGTCAACAAGACAATTTTCCTTGTCTACTGAGCATTCCTAGAGATTACTCTATGAAGACAGTGTCTATCAAGCTCACTTGGGCATCGAAGGAGATTATAGTAGAAAGCAGTGTTAACTGAGCTCTCATGGTTAACGAAGGAAAGTTGGTCAGAGTCAATGTTCACTGAGTTCACTTGATTGCCAAAGGATTTTTGCAAGCTCACAGTGTTAACCAAGCATTTGTTGGTCAATGTAGGAAATCATGTCAAGATCAGTGTTTCCCAAGTAGGGTCAGCCAATGAAGGATTTTGTTGATTTTGGGTTATGAAGTTTAATTAATTCAAGTATTGTTTCCAACTGACTATGGTAATGATTATTAGTCATTGTAAATTGTAATTAAGTTGACTTGATAATCTGGATGGTATATATGAAATGTCAAGAGGAGATTTTATTGTGTATGCAAGTATGCAAGTGTATTGATTGAAAAGGAAAGTGTGTGAGCAAATTTGAAGGATGGTCAAATATCCTTGTGGAGTAGCAAAGTAATATTCGATCAAGAAGGATCAAAGTTTCATGAATAGAACAAAGATCTAGATTCAACAATTCAGTTGCATCTTGAATAGGTCATTTCATTGTTACCTTCTTACCATTGTAGCAGTGATCCAAAATCTCTTAACAAAGTTGGTTTAATAGCCAGTTGTAAATCCTCTAACAAGGTGACAGTTCCATTGAATTTTTTTAAGACCTCTTGCAACGCCACTCCTAACAGGGTGATTAAATCCTCTAACAAGGTCACACCTAACAATGTGTTTTGTAACCTTTAACCAGGTTGGCTCCTAATAGGGCTCACTTCAGAAGAGTGAAAATTAGTAACTAGTTACATTGATGGTTTTTTCCATATTGGGTTTCCACGTTAAATCTGGTGTCTCTTGTGTTCATTTCTTTTCTCTCATGTTTGCAATGCATAACTATTGATGTTAGATCTACTAAAGCTAAACATACTCTACACTTATCGAGTTATAGCATTTTTTAGTATGGTTACCAAGTTATAGCAGTAATTAGTTTTATCAGACATCTAAAGGATCTGTGAGAAATGTTTTTGTGCTAACTGATTCACCACCCCCCCCCCCCCCCCCCCCTCTCAGTTACTCCATCTACATTTCCAAAAAAGGTTTGGTTTTTACCAAGGGTAAAGGTTAAATAATAAAATAATAATATCCATGAACCCATTTTGAATAAAATATTCATTATGGAAAATCCACTCAATTATTAAATTATTATTTGAATTAAATAATAATATCCATGAGACCCACTTTGATCAAAATATAATTTTGGAGACATTTGAATATAAAATTGATTTTTGAGGATAAATGCCCATTTTTAATTTCTTTAAAATTGAATTTCATGTGTAAATTTCAAATGGGTTCAAATAGTTGATTAATTTGAATTTTTTATTACAATTAAATTTGATTGATTTATCCTCAATTCTCCAAAATACATATGATTTAACCTTAAAACCCTTGCTAATTTGGTGAAACACCTAATTAAAAGATGTGCCCAATTTTAGGTGTCTACAATTGTAGCTATCATCATCCAACCTCTTAAAATAAACACAATGAATTGAATGACACCTACGACATCCATGCTCATGCATAAAATTGTCAAGTTTTAGATACCATTGCCGAGGTGCTTGCTTCAAGCCATATAAACTTTTCTTCAATCTGCACACTAGGTTCTCCTTACCCTTGACCTAAAATCCATATGGTTGTGACATATATATCTCTTCATCCAAATCACCATGAAGAAAGGTTGTTTTAACATCAAGCTACTTCAAATACAAATCTTTAGTAGCCACAATACTTAAAATAGTATGAATAGAAGTCATTTTAACAACAGGAGAGAATATCTCATCAAAATCAATGTCCTTTTTCCATACAAACCCTTTTACAAATAACCTATCTTTAAATTTTTTCTTACCTCCATCTTCTTCTTTCAACCTGTTAACCCATTTTTTCTATAAAGCACTTTTACTTGTAGGCAACTTCAATAAAGCCCATGTTTCATTTTTTAGCAAAGAGTCCATTTCGTCTTTCACTGCAGACTCCCACTAAATCTTAGTATCCACTTGCATAGCTTCATCATAACATTCATGTTCACCAGTATCTCTTAGTAAAATAGAGTACAAAGAAGGAGAAAATATTTGTAGAGGTCTACTTAGCCTTGTTGACCATCTAACATTCACTGGGGTGTGTGGTATTTTTTGTTGTGGTTGTTTCAGATCGTGAATAATTGTTGGAACATCATCTTTTGGAGTATCATCTAGCACTACATAGTCATCTTATTTCCTCTCACGCTCCTGCAACAGATCTCTATACAACACTTTCTCATTGAATATGGCATCCCTGCTTCTTGCAATTTTACAATTTTCAAAATCACAAAGCCTATAACCAAATTCATCAATGCCATATCCAACAAATACATTATTTTAGATTATGGTGACTGATCAGGAAAGTATTGTATGTAATTCATAAATAGTGGGGTTCAGCAAAAAAAAAATTTGGGCCGTGGTCGACATGGTAGCTGACATATTATGGATGACATATGGCCGACATGTTGTAACCCTAAAATGAATAAAATTCCTGTATAAAAGGGTTTAGGGTTAGGTATTTTTATTATGTTGTGATGTGAAATTGCTTCTTGCGGCGGTATTGAGCTGCAAGGGATTACGGATAGTAATCAGTTGTAATCACTGGATTGTAATAAGATCAAACTTGATGTTTGGTGGACGTAGCCAACGGATTGGGTGAACCATGTTAAATCTTGGTGCCTTGTGTTCATTTCTGTGTGATCTATTATTTTCTATTATTGGTTATATTTGAATGTAGTTTTCATTTATGTTTGTGGTTTATCCTAACAAGTGGTATTAGAACAAGGTTGTCTTTCATTTATCCTCTATAGGAAAGTCTCACGATTAAGTGGGAGTCTCACGGTTAAGTGGGAGTCTCACGGTTAAGTGGGAGTCTCACGGTTAAGTGGAAGCAATGGTAGATGAGGTTAAGCTGAGGGTTGACAGGTTTAATGGGCAGAACTTCCAGTTATGGAAGATGCAAATGGAAGACTATCTTTATCAAAAGGATTTATGGAAGCTGTTGGAAGGCAAAGCCAAGAATTAGGGACTATGTCAGAGGCTGAATGGGATCTTTTGGACAAAAAAGCACTCAAAAGCATTCGATTATGCCTGGCACCATCGGTGGCATTTAATATTACAAAAGCAAAGATGACAGAAGATTTGATGAAAACCCTAGTGACACTGTATGAAAAGCCCTCCACTTCAAACAAGATATTTCTCATGAAGAATTTATGTAATATGAAAATGGCAGAAGGTGGATCTGTTACAGATCATTTAAATGAGTTTAATACTATTACTAGTCAATTATCTTCTATGGGTATCAATTTTGATGAAGAAATTAGGGCTCTCTTGATTTTGTGTTCTTTGCCTAAAAGTTGGAATGGCTTGGTAATGGCTGTGAGTAATTCTATTCCTGGATCTAGTACCCTAAAATATGATGATATCATTGGTGTTATTTTAAGTGAGGAAACTCATAGAAAATCCTCAGGTGGATCTACATCAAGAAGTGCTTTGATTACACAAAGCAAGGGCAGAACAACTAAGAGAGGAAATAACTCTTGAAATCATGAGAAATCAAGAGGAAAGTCAAAGGGGAAGAGGTCTCAATCGAGAGGATCGAACGACTATTGGTACTATGGCAAACCAGGTCATAAAAAGAAAGATTGCTGGAATCAAAAGAAAAATGAAGGAGATAAATTAGATGGAGACAAGGAGGCAAATGTGGTAACAAATCCAAAGAGGATGCTTTGCTTCTATCTTTAGAAAGTGTTGATGATTCATGGGTTTTAGATTCTGGTGCTTCATTTCATTCTACACCTCATAGAGGTTATTTCATTGATTATGTCCAAGGAGATTTTGGGCTTGTTTATTTGGGGGATAATGAACCCTGTCAAATTGTTGGAAAGGGAAAAATTAAGATTAAGTTGCAGAATGGGAATCATTGGCTACTACATGAGGTAAGACATGTTCCAAAACTAAGTAGGAATTAAATTTTAGCAAGGCAACTCGGTGATGAGGGTTGTGTAGTTACTTTTAATGATAAAAATTGGAAGGTTTCAAAAGGTTCCCTTGTAGTAGCAAAAGGTGTGAAAGTAGGCACCTTATATCTTTGTACAAGTCATATTGTTCCTTCTACTTTGATTGTTTCAGAGAAAAATGAATGTTTAGGAACAATTGCTACAATTGAGTAGGGAGAACAAATAGCTACTGTAGATTCTGAAACAGCATTGTGGCACAATAGACTTGGGCACATGAGTGAGAAAGGTATGAAAGTAATCCATTCAAAGAAATTTTTACCAAGTCTAAAATGTGTGAATATGGATTTCTGTGAAAGTTGTGTGTATGGAAAACAAAAGAGAGTGAGTTTTGTAAAGACTGGGAAGGAAAACAAAAAGGAGAAATTAGAGCTTGTGCGTACAGATGTATGGGGACCAGCTCAGGTATCTTCCCTTGGTAGCTCTCATTATTATGTTACATTTATTGATGACACAACTAGAAAAGTATGGATTTATTTCCTTAGATAGAAATCTGATGTATTTCAAACTTTTAAGAAATGGAAATGCTTGGTTGAAAATGAGACTGGTAAGAAATTAAAATGTCTCAGATCTGATAATGGTGGTGAGTATTGCAGTCATGAATTTGAAGATTATTGCTCCACTAATGGTATTCGTAGACAAAAAATTGTTCCAAGGACTCCACAAGAAAATGGAGTGGCTGAATGCATGAATAGGACTATAATGGAGTGTGCAAGGAGCATGAGGTTGCATGCTGGGTTGCCCTTACACATGTGGGCAGAGGCTGTCAATACTGCAGTATATTTGATTAATAGAGGTCCCTCTACTCCTTTGGGTTGTGTTATTCCAGAAGAAGCATGGACTGGTAAGAAAGTGAGTTATTCTTAAATGTTAGATGGTCAACGAGGCAAATTAGACCTCCACAAAGGTTTTCTCCCTCTTTGTATTCTATTGTACTTACTGATGCTGGTAAACCTAAAAGTTATGATGAAGTTGTGCAGGTGGATACTAAGATTCAGTGGGAGTCTGCAATGAAAGATGAAATGGACTCTTTGCTGAAAAATAAGACATGAGATTTGTGCAAGTTGCCTGCAAGAAAAAAGGCTTTACAGAATAAGTGGGTTTATAGGTTGAAAGAAGAGGAAGGAGGTAAGAAAATATTTAAGGCTCGGTTAGTTGTAAAAGGATTTGCACAGAAAAAGGGAATTGATTTTGATGAGATATTTTCTCCTGTTGTTAAAATGACTTCTATTCTTACTATTTTAAGTCTTGTGGCTACTGAAGATTTGCATTTAGAGCAGCTGGATGTTAAAACAGTCTTTCTTCATGGTGATTTGGATGAAGAAATATATATGGCTCAGCCACAGGGTTTTGAGGTCAAAGGTAAGGAGAACTTAATGTGCAAATTGAAGAAAAGTTTATATGGCTTAAAGCAAGCACCTCGGCAATGGTATTTGAAATTTGATAGTTTTATGCATGAGCATGGATATAATAGGTGTCATTCAGATTATTGTGTTTATTTTAAGAGGTTGGCTGATGATAGCTACATTATTTTATGTTTATATGTTGATGATATGCTTGTAGTTGGGTCTAACATGGATCATATTAAGGGGCTAAAATGCCAGTTAGCACATGCATTTGCTATGAAGGATTTGGGGGCAGAAAAAAAAATCCTTGGTATGAAGATTTGTAGAGATATGAAGAATAAAACATTGACGCTATCTCAGGCTGATTATGTTGAGAAGGTGTTGCAACGTTTCTCTATGGAGAATAATAAAGCTGTCTGTACACCTTTACCTGGTCATTTGAAATTGACTATGGAGATGTGTCCTAAGACACAGCAAGAGGAGGATAAGATGTCCAAGGTACCCTATGCTTCAGTTGTAGGAAGCTTGATGTATGTTATGGTATGCACTAGGCCAGATATTGCATATGTTGTGGGAGTTGTTAGTAGGTATATGAGTCATCCAGGCTTTGAGCATTGGAATGTTGTCAAGTGGATTCTCAGATATTTGAGAGGCACATCCAATAAGTGTTTACACTTTGGGGGCTCTACTACTGATTTGTCGGGCTATGTTGACTCAAATTTGGCAGGGGATATTGATACCAGGCGGAGTACTATAGGTTATGTCTTTACTGTTGGTGGGGCAGCCATGAGCTAGGTTTCTAGGTTACAGAAGATTAATGCTTTATCCACCACAGAGGCAGAGTATATTGCTGCTACAGAGGTAGTCAAGGAGATGATATGGCTTCAGTTCTTCTTGGAAGAATTGGGACATTCGCAAAAGGATAATTATTTGTTCATCGATAGTTAGAGTGCCATTCATCTTGCAAAGAATTCAGCTCTGCATTCTAAGACCAAACACATACAGTTGCGGTACCATTTCATTCGGTCAGTTTTGGAGGCTGGACAGTTAAAACTGGAGAAGATACATACCAATGACAATCCAGCAGATATGTTGACAAAGGTTGTAACATGGGAGAAGTTGAACTCCTCTTCAACTTTGATTGGTCTTTTAGACTAAACATGAATAAAAGAACAGCAGAGTCCATGATGGTTTGATCCAGTGGGAGCCCCATGTGGTAGTGGTATTGGTATAGGATCAGTCTCCAAGTGGGAGATTGTTGTTTAGTGTGGAGCCTGATCATTCCCTAAGTGGGAGATTGTTAGATTATGGTGATTGATCAAGAAAGTACTGTACGTACTTCATAAATAGTGGGGTTCGAGGCATCGCCCCAAAAAAAATTTTGGGCCGTGGCCAACATGGTAGCCGACATATTATGGCTGACATATGGCTGACATGTTGTAACCCTAAAATGAATAAGATAATTATATAAAAGTGTTTAGGGTTAGGTGTTTTCATTATGTTGTGATGCGAAATTGCTTCTTGAGGCTATATTGAGCTATAAGGGATTACGGATTGTAATCAGTTGTAATCACTGGATTGTAATAAGATCAGACTTGTTGTTTAGTGGGCGTAGCGTAGGGATTGGGTGAACCACATTAAATCTTTGTGCCTTGTGTTCATTTCTGTGTGATCTATTTTTTTTTTTTATTGGTTATATTTGCATGTAGTTTTCATTTATGTCCGTGGTTTATCCTAACACATTTTTTTGACTTAGCTTCCATCTTGGTTCTATTTTTAGAATCTATATGAGCAAATGCTTCACGGCTGAAGAATCTGAGAAAAGAATAACTCACCTTCTTACCAGTCCATAATTCCTCTGGAATACCATAGCTCAAAGGAGTAGATTGACCTCTATTAAACAAATATACATTAGTATTGATAGCCTCCACCCACATGTGTAAGGGCAACCCTACATGCAACCTCATGCTCCTTGTATGCTCCATTATAGTCCTATTCATACATTCAGACACTCCATTTTCCTTTGGAGTCCTTGGAACCATTTTCTATCTATGAATACCATTAGTAGAGAAAAAATCTTCAAACTCATGACTTCAATACTCACCACCATTATCAGTTCTAAGACATTTTAATTTTTTACTAGTCTCATTTTCAACCAAGCATTTCTATTTCTTAAAAGTTTGAAATACATCAAATTTTTTCTAAGGAAATAAACCCATACCTTTCTAGTTGTATCATCAATAAATGTAACATAATAATGAGAGCCACTAGGCGAAAATACTTGAGCTAGTCCCCATACATGTATATGCACAAGCTCTAATTCCTCACTTTTATTTTCCCTCCCAGTCTTCACAAAACTCACTCTCTTTTGTTTTCCATACACACAACTTTAATAGCAATCCATATTAATACATTTCAGACTGAGTAAAACTTTCTATGAATGAATTACTTTCATACCTTTCTCTCTCAGGTGCCTAAGCCTATTATGCCACAACACTATATCAAAATCTACAATAGCTATTTGTTCTTCCTACTTAACTGCAACAATTATTCCTGAACATTCATTTTTCTCTAAAATAATCAAGTAGAAGGAACAATATGACCTGTACAAAGATATAAGGTGCCTACTTTCACGCCTTTATCTACTACAAGGGAACCATTTGAAACATTCCAATTTTTATCATTAAAAGTAACTACACAATCCTCATCACTAAGTTGCCATGCTGAAATTAAATTCCTACTCGGCCTTGAAACATGTCTTACCTCATGTAGTAGCCAATTATTCCCATTCTACAACTTAATCTTAACTTTTCCTTTTCCAACAATCTAACAGGGTTCATTATCCCCCAAATAAACAAGCCCAAAATCCCCTTGGACATAATCAATGAAATAACCTCTACGAGGTGTAGCATAAAATGAAGCACCGGAATCTAAAACCCATGAATCATCAACACTTTCTAAAGATAGAAGCAAAGAATCTTCTTGGATTTGGTACTTACCACATTTGCCTCCTTGTTCTCTTCTAGTTTATCTCTTTCATTTTTCTTTCAAGTCCAACAATCTTTCTTCTTATGCCCTAGTTTCCCACAGTGCCTACAGATGTTTGGTCCTCTTGATTGAGACCTTTTTCCCTTTGAATTTCCTCTTGGTTTTCCACAATTTCTAGAATTATTTCCTCTCTTAATCATTCTGCTTCTGCTTTATTCATCCAAAGCACTTCCTAATCTTTAGATCCGCCTAAGGTTTTCCTATGGGTTTTCTCACTAAAAATAACACTGATCACATCATCATATTTTAGGGTATTAGATCCTAAAATAGATTTACTCATATTCATTACCAAGCAATTCAAGCTTTCAAGCAATGAACACAAAATCAAGAGATCCCTAATTTCTTCATAAAAATTAATACCCACAGAAGATAACTAACTAGTAATAGTATTAAACTCCTTTGAATGATCTATAATAGATCCACCTTCTACCATTTCATATTAAATAAATGCTTCATGAGAAATACCTTATTTGAAGTGGAGGGCTTTTCATACAATTTCCCTAGGGTATCCATCAACTTTTTCATTGTCTTCACTTTTATAATGTTAAATGTCACTGATGGTGCCAAGCATAATTGAATGTTTCCCAGTGCCTTTCTGTCTAAAATCTTCCAATCCTCATTTGTCATAGTTTCCTAGTTCTTAGTTTTTCTTTCCAGTGGCTTCTATAAATCCTTCTGATAAGGATATTCCTCCATTTGCATCTTCCATAACTAGAAGTTTTGCCCATTAAACTTGTCAACCCTCAGCTTACCCTCATCTTCCATCATTCCCACTCAACCACAAGACTTTCCTACAAAGGATGACTAAAAAACAACCTCACTTTGATACCACTTGTTAGGATAAAACCATAGACAAAAATAATAGTTACATGCAAATATATCCAATATCAAAAAATAATAGATGACACAGAAGAGAAAATAAGACACCAAGATTTAACATGGTTCACCCAATCCCTAGGCTATGTCCACCAAACATGTCCAATATTATTACGATCTATTAATTACAACCTAAATAAAATCTATAATCCCTTACAGCTCAATACTGCCACAAGAAGCAATTTTCACATCACATCTTATCAAACAATCCCTAACCCTAGGCCCTTTTATACAAGTATTTTTGCCACTTTAGGGTTAAAATTAGTTACAACATTTTAGCCAGAAATTGGTGAATACTTGTTCATAAATTGGTGAATAATAGCCAAAAGAATTTATGAAGTATGTATAGTACTTCCCTGATCAGTCATCACAAACTAATAATCTCCCACTTGGGGATTCATCAAACTCTGTACTAGACAACAATCTCCCACTTGGAGACTGGTCCTATAGCTATGTTGCTACTCCATGAGGCTCCCACTAGATCAAATTACCCTGGATCATGTTTTTCTTTTATTCTATTTAGTCTAAAAGACCAACCAAAGCTGAAGAGGAATTCAACTTCTCCCTTGTCACTACCTTTTGTAAACATATCTATTGGATTTCCATCTATATGTATCTTGTCCAGATTTAACTATCCATCATCCAAATTTGATCAAATGAAATGGTACCACAACTAGATGTGTTTTGTCTTTCAATGTAGAGCATAATTCTTTGCAAGATGAATGGCACTCTAACTATTTATAAACAAATAATTATCCCTCTAAGGGTGTCCCAATTCTTCCAAGATGAACTGAAGCCATATCATCTCCTTGGTTGCCTCTATAGTAGCAACATACTCTACCTCTATAGTGGATAAAGCATTAACCTTCTGTAACTTAGAAACCTTGCTTGTGGCTACCCCACCAATAGTAAATCCATAACCTATAGTAATCCACCTGGTATTAATATCCCCTGCCAAATCTGAGTCAACATCACCCTATAAATTAGTAGTAGAGCCCTCAAAGTGTAAACTCTTACTGGATGTTCCTCTCAAATATCTGAGAATCCATTTAATTGCATTCCAATACTCAATTCCTAGATGACTCATATACCTACTAATGACTCCCACTACATGTGCAATATGTGGCCTAGTATACACAATAACATACATCAAACTTCTTACAACTGAAACATAGGGTACCTTGGACATCTTGTCCTCCTCTCCTTGTGTCTTTGGACACATCTCCTTAGTCAGCTTCAAATGACCAAGTAAAGGTGTGCTGATAGCTTTAGCATTCTCCATAGAGAAACATTGCAACACCTTCACAATATAATCAACTTGAGATCAAGTCAATTTCATATTCTTCCTATCTCTGCAAATCTTCATACCAAGGATTGATTTTGACGCCCCCACATCCTTATAGAAAATAGATGTGCTAACTGGCATTTTAGCCCCTCAATGTGATCCATGTTAGACATAGCTACAAGCATATCATCAACATATGAACACAAAATAATGTAGTTGTCATCATCCAAATTCTTAAAATAAACACAATGATCTAAATAACACCTACTATATCCATGCTCATGCATGAAACTGTCAAATTTTAGATACCATTACTGAGGTGCTTGCTTCAAGCCATGTGAACTTTTTCTCAATCTACACACTAAGTTCTCCTTACCCTTGACCTCAAATCCCTATGGTTGTGCCATATATATCTCTTCATCCAAATCACCATGAAAAAAGGTTGTTTTAACATCAAGCTACTCCAAATGCAAATCTTCAGTAGCCATAATACTTAAAATAGTATAGTACTTCCCTAATCAGTCACCAAAAATTAACAAGAATGAGGAGAGAGAATGACAATATGTACTAGAAGGTCTTGATCTTGATTCTTCATAATGAAGGTAATTATTCTAGCATCACCCTTAGGTGGCTCAATTTTCTTCATCACTTTGATCAATTCAATCATTCCCTCGTCTTCTATCAGTTCCATCTACTTCTTTTGTCAAAACATGACCTCCTTCTTTAGCCATGATGGTGTAGTCCCCATTGGTGACATGAATTATGCTCAAGAAGTTGGTTCCAAAATAAACCCCTTTTCCTTATTACTCCTCTCTGGAGTCTTTTAATGTCAAGGAAGATCTTCAGAGAGAGTTTCTATATTATGTTGGTCTAAGGACCTAGCCTTTGTATCTAGAGGAACTTGTTGAGTTTCTTCTACTATCTGTCCTTCTTTAGATACTTCATATAATGCAACTATTCATATTCTCCTTCCTTTATTTCCTAAATTTATAATGCCACTTTAATTATTGGAGGAGGTGGAGCTACGGACCCTTATCAATTGTTGTCATGTCCTTTGCTAGAAGTGGAGGAATGTTGAGAGGTCCTTGAGGTAGAGGAGGAAATTGATTCCAATACTCTCGTAATGACTCATTCTTGGGAGTATTGTATATTTTCTCTCCCACCATCTCAATTCCTACAAGCATAAAATCAAAATCTGAAAGTCAAAAATGTTGGCTCCCTTACCTTCCATTTTCTCTATCCATTTTTTTTATTCATCTTTAGAAGTTTCAACTTGGATAGGCTCCATATGGATAAATGGATGTATTTGAATAGAGGTTCTCCTTCTCTCTTCTTCAACTGTAGTAGTCGAGCGAGTTCTTTTGTTCAAAGGGACAAACTCAATTTGTTACCCTTATTCCTCATCTTCCACTTTAGGGATAGTTTCAGGCACCTATGGGGAGGGAGTGCTCTTCTTTTTTAATTTTCTTCTTTTTACACCCACCACCATTGTTTCTATTCAAGCTCTCTTAGGCACCGATGGGGAATCTTCTTCTTCTAAGGCTCGAGGAGTTAGAACTGATTCTTATTTTTGAGTTTCCTATTGTTTTTTCTCTTATTGAGCTTCTTCTTGCATTTTTTTGGATTCTTCTTGTTGGGTAGTTGGTTCTTCTTGAACTTTTGTTTCTTAGGCCTCGACCACTTGCTTTCTTTCTCTAGGGGTTTCCCTTTTCTTCATAGCCTTTCCTTTTCTAATCTCAAAATACTTGACCTCCCACTCATGTTGGTGTACCATTTCTAGCCTCACTATGGATTTGGCAAGATAGGTTGAAACTATTACTTTTATTCCCTTTCCCTTCTTTAGTCTTATTGTAGCCTAAAGAGGTATGGCCCAGGGAACTAGATCCATCCGAAATGGTTTTTTGGTCTATTGTCTCATAATTTTGACCACATGTCAACCTTGATGATCCATATCATCATTCTCCTCATGCCCTATTTTTGCATTCATAATGGTCCTATTAGAGAGGATCCATTATCCTAGGGACATCTTTGTCCCAGGCCTTTAAAGGTATCTCCATGTTGAGCACTTTTTCTACCAAATGTAGACCCATTGTACAATAATCCCTAATACAAACATCAAATTCATCTACCACATTCATCCAATGATCTTCAAAGGTTGCATCATGTACAAATTTTTTGCCCACCAGATGTTGCACCATCCAAATGTTATCAAAATATATATGTGAAGCCTCATAATACTCTAGGGGATATTGATCCCATTCTGAGTCGAATGTAGAAATATCTTTCTTTTGTTTCACTTTGAATGCTCCAATGGTGATTAACCATACCCATGTTCTCTTATGTTGTTTCCTTGCTCTATCATATGTAGAAGTGAGTTGATGGGCTATCTTAAGCAATATGAGCCAGTCTAAAGGGTATCTCGGGAGCTTTTAAGACACAAGAGAGTACTAGCTACCCAGAGATAATTAAATGTCTTGAACTAGATGTAGTAGGCACCTACTTCAATTATCCTTGTAGTAACCTCTACTAACACCCTTTTCGCATAATCACCTTCGATAAACCTAATGATGGCGAATATGAAACCATCATTTACTACCTTATATTCCACACTTTGTAGTGGGAGCTTCTTCTTCATCTACTATGGATAGACTAGGGCCAAGCATTTGTGTCTTGCATGCTTCCCTTCCTATACATCCTGGGTTGTATGTAGTTCTTACTACCAATAGATATATGAAATAAGAAGGCATGTAAAAGCATTAATCATTCTTGACCAAGATTAGTTGCTCCTCTAGATTGTCACTGAGGATAGTGGCCCAATCAATAGGCATCTTAACTATTTTGATGGTCTCAATAAAGTGCACCATCCATGTCTCTAAATTAACTTTTGTGGGAAGGTCCATGGCTCTACTAAGGAGAATAATTGAATATCCAATATCATCTTTCATGTATCTCCACGTCATATATACTTTCCTACTCTTCAGCCCAAGGGTGTCCTCTCAATTAAGTATGAAGATTGTACCAATTCCTTGGCCTCTTTCTCATTTTCTCTATACCATCTATCTATGCCTTCATAAGATATTTGAAGGTATTGGTCTTCTCTAGAGAGGTGGAAAACTTTCTCAATATTTGGTGGTTTGAGGTCAAGGACTATCTCCCCTATCACACTCTTAATGACCTTCTCATTTGGCACGTAGTGTTGAGCTAATATCATGATTAAATCAGAGGATTGAACTAATGTAGGGTGTAAAGTGACATTCACTAACCCACTTTAGATCAAGAATGACACTATTATTGATCTTTCTTTTTCTTTGTTGTAGAGTGTTGGGAAAACATTCCAGTCAATGTGGCTAAGTTTTGAGTCTCTGATCTCTATGTGTTTATCTTGGAATTAGGACTTCTTTAGAGCTCCTTGGTATTTGAATGCTTCTAGTTTTGGTGCCATCTTTCCTTCCATGGAAGATGATGATGATGCCATTGTATCTGCACAAAAGGGGGAAGCATCAGTAACTTGATGTAAAGAGACATTAATGACACTTAGTTGGGACCTAGACTAAAAAAAAATTGAGTAAAAACCAACTATAATGATTTTTAAAAAACTAATCTAGACCCCTCAAATGCCTAATATGCACACTAGCACATATAGCACACATGTGTAGGTACAGATGGTGTTGAAGTGCACATTTGAATTGCATTTTAGATAAAAAAGTGCACACTTGTGCACACTATGCACCTGCGCAAGGTGCACACATGTGTAGTTTGCATTCTCTATGTCTTAAAGGGGGTTATTATGTCTAGGTGCGCACATGCACAAGTGCACACTGCTAAGAGTGGATCATTTTACTTTTAGCAAATATCTTTGTGGAGGCACAAATATGGAGTTACGGACTTGACAGAGGTGCAATGGTGCAGTCATGGAGAGGGAGGTAGAAGGTAAGTGAAGAGTATGGGGGAGGGGGTCTATTTATAGACCCTAAAACACAAATTGCACACCTCCTCATGGTGGAAAAGTGTGCACCTCCAAGGGTGCGCAAGTGCACTTTTAGTATATTTTAACAAAATCCCCCAAAATTGGTCCTTTTGCCCCTCTTTCCTACCTAATAGGAGACTAGGTGGTGGCCTAGACCTTGATTGGGTGCTTCATAGAGGTTTTGAAACTAGGGGGTCCCCAACTTTGTGACAAAAAATGAGGCATGTGTCATGAGACCACAACAAATAGCACAAAAAATGGGAAGAAATGACAAAGGTGTTTCTTCACCAACAAACATTTTTCTAAGATATGTCAAGTGACAACTGGATTCCAAATTTTCAAGTAGCTTTCAAGTCTTGTGGAAGTCAAAACTTTAGAATCTTTAGTATTTAGGCTCAGTATGTGCTTACTATTACAATTTCTTGTTGATGTCTCAAGGTGTGACCTATCATGAGTATCTAGCAACTTGGACAAAATCTTTTGCTCCACTGGCCTAGACATTGGAAACCCTCGTAAACTTATTTATCCCTCACTAGGTGACCAGATGAAAGAATCCATTCTAAGGGCTCTTAGTGAGTTATCAATCCATTTTTTTTGAGTTTTTAGATGAATTTCTTTAACTTTCTTTATAGAGCTCACATGTTTCCACTTGATTCTTCCTTGAAGTCTTTTCGTTCATTGTATAAAATAAGATAGCCATTCAGAAATGCATATCCCTATATTTGATCACCTTTTACAATTGTCTAGAATCTTTAAATGTAACATCTTTGATTCTCCTTTTTTCCTACCTTGACCACATTTAGATTGTGTGGCCAAGGCATTGCTTTTCTTTTCCAAATTAATACTTAGTTTGATAACTCTTGTGTTCTTCTTTTAATGAACCTTTGGGAAACTCTCATGTTAAACAATGATCATACTAGGTCTTTGAAGAGACCCTTTATTTGAACTAGTAAATTTTGAATTATTCCTTGCTATTGTCAACTTAGATTCAAAGACAACCTATATAATCAATTCTTTAAATTTGCAAAGTGTTGAGAGTGATCAATCTTAGATTTTGACTTCAAGATAAGAAGTCCTCTACAACTGCAAGTAGTACATATTTTTTAGTTGGAATAAGAAACAAAACATTTGGAATGCTTTGAAAAATAAATACCTCTTCCCTAAAATTGAGACCAATTGGGGTGATCTTGGTTATGCATCAAGAAAGAAACTTGATTGTTTATAACCCCTGGACTGACAAGATAACAAAGATGTGACTTTAAAAGCAAACACATAACTGAAGGTAAACACACATGCTAAAAGTAAACACTCATGTTGGAAGTAAACACACATGTATAAAGTAAACACACATTTTTATGTTATTTTTGAAATGTTTTATGTGTTAGGCTTCAAAATAATGTTTTAGAAATTGGTCATTGACTTGTAATGGGACCAATGCCCCTTGTAAAGAACTCAGCCTAAAAGTATTTTCTCCCAAAATCTCTACAATTTGATAAGGGAGCATTAAAACTTGGTATGATTGCTTGGTTTTTCTTTTTCCTTGTCCTATAAAAGAACAAGGTCTAAGATTTTGAAAGATTTGATTATGGCTCGCTTGTTGAACCAACATTTTATGACACCTTGATGCTTAGACATGTGTTATAAAGTTGTTGTCCTCTTCTCATCCAATTCCAAAAGATTCATGAATCTTATTTGGGCCCTGTTAGCATCCTCAACATACCCTCTCATTAATTTGAACACTAGAATCTTGAGATTGAGTGGTAATACTAGTTCTTGTACATGGATGAGTAGATATGGGGATGTTCCCAAAGCATTCTTTATCCTAACCCTATATGTCCATAATTCATATTTCAATTTAGTGTGCCAATCTTTTGGATTCTTAGTAAGCAAGCATTTTATCAATGTAACCAAATTCTTGTTGGTGGACTCAACCACACTATTCCCTTGGGGATAGTAATTGGATGAGAAACTTGATTATAATTTGATTGTCTAATGCCCATTGAATAAGAAAATTTGACACAAAAGATGACCCATTATCACACACTAGGAAGAATGACATTCCAAAACTAGTCACAATGTGTTCTTCTAAGAAGTTAGTAACCACTTTTGTTGTACAATTTTGGAAAGTTTCGGCTTCATTCTAGCATGTGCAATAATATGTAGCTATAAGGACAAACATATGCCCCGTTGATGATGGTGGGTTTACTGGTCCAATAAAGTCCAACCCCCACTTGGCAAAAGGGCATACCTCAAATATTGGGTGTAGTGGCATAGCTAAATTTCTCTCTCTGTTGGCACTTGTTTGACAAGTGTGGCAAGAATGTACATGTTCAAATGTGTCTTTGAAAATTGTAGGCCAAAAGTAACTTGATCTCAAAATCTGATGGGTCATAGCCTCTATTGATCCATGTCCAGTGTTGTACTTGTCTACTTGAGACATTATGATTTGTTCTTCATTGTCAATTATAATCTCATTGTCAATTATCATCTTAGTTAGCCCTTGTTCTCTCACTATCTTCATTGGTCAAATCTCCAAATCAAAATCTATTAATATAGCCATCCATTTTCCTCTTCTTTCACCTAATTCATTATGCATCAGTAATGATTTAACTATAGGATCTAACACAATAACATATACCTTACTCTTGAGTATGTTATGGTGAAATTTATTGACTACCTTTATTAGGGTGAATGATTATTTATCAAGGTTGGAATAGTAATATTTGGCATTCTTTAGTGGACAACTCATAAATGCAATAGGTCTCTCATCTTCTTTCTTTCTTTTTTGTGAGAATTCCTACACATGAGTATTCTAAAGCAAAAATATATATTTTGAAAGGAAACTCATAATCAGGATTTACAAGTACAAGGGATGTGGAGATAGCCACTTTGATATCTTTGAAATATTTCTTGATTTCAGGAACCCATTCATTTTTTGCTCTCTTCTTTACTAATTCATTAAGGAGACAAACTATCTTAGCAAACCCACTAATGAACTTTTGTACAAAATTAATCTTGCCATAGAAAGATTTAAGCTCTTTGCAACTATGTGGAGTTGAAAACTTTAGAATTTCTTCTATCCTCTCAAGATCAATGGATATATTGACTTTAGAAATGATGTGACCCAATAAATTTCCTTTGGTAACCCCAGATGAACATTTCTTAGGGTTAAGAGATATATTGTACTTCCTACATTAGTTGAAAACTTGATTTAGATCAGCAATATGAGTGCTCTAGTCTTTTGAAAAGATAGTTAGGTCATCCATATAGATAACTATGCATTTATTTATCAACTCCTTAAATGTATCATCTATTTCTCTATGAAATGTAGCTTCTACATTGATTAATCCAAAGGGCATCCTCCTGTATGAAAATGTTCCCCATTTTGTTGTGAATGTAGTCTTTAACATGTTTTCCTCATCTACCAACACCTGGTTATATCCCAAATATATGTCTAGAAAAGACATCATTTTATCCCCATTTACAATCTGCAATACTTCATCTTGTGAAGGCAAAGGGTAATTATCTTTCTAGGATGTTTGGTTCAAACTGCAAAAGCCTATGCAAAGGTGAATCTCTCTAGTCTCTTTCCTTACTGACACCAAGTTAGCAACACATGTAAAATATTGGACTGGAAAGATAATCTTGGCATCAAGGAAAGATAATCTTGGCATCAAGCAACTTTTGGACCTCTTTCATTACCAATGGTTCAATAATGGGGTTCACTGATCTTTGTCTTTGATGAAAAGGCTTAGCATCAGGCTTTAACAAAATATCATGAGTGATGATGTCAAGATCATATGTCTTGAGTTCTTCATAATTCCATGTAATGACATCTTTGTATTCTGTGAGTAACTGAAGCATACTTTCTCATTCTTGGGGATTACATGTCTTTCCAATTCTCACCAACCTAGGGTCATCTTTTGTGCCTAGATTATAGGAGTGACATTCTTTGATTCCTTTTTCTTTGATGGTCCTTTTACTACATGCTTATTCATCTCAATGAAAGATATGTTCCAACTCTACCATCCCCTTAGGAATAGTATTAGTTTGCAAATTTATGATCCCATCTTCATCTTCTTGTTCATCATCTTTAGGTTTATCATCCAGTGTATCATCAATTTCTTGTCCTTGGAACAAACCAATGCACATAATGAACTCAAGGATATGTTGATCATCATGGAAGACCTGGAAGTTAGTAATGCTCTCCAGAATAGATGGGGTAGTAACAAGTTCAACTAAAAACCTTTTGAGTTTCATTCTTTCAATAGGTTGTAATACACTGGCTAATATCACAAGGGCATCTACTACCATATTTCTTCTTCTAGGAGTAGACCTTATGTTTAGGGCTTCAAAATCTTCCATCAAGTCCCAAACTCTTTTTCAGTAAGCAAGTAATCTTTTTTCATTGCAAGAGTATATTGATTTAACTTGTCAGATCACCAACTAAGAGTCTCCTTCAACTATTAGAGCTTTAACATCATTTTCTAATGCAAAGAGAAGTCTGTGGATCAAGGCTTCATATTCTGCAACATTTTTAGTACACCTAAATTGTAAATGATATGCAACATAAAAAGACCTTCCTTTGGGATTGATTAGTTCAATACCTACATCAACTCCTAACTTGCATTTAGATTCATCAAACTTGAGTGTTCATATTGGTTTTTCTTTTGACTTCCTAGACTTGTGTTTATTTTTCTAAACCTTTTCTTTCACTTAGACTTTAAAAGATTGTTTATTTGAGACTCATTCCATTCTTTCACATGTTGGACTTGATGAGTTATTGTTTTTTACCTTTGATATAGGGAATGTCTATTTTCTTTTGTTCATCTTGAATTTCCCCAATCAACTCTATAATTTTATCAATTTTTGGTTTAGGTTGAATAGCCACCATGGTCCAGCCATGACCTTTCACAAAGCATCTTCTTCTTATAAATTTAATCATCCCTAGTGGAGGAAAAGATAAAACTCCACCGTCTAAAGACGTGTCACTATATGACACATTTAGATCTTCTTTTTTCTCTTCATTATTCATGACTTTAGACATGTACATTGGACTTGAATTTCCTTTTGGTATTTCACTTGGGGTTTGACCATTTTTCAAGTGCATTATCTGAGTTAATACCTAAGTAATCGCTTCTTGACAATGTGAGTGCTCAAATTCTAAATGACTCACTTTATGCAAACTACAAAATCCTAGAAGGAGCAAGATGTTTGGGTCTACTTCTTCCCCTAAGTACTGCAAATTTATAACCATGCTATTTATAAATTGAGTCATGATCTCTTTCCATAGGGTAGGGTTTAGTGATTCTTCATTCAAATTATCTAATTTTTTAACTAAAGTTATGTCAAGAGCCATTACCTTGTAGGAGCCTAAGTCTAATTGAAGAAATGCTACTTCATTCAAAGCATTGCACTCTGTGATCATTGTCTTTAGTTTTGGTTCAATGTCTATATTGATCTGGTTATTCAATTCCTTCCATGGCAACTGTAATTGAGTGAAATTAGTTGAGAAACATCCTCTTAGGCACCGAGTCCATTCTCTACTCGGTAATAGGTTTTATGTTTTCAAAATCTCCACCACATGTATGTCAATGATATCTTGAATCCAAGGGTCTATAGTGGATTATATGTGAACATCTTTTAATACCCCAATAATCTTCACTTATATTTTGTCAAGTTGAATTACTATTCAATTCATGGGTTGTAAAGTGACTCCCAAATTTTTAGCTATCGAAATTAGGATGACATTACAAGAAGCTCTTAAAATCTATGAGACAATTGTGAAGGTTCGTTTTGAAAATTCTAACACTAAGCAAGAAAGGAGGCACTTTAGCTTTGTCTTTATACATCGTGGGCATAGCCTCAGAGGTGTTAACCTATTGTGATAATGTCTTCTAAGGGCCTATGGTAGGCATTGTATTTGTATGATCAAAAGTTTTAACTGTGCTTCTCTTTGACTACAGCAACTTTGTAGCATAGCAAACATGGATATATTGGCCTTTTTCTTTTTTAAATCTTCAACTACATTGTACTTTTTAGTTGACCAAGCAAGATTCTTCAATATTGTAGGTACATTTCCTTAGTTATGAAGTTGTTTTCCAACATAGGGTGCTTTTGTAGGTACAAGGTTATTATTTTATCTTGGATCTGAAGGTGTTGGCTACAATCCCAAAGGAATTCCATCAATCATGGGTCCTCTTCAATTTTGTAAGTTGTAAGTATCCTACTTGTCATTCTAAAAAGTGATCATTTTCATTGGTTGAAGGTCTAATTCTTGATTCAATGGAAAGAAAAATTCATCATTAACTTGTTCTTCCATTTCAGTATTATGTGGAGAATCATAAGATTCTAACAACAAAGTATTGAACTACATAAAGGGCTCATTAGTAGTGCATTGTGAATTCTTGTTTGCTTCGTGATTTCCATTAAAATATGTGTTGCCACCATTGGGTATGTTTTGACTGGTGTCAAGTTGATTGATTTCCACAAACTAAGCATTGTTATTGTTATCTATGGGGATATTTCTATTATTTGGACAGGTATTCCATTGTTAATTCTATCTTTGGAAATCATTGTTGCGATCTGGAGGGTTGAAATTATCCCATGCATAGTTATTTTCACTAAAATTCTTGTTGTACATTTGTTCTTTGGAAGTTGTTATTTTGCCCTTGTGACAACTTCAAATAGGTTAACTAATTACTTATCTGAGACATGTCTTTTTTATTTTATCTAGCTTGGTTGTGACATTATTCTCTACCTTAGCAAATGTTGCTACTAAATAGAAAGAAAATGGAAACCCTTTTCACAACCCTAATTTTCAAAAGAAATGATCCAAATTGATTAAACCCAAGAAGGTGTTCAATGCAAAAATGGATCAAGTGATGAAAAATAGGGAGAAAGAGAGGGGGTTATGTGTGATCTTTCTATTATGGGAGAGTACATTCTTAAATCTTGAAATAGATAAAAGACACTTACTAACCTTGAATCTAGAAAATGTTGATTTCTAATGTCTATATGAAGTTTCTAGAAAATCTACAACAAGTTTTAGAATGGAAATGGCAAGATGAAGAAAACCCAAAAATATTTTGTCATTCTAAAGGGAGGTTGACCTTGACCTTATTGGCAGGGCACAATCTTACCCCAAGGCACAATTGTACCACGAAAAGTCAACCTTGACTTGCACTACTTTGACCAAATTTATGTTCATGGATCTCACAAGTTTGACAAAAAGGGTATATGAATCTACTCTTTGATTTTTTGTTCCACACCTATATCTGCAAGAAAAATGGTTTTGTTTTTTCTATGGGGGGGTTTGCCTTAGTCAAACCCCAGTTTTGAATTAATCTTAAAATATAATTGAAATAGTATATATGCATAAACAATGTAAATGGAATTATTCACCTTGCTTATGTGGAAATCCTTGTGGAGGATTCAAATCCTTAAATCCACAAGTATGGATGCTCCAAATGTATGTAGAAATGTATGTAGGATGTCTCAAATCAATGTCATTATATCTTCAATAGAAATCTTGAATGTATCTTTACATAGAAGAAGACTTGGATGAATGTGGAAATCTTCAATAAGAGGGTTCCATAGAGATTGATTCCTTCAATGGCTAACAATGGATCTCCTTGATGAATTGGATGCTTGAACACTTGAATGCTTGAATGCTTGATAGATAGTAGACCGATCATGCACAGATTGTAGATAGTAGATGCACTCATGAAGTTATGGATAATAGATGGATGTCAAAATGAGGGAAGAAGGCTTCCTTATATAGAGATCTAGGGCACTAACTCCTAGAGAAGGCTAACATAGGAGCATTAAATCTCATTTAACCTTAACCCTTAGGAATATACCTAGATTAAATGTAATTTAAGAGCCTACCATTCTAAAACCTGAAACAACAGACCCAAAAGTGGGAAAAGAAACTTTCTAAAGCCCAAGATCCCAAAACTCTTAGAAATTGAAAATAGGACCTGGGGTCAGGGTTGAGGTCATCCTTGATGTAGGTTAGGGTTGAGATTGACCTTGACCTAGGAGGTTGTCCTTGACCCAGAGGCCAAAGTCCTCAGTTTCACAGAGCAGTTTATCATAAATAGGCTAGAGAATAGAGAAAGAGAAGCAAAACAGGGGGAAAACTACTAGATCCATGCAAAGACCCATTCAAGGTGCTTGACATGACCCCAAATCACTAACTCGGAGGGCTAAACACTCTTAACATGGAAGTGATTCCATTTTAAGATGATATAGCTACCTTATGTTCAAAGAAGGCAACTTTTGAAGGTTTGTATCCTAGGTAGCTTATTGCTAGAGTTGGCACAACTGGTGCTAATTGTAGTGCGATTGGAGTTAATAGAATGAATTTACTCGACATTACTAGTGCTCGAACAAGACATGTTGGTATTTTTGTACTAGCATGAGCTCGAACCATCATTCCTCCTCCATTTGGGTTAGCTTGCTTAGTGAAATTGATAGCTTCTTCAAAGACCTTGTCTATTGTAGCGATATTTGTAGTAGGAAATCTCCTTAGGAAGATAATAGTAAGTTGGTCCATAGTGTTTAGATAAATCTAAATTGCAGCCCCAACTAATATAGTGTAAGGTGTTTCCAACTTGTAGTATACCATGTGAAAGTGATGATTGAAATGTGAAATGGTCTCTGATGGATCCCTCTAAATAGATATGAATTGGTGGTATATCACAGCTAGATTGATGAATGTTTTGACTTGATCTAAGAACACATTTTCAAAAGATACTTAGTTTTGATTATACCCTAGGGGCCTATTCATGTACCAGTTGAATGCAACTTCTCCCAATGTATATGGGAACAAATGAATGATTGTGTTCTCTTGTTGAACCTATTTTCTATTGCATATTTATTTAAAAACCTTGATGTGATCCTCAATTGTCCGTGTTTCTCCATAGATGAACCTTGGGCAAAATTTCTCAGCGTTCTTGGGAAGATCATTGAGTGGACCTTGCAAGTTGATTGGTGAATCGATTATGTTTTCAAAGAAGGTTATTGGAGGATTAGGTGGTGTTGGTCTAATTTTTTACATTTGCAAAAATTATGAAAACTTTTTGAAACTCTGGTGAAAAATCATTTAGGTCTTTTGTTTTATGTAGATTAGGGTTTTCATTCCTCATATTTTTGAATATTTTAGGTTTCCCTAGTTGTGCCCTGTTTCATGCGCTATTAGATTCTATTAAACTATTAGGGTTTGTCCCTTAATGCAGCCCTAAAATTGTCCTAAGTTTGAAAACCTTAGTTTTCCTTTCTTTTTTTCGAAAAAGATTTGAAAAATGTTTAAGGTTTGTCCTTTATGGCCTTACGGTGTAAGCTTTCACATAAGAATGGGGTGCATTTTTCTTTTGTTCCTGTGGTTGTGTTTTATAGTGCAGCGTAGCAGTAGAAGAGACTTCATGTTCTATGAGGTTACATTTTTTGTTTTACGTAACAGTGAAAAGGTGTGTCAAGATGCCTCCTGATCATACATATGGTTTCATAAGTGAAAAAGCGTAAAGGTTTATTGCGGTTTGTGGATTCTTGCTACAGGGTTACGAGTCAGCAGTTTGAGCAGAAGGGCAAAGAGGTATTAAGGTATGATCTATGCATATATGCTTACCATATAAGTGTAAAGGTGTAAGACCTCAGAATAGCGTAAAGTCTAATTTGAAAGGGTGTAGGAAAGGTCTTACGGTTCTACAGGTAAAAGGATTTTGTAAGAGCGAAAGTGGGACTCAATTGTGTTTACGAGCATACGTTCTTCAGTTTGCGGACAACCGTAAAGCTCAATTTTAGAAGTAAAGGTGTTAAGTGGGACCTGTTGAATTTTCAGATGGGCCCCGGTGCCAGCGAATCAGATGAAAACATGAAATCCATGTCAGATGGGCCTAGCCTGCGTGTCATATGACTTGAAGTATGAATTTTGCATGTGCTCAAAATCAATGGCAATGTTATTTTAATTTCTTGAGATCAAATCTAGGTTGCTAATTTTTAAGAGGAGGCAGTTTTTCCATTACGCCCCTACATTTGCAAGGTAAGTGTAGCAGTGAAAGACTTTTATATCCCTGCTCTGTGCTTATGAGTTTAGTCATGGCACATAAGCGTAAAGTGGTAAATAGAGGAAGATGAAGGGCTTTGTGCATCTACGGGAAAGGGAAAGGGTGCCCGTGAGAACGTAAGGCATATCACAAAGGCCTCTGATGATACACTTGCCCGTATGGGCATAAATGAAATTTTCAAGGGTCCTAGGCTTACGATGACCCATAGGAACATAAAAGGAAATGTTCAGCGTAAGGACATGAGGCAATTTTCAAAAGTCTTCGGTCTTACGTTTCATAGGCAGCGTAAAGGCGTAAATGAAATTTTAAAGGGTCCCACATATACGCAACCTCCTAAGCATGTAAATGAATTCTTCAGGGTTCCCGATGATACGCTTGTGCCCATGAGATCATAAAGGAAGGTTTCACAATGAGAACATAAAGGGGTCCTGAGCCCGTATGGTCGTGAATGAATATTTCAAAGAGCTCAATCTTACGCTAAGGTTGTAAAGACATAAATCAAAGCCCAAGCATGAGAGAGTAAAGAAAATTTCATATGCTCACAATCTCACAGGAAATGAGAACATTATGGATAAAAGGAATTAATTAATTAATATTTTCAAAGGTCACAAGCAATCAGGATCTGACACATGGCGAAAATAGATTGAGGAAGACAAAAAAGTGAATATCAAATGAAAATTCAAAGGATCTTCAAACGCATCAAATGAAAAATTTCAAATTTTTAGAATTTTTATATAGTCCAAACTATATACTTTTTTAAAAATTTCATTTTAAATGTTCTAATTTATTCATGGAGGCATGTTTTTCAAATTGCCATATCAGGGGTGATTTTTATCAGAAATGGGCAGTGCAATATACCATTGGAATCAAGAGAGAGTGAACTCTTCATTTCTGCAGTCAATTTTTGTACAGGTATCAACCAGTGGTAGCTACAAGAGCTTTTCTATTTTTAGGGTCTCATGGTGAGATGTGAAAATTAAATGTTGCAGACAAAATTGCAACCAGATATAGAGACTTTTCATCATTCTTAACTTCTCCAGAAAGTTTCAAGATGATTTGTTGGTTTCTAAATGTAGTTGGGGCAGTTATGAATTTTGGTAATAGCAATATTTGAGTTTCATAGCAAAACAGGTTTAGACATGATGGAGATCAGATTTTGGGCCTCAGTACAGATTTGTAATGATTCTGATATCTTCTTCAAAGAGATATTTGCATATTTTATGTGGAGATATATCAAATATTTTGCATCATTTATGGTTTTTCAAGTGCAGGTAGATGAAGGATGATCAGTTTCAGCAACTCCAGATTGAAGACATTCTCAGTGGGATAGATGTCAAATTTAGCTGCATTTCCTAAGATATCTTCTCCTATATATCTTCCTCTTCTACTCATTGTAAGGGTTCCAATTTTTATGACTTGTGAGACCACAAGGTTGTCTCCAGTCTTAAGTTGTGATACCAATCTTCTCAGTATTTTTCTTGTTATGAACAGCATGTTGTATCTCTTTAGAAGCATAGTTATTTCATAGTAATTCTTGGTGTATTTCCTAAGTTCTTGTATGCAGATGACGTATTATTTTCAATGAAATTAATACAAAGAATTTCACCTTCTTAGTTTCATTCTGATTCTTGTCTCCTACTTATGTTACTTGCAGTCTTTTGTGTTTGAGAACAAAGAGCTTAGACACAGTTGCAATAAGGTTGTATATCAGAATAGATTTTCTATTGGATCAAGAATCCAAGTAAATGCTTGTTTATGCTGATAAGATTGTGGGTTACATTAGGAGGATATTTTCATAAGCATGAGAGTTTGATGAATACTGATGTCTATTTTGCAAGTCAAGTAGATAGATCATATGAGTGAAAATATGAGTTTGTTTCAAGTATCCATCTATATATTAAGATTCAATTGATGCCCAATGGATAAGGGACTTGTCAGCTTGCAGGATACATGTCTTCTGTTGTTGCATACCTGGTTATGCTGAGAAACCATTTCAATTTTAAGTGAATATCTTTCCTTTCATGTTTAGAATTAAAAGAGTTTTCCCCCACTTTGTTTATCAGGTTCATGTGCTCTGTTATCAGCTATTTCATCCATGAATGCTTGTATAAACCTAGAAGATTAAGGGATTTTGTCTATTTTTCCAGATTTAGTTGTATGCCTTTACACTGGTACCATATAAAGAATCTAAGGTTCACCTGCCTAGGTCTAACAAAGCCTAAAGAAGAATAAGGATTTATCCTTATAGTTGGCCCAAGACTGCAGTCAAGTGCACCCATCATAGGAATTTGCTAATCTTAGGTGTATTGGTCTGGTTTCTTGGTTATTTCCAAAACTATTAAATTAGGAGCCAACAAGATGGCGGCTCTGCTAGGGACTTACACTTAGTATTGTCAAAAGTAGTGAATTATTAGAGATCTGTGTCCCCTTGGGTAGAGTTGCAAATTTTTATGCTAAATTTTCCGGTGGAGTTGGAAGTAGTATATATTTTACCTAAAATTGTTACTAAAGGATTTATCGTTTATTTAGTTTTTTTCCCATTCTGATAGAGTGGGTGGCAACTAAAAAGGTTTTAACTAGTGTCAAGATTAAAAAGATTATTGTCCCAAATTATGGAGAATAAGAGAAATACACAGGCAAATGTCAAGAAAAATCTGTCCATCAAACTCCAAACTGATCTCCCTCCTAGAGGAAGACAGAATTGGGCTGTGAAGGGAAACTAGATACAGAAGGGGAGTTATTCATAGGACCAAGCAGTAGATAAAAATAATGCTCACCATTCCATTGTAGAAACAGTGCCTTTCTCCAAAGGTTCGAGATCTCATCCAACTTTGTTTGATGATGATTTCTACAATACGCCTGAAATGATATGTCAGGAAAAGGTTGTGTAACCACCTGTATTTAGTCTAGAGGGCAGGATTAGCAACAATCTCTTCTAGTGTAGCATAAACCCTTTCATGTCAGATTATTCCCCTGAAAGGGTCAGACCTAGGCACTTAGAACCTGAAAGTTTTAATGATGAGAAAACATCTGGGTCTTAATTCACTATCCCTGATCCTAATAAGATTGAAATATTGAGAGCACAGTTTGCTGAGCAAGAAGTCATTGATAGGAGATTTTAGAAGGAGAGGGAAGAAATGATTATTAAGAATTTTGAATAAAAACATGAATTATTGAGGAGAATTGTTGCTCTGAAAAAGAAAAATGAGATAGCATCTACTGCTTGACAGCCTGAGATTGTAGGACAAGTTGACCAGCTTAGGAGGTAGGAGCAGAAATTGTTGGAAACTCAGAAAATGAATTTAGAGGGACCTGTAGTACAACAAATCAAGAACTACCCTTCTCTAGAAGTTGATAACAATAGAGTAAAAAGTGTGGAACCAGTTGTATGGGCTAAGGACAAAGGAAAATATAAGGAAGCTGGTGTTAGGATAAATAAACCAGTACAAGTTGTCCAGATTCATGATTCTCTGTCACCTTCCAATGTTGAGTTAGAGAAGAAAAGAAAAGAGAGAGATGCTTTAGCTAAGAGATTAGAGATTGCAGAGAATGAGGCCGCTATACCTGAGATGAATAATAAGATCAAGTTCCTAGAAAATGCTAAGAAGTAATCTACAGCTATGCCTAAGGGTAATGTAGATGATGGATGTGATAAGGCAAATCAGGGTACTCCTCAGGAAAATTTTCCTATTTTATCTTCTATTTCACAAAGGGTAGATCAAAATAAATCTCATGGTGATGCTAGTACTAGCACTGTTAATGATAATGTCCAAAGAAATGTTCCCTCCCATCCTAGAATTGATGTGCAAAGAAGACCTGTCCATTTAGAAGGATATAGGCAGACATGTTTTGATGGAATTCCTAGTTTTCCTAATCCTATACCACAAGAAATGAGAAAAAGATTGCCTAGATTTTTTGGAAATAATGCTATCTCCTATGAGGACCATTTGAGGAGTTTTCTTGATATGATGAGTGATTATGAGGTTGAGGCTGAAGATGTCATTATGAAGTTGTTTATTCAGTCACTAACTAAAGATGCTAGAGAATGGTTCAAGAGGCTTCCTGAGTTATCTATTGTTGATTGGAAGGATATTGAGTATTGTTTCAAAGAGAAATATGGTGATAAGAAAAATTAGAGTTATATTCTGAGTGAATTCAATAATATTAAGAGGTTGCCTAATGAATCTGTCACTAAATTTAACACTAGATTCCAGAAAAGGATGTACAAGCTGATCCAAGCCATGCGAATTGATGACAAGGTATGTTTGATTACTTATCTAAATGCTTTTGATGGTAAAATGGCATACTAGCTTAGGGATAAGGAGCCTAGGACTCTAAGAGATGCTTTCAGAATTGCTATTAACATAGAAAATAACTTAAGGATTTCAAGGAGATTAGAAAGCAAAAGAGATGACCCTAGGTTGTTTGGGAATAAGGGAAATAAAAGGGAAGAACAAAAGGTTACTAGAGGAAAAAAGTAAGAGTCTAGTGAAATGAGTCAAATTTTAAATGCTATAAAAGTTTTGAATCTTCCTCAGGTAAAGAATGATAGGAACCCCACTAAAAATAGGGTCCCTTACCAATCAAATTTCAGCAGACAAAATTGATTGTAGAATTTCCCTTATGGTACTACCTGGAATGATGGTCAGCCCAATGTTCGTCCCCCCAAGAATACTAATAACAAAGTGACCCCTGATCATTTATCCAAAAACTCTGTAAATTTGGTAGATGATCCTGAATTCACTACTGAACCTACATGGTGTTCTGCTTGTCAACTACCTTATTCCCTTGAATATTGTGCAGTAGCTTGGTCTTTTTCTAGAAATCATAACATAGTGGATAAATGTCAAAAACAAGAGGAAACCAATGATGATGTAGGATGTAACATGTTTGATTCACATTTTTCTGACAATGAAGGTTGTGACAAAGATGTAAATGATCAGAGATATTTTCATGGTGTCAATCAGCAGCAAATATTTTTTGATGAAAGTGGTGTTGAGGATAATGTGTGTAACATGGTAAGTTCAAAGGAAGAAGTGACCCTGAGAAAGCCCTCTAGAGAAGAAATTGATCAAATCACTGCTAATATGGTGGCTCAGGTTCAAACTAGAAGTATGGCTCAAGGAAGTGAGAAAAATAAGGTGGCAAGTATTTTTCTAAAGGGGTCCAACTATAAGAAAGGGGACATTGTGAAACCTAAAGAGTTTCCTGCTGAGAAAGGTAAATTTGCAAATAAAAAATGGGAACCAAGGAGAGGGGGCAACCCAAAGAGTACAGAGTGCTCAAACAACATCTCCAAGAAAAGGGATGGAAAGGTATCATAGAATGTCATGGATCAAGATAAAAATCATCATAATCTGTTGAATACTTTGCATAAGCATGATGAGAAAGGGAATGTGAATAATGATAACCTTTTAGATTCTGCTATAGATATGTTTACTATTTTGTCTCAAATTAATATAAAGGTTCCTTTGTCTGAATTACTGAGAATCCTTGAGCACCAAGACAAAGCCATAGCATGGTTGGGGAACACTGAGGTAAAAGTGAATCAGGAGTGTAATGAAAATCATGTTCCTAAGGAAATAAAGAAGAAAAAGATGAAGGAACATGACATTAAAGTGGTTGTGTCTCAGATTCATCAGATATTTTTAGATAACTCTGTTAATGAATGCATGGGAAATGTTGAGCCATTTTTCTTAAGCATTTTGGTGAATGGTAAGACATTGAAGAATTATATGATTGACTCTGGTGCTTCTAGTACTATTATGCCTTTTTAAATAATGAAAGGATTAGGTCTAAAGGTGGGCACTACTCAAGGAAGATGATGTGCCATGGATAAGAGAGAAGTTGCAGTCATAGGCACTATTAATACCCTGCCCTATAGATTGATAGCCTATCCCAACAAAGAACTCACTATGAGTTTATTGGTTATTGATATACCTCCTCAATATGGCATGTTATTATCTAGAAAATGGAGTGCTACCATGGGAGGAAGTTAACAATGTGACTTATCATTTGCTACTTTTAATATTGATGGAAATTTTGTGAAGATCAACAGAGAGCCAAAAAGCATATATATCATAGTAGAGGAAGTTGAAGATGATATGACAAATTTTGTGGATATAGATGTTAATGCATTTAGAGCTGAGGTCTTAACTCTAAAGAAAAACAAGCAAAGATCTCAGATAGAGATGGAGGTTGATACAAAGACAGATAAAGGTGACTTATGGGCCATGTTCTTTGATGGTGCTCATTGCAAAGATGGAGCAGGTGCAGGTATTTTATTAATCTCTCTTGTTGGGGTAACCTACAAATTTTCTTTCACATTGAATTTCCCTTATACTAATAATACAGCAAAATATGAGGTTTTGTTGTTAGGACTTAGACTGGCTCATAAGCATGGGATAAAGTGTTTGCATGTGATAGGGGATTCTGAGTTAGTTGTATCTCAGGTGAGAAATATTTATGTGTCAAAGAATAAAAGGCTAAAATAGTATAGAAATGTAGTATGGGATAATCAATGAAATAACCTCTATGAGGTGTAGCATGAAAAGAAGCACCAGAATCTAAAACCCATGAATCATCAACACTTTCTAAAGATAGAAGCAAAGCATCCTCTTCGGATTTGTTACTTACCAAATTTACCTCCTTGTCTCCATCTGATTTATCTCCTTCATTTTTCTTTTGATTCCAGTAATCTTTCTTTTTATGACCTAGTTTCCCACAATACCAATAGTCATTTGGTCCTCTCGATTGAGACCTCTTCCCCTTTGACTTTCCTCTTGATTTCCCATTATTTCCAGAGTTACTTCCTCTCTTAGTTGTTCTGCCCCTGCTTTGTGCATTCAAAGCACTTCCTGATGTAGATCCACCTGAGGATTTCCTACGAGTTTCCTCACTCAAAAAAATACTAATCACATCTTCACATTTTAGGGTACTAGATCGAGGAATAGAATTACTCACCACCATTACCAAGTCATTCTAGCTTTCAGGCAAAGAACACAAAATCAAGAGAGCCCTAATTTATTCATCAAAATTGATACCCACAGAAGATAGCTGACTAGTAATAGTATTAAACTCATTTAAATAATTTGCAATAGATCCACCTTTTTCCATTTTCATATTAAATAAAAGCTTCATGAGAAATACCTTGTTTGAAGTGGAGGGCTTTTCATACAGTGTCGCTAGGGTTTTCATCAACTATTATGTCATCTTTGTTTTTTGTAATATTAAATGCCACTGATGGTGCCAAGCATAACTAAATGCTTTTGAGTACCTTTCTATCCAAAAGATCCCATTCAGCATCTAACATAGATCCCTGATTCTTGGCTTTGCCTTCTAACGGCTTCCATAAATCCTTCTGATATAGATAGTCTTCCATTTGCATCTTCCATAACTAGAAGTTCTACCCATTAAACCTATCAACCCTCAGCTTACCCTCATCGACCATTGCTCCCACTCAACTGTGAGACTTTCCTGCAAAGGATAACTGAAAGACAACCTCGCTCTGATACCACTTGTCAGGATAAACCACAAACAGAAATAAAAAACTACATGCAAATATAACCAATAACAGAAAATAATAGATCACACATAAATGAACACAAGACACCAAGATTTAACATGGTTCACCCAATCCCTGGGCTATGTCCACCAAATAGCAAGTCTGATCTTATTACAATCCAGTGACTACAACCTGGTTACAATCTGTAATCCCTTACAGCTCAATACCGCCGCAAGAAGCAATTTTGCATTGCAACATAATGAAAATACCTAACCCTAAACCCTTTTATACAAGTATTTAATGTCATTTTAGGGTTACAACATGTCGGCCATATGTTGGCTACAACGTCGGCCACAACCCACTAATTATGAAGTATGTACAGTACTTTCCTGATCAGTCACCATAATCTAACAAATAGGTGGAGGTAAGTTCGAAGGTGGAACTAAGGAAGATGATGAAATTTGAAATGGGAGTAGCAGAATTCTTGTTATCCCATTAAAATTGAGAGGCTTTCCAAAGTGACTAAGTTCTAGGAACTTGTATCCACTGGGTGAAGACCTTTAAGTTTGCTGAAATGGAGATGATGGATCAAGATCTCCTAGTTTGTGTTAACTCTAAAGAAACACACCTCTAAAAAGAACACCTCTTTAAAGATCCCATCTGCACACCTTCTAAGGTAACAAACTTGGAAAATTTTTGAACATCTAAAATTTTTAGAATTCTCAAACGACAACTTGGGTTTTTGGGCAGAAAGGTTATAGGCCCTCCTTCTAGTGCAACTTCTGTTGACATGTCATTTTGCATGATGCTTAAAAACATAAATCCTTTTGAATCTCTCTCTTGAAAAATTGATCAGTGACCAACTCCAAGGTTCCAAATAGTTTCTTTTCAACTTGTTGGACAACTCAATTGAAGATAAATGTGTATATTCACAAGGAAGCCTTTGCTGGTACGAACCAATCTGCAAAACTTTGTTGAAAATGTAACCACAAAGGAAGATATATTTTTGTATTTTATGTTTTATGATGAATGCAATTTTATCAATGCAACTATATGAATCCCTATTTAACCAAGTGTTTCAAAAATAAATAACAAAGATAGCGTAATGAGAGATTAAAGCAAATAACTTAAAAGGGAAATTCTTAACAGACATAAACCAAAGTAACAACATGCCTATGAATTAAATTATCAAATGGATCATGGTAGGAAACAAATGAAATTAGGAGCAACTCTTCCTCAACTCCATTGATGCAATCATTGATGGGAACTTCAATAATAACTAAAAGATGTTTCACATTTCATCAAATCATGAGGCAACGGAAAGTGCACTCACACAAGTCAAAATACTATGCAAGAAAAAAGATGATCCTTTCTCCAATTCATCACAACAATGGAATTCATTAAGACAAGGCAAACACTAAAACTAAAAGATTGCACAATTGTAACAACACAATAAAACCATTGGCTCCATTATTATTCATGAACATGTATTCACAAAAATGGCACATTCCAGCATGAATAACTAGACTCAAAATGAGAGCACCAATAGCATATATTATTGCATCAAAATAATGGCCTAGAGTACATATTACATCCATGTATTTAAAATAAATCCTCTCCTCCCTTTATATTAGGAGTGAGAGATCTGTTAATGAAAACTCATGCTAAAAACCTAATAAAACAAAGCTAATTATATACAAACTCACTCTCTAAATGGTGCTAAGTAGGTCTCCACCCTTGTTTATATCAAATAATGGGTGCATGCACCTTTACATGACTTAAAAGAATAAAATAATGAGAAGAAGATAGAAGCCATGAGATGATCTAGGAGCCTCTAGGAGCTTTAAAAATGGAAGCCCAGCCTTCTCTAGGTGTCTCTAAGAGTTGAACTACCATCAAAATTAGTTTCTAATGCATGTAATGCTCTAAAATAACAACTAGCAGTTAACTATTGGTGCACTACTTCTTCAAATTTTTGGTGCACCTCTGAGAAAAGCGCACTTGCACACCTTAGTGACAGGATCCAAAAATCCAAAATTTCTTCTAATTTTCACAACTAAATTTCCAACATCTAATTTTTCTTCCCCTTTATACCAAAATTATGTCTAGATGTTTGCTTTTAAACTTCTTTATTATCTCCCCTACTTTGCTAACCTCTAGTAAATCTAATCAATCATACTTATTCTTAACTACTTGTCAATAGTTGCTTGCTTCTATTCTGGTTTCTGCAAAATCCTCAAGTTTGGTGTCTAATTCCAATAATGCCTCTTTGGTTTTAAATGCTTATCTTATATCATATTTTGATGATGAATTTTCAAATGTATCTCTAAATTATTGAACCACTATTTGCACTAAGGAAATCTTGAACTTCGACTTATCTTCAAAAATCTCAAGGCTAGTGGCATTGTACTACTTATCTACTTCCAAAAATTGTTCTTAAGCCTTATTTTGTATCTGTTGATATCCTTCATGTAGTACCTCCATAACATTATTCCCTAACAATAATTTTTCTATCCAATCATTATCTAGCTCTTAAGGGGAGTATATCTCTATTAGCATTCGTTAGCTTTTCCCATTGATAGATCTGAGTGCTTGTAAGTCATTAGCCCAGTTACACACTTCATCCATTAACCCAAAATCTTGGTTTATGATGGAAACCAATTTTTTAGAATTGGTCTAAATTTTGTGCAATAAGATCAAATTTCCCTGTATTATCTACACTCCCCTCTCCTCAAAATTGTAATGCCACTACTGGCACACATCCAAAATTGAATCCAATTATTTCCCTATTTGCTTCCTTCCAAGTGTAGCTCCAAGAGAGATCTCAAGATTATCTAGGTCTATAGGTCCCACCACCTCATTTAGGTATCCTCTCAATATCTCAGTTTGCTTTCACAACATTATCAACTCTGACTCATCTTGATCTATGTGTTTGAACACTTTCTTGAGGCATGTAGTAATCAAGACCTTTGTCATATCCACCGTGGGCTTTCTCAATATCACCTCCTTCATCTAGTAATCCTTTGAAGTCAATTCTTTGGTATTGGCATGAGGAGGGGGGATGGTGATATGTGCTAGAAGGTCCTAATCTTGATTCTTCATAATGAAGGCAAGTGTTCTGGCATCACCCTTAGGTGGCTCAAGCTTCTAGAATCATTACTTTTACCAATTATTTCATTCCCTCCTCTTCTATTAGTTCCATCTACTTCTTTTATCAAAACACGACCTCCTTCTTCAACCATGATGGTTTAGTTCCCATTGGTGACATGTATTGTGCTAAAGAATTTGGTTCTGAAGCAAGCTCCTTTCCCTTATTACTCCTCTCTAGAGTCTTCTCGTGTTGAGGAAGATCTTCAGAGAGAGTTTCTATATTATGTTGGGCTAAGGACCTAGCCTCTATATCTAGAGGAACTTGTTGAGTTTCTTTTGTTATCTTTCCTTTTTCAAAAACTTCATCATCATGCAACTATTCATATTCTCCTTCCTCTATTTCCTAATTTTCTGATGCTACTATAATTTTTGAAGGAGTTGAAGCTATTGACCCTTTATCCATTACTATCATGTCCTTTGCTAGAGGTGAAGGAATTTCAAGATGTCCTTAAGGTAGAGGAGGCAACTAATTCTAATCCTCCCCTAATGGATCATTCCTAGGAGTATCCATTATTTTATCTCCAACCATCTTGGTGCATACGGGCATAAAATCAAAATCTAAGAAGTCAAAAATGTTGCCTCCCTCAAATTCAATTTCCTCTATCCATTTTTTTTGCTCATCTTTAGAAGTTTCATCATTGATAGGCTCCTTATGGACAGATTGAGGTTTTTGAGTAGAGCTTCTCCTTCTCTCTTCTTCGGGAATAGTAACCAAGTGAGTTCTTTTGTTCAAAGGATCAAACTTAATGTGTTCCCTTTGTTCCTCATCTTCCACTTTAGGGATAGTTTTGAGCACCTATGGAAAGGGAGTGTTCTTCATTTTAATTTTCTTCTTTTTACACCTACCACCATTATTTTTGTCTGGGATCTCTTAAGCACTAAAGGGGAAGCTTCTTCTTCTGAGGCTCGAGGAGGTAGAACCGATTCTTGTTGTTGAGGTTCATGTTGGTGTTTCTCTTATTGAGCTTGTTCTAGCATTGTTTGGCTTCTTCTTATTGGGCAACTAGTTCTCCTTAAGCTTTTGTTTCCTGAGCCTCGACCACTTGCTTTCTTTCCCTAGGGGATGCCCTTTTCTTCTTACCAATGCCTTTTTTAGTCTCAAAATACTTGACCTCCTACTCATGTTGGTGTACCATTTTTGGACTCACTAGTGATTTGGCAGGGTAGGTCAGAATTGTGACTTTTGTTCCCTTTCCCTTCTTTGGTTTGGCTATAGCTTGAAGAGGTATGGCCCAGAGAACTGGATCCATCCAATATGGTTTTTTGATCCATTCTCTCATAAGTTCGACCACATGTCAACCTTGATGATCTATATCATCATTCTCATCATGCCATATTTCTACATTCATAAGGCCCCTGGCTTTACTGAGGAGAAGAATTTAACATCTAATATCATCTTTCATGACCCCTGTGTCATATCCACCTTTCCTACTCTTTGGCCCAAGGGTGTCCTGTCAATTAAGTATGTAGATTATAGTGCCTCTCCCATTTTATTTCTATAATTCATCCGGATGGATGCAACCTTGTTGATATTTTGTTGTGATGAGATTGTGATTGGGATGATAAGTGGTCTACACCCTGAGGTGATTGGATTTATGTTATTGTATCAGTTGCTTGATTAAGCTTTTGGTTGATTCTGTGATTATGATGTGTTAGATGGTTCACTGAGGTTTGTGCCAATGGTTACTAAGATCGATGTGGTATCATGATGTGGTTCCATGATTACCCAGAGATGTGTATAGAGATTGCACTGTGTATTATTACCCTAGTACACTAGACTAGGTTCTTGTAGCAATGGTTAGTCATCTATATGACCGTGTTCACATATATATTTTAAGTGCTTATTCATGTTATTTAAACAATCATTATTAAATGCTTAAATAATTAGAAATGGATATGTCAAATTCATTGGTTATGTGTTGTGGATATTTACCTTATTATATTGTGATCCGAGAGATACTTGTTACTCATGTTATGTTTTACATTGAGATGACTTGAGTTTGGATGTTATGTTTTGATTTCAGTATCACGGATGTTAGACTACTATGCTATTCAGTTGATCATATTGCATGATGATGCCATTTTGAGATGACAATATGTTTTATGATTATATATGGTTATCTAGTATTTGGACATATCTCTGACTATATTATGTAATGGATTTAAGGCTATGGTTATTGACTTCATTATTGCTTCATTACGATATATGCAAACGTGAGTGATGTAAATGGATTATTTTAGTATAATTGAATAAATGGTTAAATTAGGTGATTTAATGCATTTATTGCTTTGGCTAAGTTACTATGTGTAATTGCACTTGATCGTGTATTTTATGTGCAAGATGTATATCCCTGGTAGTGGCACATGGAGTTAGTGATTCAGCTGGTCATATTTTACCAATGTCATCCTTGTATGGTTGACGTATCTTTTGTTAAATTTTTTAATTAAATCTTCTAGTGATTTGATAAATCTAGACTGATTTGCATTATGTGATTAGACCAATGAGTGTGTCTGTGCATTTAGAGTTTTGCATTATTGGGAAGCTTTTTATAGAAATTTCTATGATTTTGGGCTTTTGGGCTTTATTTAATTGATTTTTAATTTCTGGCAGCTTTTTCATAGATGAATTCTTATTTCTAAGAATAGTCTATTTTCGTTTCGGTCAATTCGGGGTTTAACTAGGTTGGCTGGTTACTTGCCCTAATCAATTATTCACTTGAAAAGTGAATAAGTATCCAAAAAGGAATTTAATTCTTCACTTCTCACTTTTTAATTAGAAAGTTTGAGAGTAAAACCCAAAATCCTCTTCATGAGGATTTACTATTTTGTTCGTTGTGGGAGCTATGGGTGTAGGATCATTACAAGACCTTAGAGGAGACCTTAGATTGCCGCAATTTTTGGCTACTTCTTCGAGATTTTTATTTTATGGTTTAGATTCCCATTTTTCCCTCTTGGATGTGAGGAAGGGCTCTCTCATTTTATTGTTTATGCTTTGTTTCAGCTTCTCTTTTTGGTAGTCATTTGTTAGGAGGCTAAGAACTAGTGTTCCCCTTTGTTTCTATATGCTAGCTCTACCCTTTTGGGTTGGTATGAGAATTTCCCTATTTTTCACCCAGATTTTATTTGATATTTGTGGCTTTTGTGCCCTAAGATCAAATGGGTTCTAATTTCTAAGTTTTTGAGTTTTGAGGTTTTTTGCCTCCATTTATGTGCCGCCCTATTTTCTTAAGTTTTCTTGGCATGATGTTGGTCATGGACCTGGATCATCCATTGGCATGCCAGTTAGATTATTGTTGCACTTTTATGCATTGGGATGTGTGTTACATCCATACTCCTAACTTTGTGTTTGGTTGAGTGATTTATACCTGATGTTATTCTTTCTTTTGGACCCTTATTATTTCATGGACACTATGATTTGTGTAGAATACATACTCTTAGATTAAGGTCGATTGAGTGAGTTCATGATGTTTGGTCTTATTGCATCATTGGGATTTGTGTAGAATCCATACTCCCAAATTGAGGCCGGTTGAGTGATTTCATGATGTATGGTTTTATTGTCTTTGGGATTCATGTAGAATCCATCCTCTTGAGTTGCTTTCAATTGAGTGATATTTTTCTTGTGTTCTCATCCAATCCTTGTGTTATGATCTTCATAATGGTGGTGTGCCAAAAATGAGTATGTGCACATACATTTTTTGGGTGACTTGCAATGCTCATTCTTTCATGGTACTTCTGGGAGTTATGATCATTGGGGTTGGGTTGGGAATATGCATGCCTATGGGCACTCATTGTTGGATGAGCATGAGTAGGGTAGGGTAGCATATGGAGGGGGCTTCTATCTCACAGCCTAGTGACCATGTCCTAAAGGGTTGGTAGAGGAAGTTTTAATCAAGTGATGACTAAAGAAATGTGTGAGTGGTAATAAAACAAAAGATAATAAAATGTGTGCGTGGGGTCTTCCATTGAGGAGTTGAAATGCATGATCCAAGGTTGGGATTTTGGATACCAAGTGATTCTCCATGATGTCATCCCCTACATAGTAACCCATTGAGTGTCTAACTAGGACCTATACTTTATGCATTGTCTCATAATCTTGGTTTTAGTCATCATTATTGTCTAGCATGAGTGTTAGCCATGGACATTGTGCTTTATGTGTGTTTTTGGTTAGATCATTATCTCCATCAGCATGGTAGGAGTGGACCTATGGGTTCCATGTGGTTGGGAGGAATAGCTACTTTCACCACTGCTAGGGAGTGGTGTACAGAGACTGTCTTTCTTCCTAGTGTAACCGTTGTTGGATATTTTCACTTGACACTTTAGGTTCCAGAGTATGCTTTCTTGTGATTTATGTTTTCATTGGAATGCTTGGATATCATGTTTAGATTATGCTAGTTTATTTGATGCATTCCTATATTATGATGTATAGCATATGATTAGATGATGTGAATTGCTACATTGGAGAATCTTATGCTTTACTTCTAGCATGTTAGATTTCCTTATTCTTATGTTGTAGCACATTTTAGTAGTGACGTCCTCATAAGATAGCTCTATCGATCTGGTGAGTGGTTTGGGATGTTATGCATGGGGATGGCTAGGAACCACAATGGCCTCATGATGCTATTACAATTAGGAGGAACCATGCACTTAGTTTTTTATTTTAGTACATTGTGATGTTGCTTCTGTACACTACAATGTTGCTTTTAGTTATTTCCCTTCACTACTATATTAGATGGTTAGATGCAATTTTCATCTTCCAATTATTTAATTTGAGTTTCTTTGCCTCGATTGTGGATCCAGTACTCCCCAATGTGGAGGAAAATTATTTTAATAGCTTTTTATCTTTATGTTTTTTGGCTTGCTATTTTGTATCCTTGCATGAAATTGTACTTTCTTGTGTGAGAATGCAATTGTTCCCATGGTGTGTTGGGTTTCCTTGAGTGGCTTGTGGTGAATCCTCGTCTGAAACCCTACACCAGTGCAATGCTTTGACTGTTGATCCTAGCATGTCCTCGCATGAGATGGTGTTTCCTCGTGTGGCTTAGTATACTTTCTCATGTAAAGAGGTGCTTCCTTGCACGACACTATCAATTGTTATTTTCTTGCATGAAAAATAGGAGGCATCTCCGCTATTTTTTGAAGAATGCAATTTGGACTTTTGAGTACCCTTTAGGAATGCTAGTGGTTCCATGATTCGACAAATCAAATATTTTGTGTTCTAATATCATCTTTGGCTTTCATTCTTCAATTTGATTGTGTCAATTAGGTTGTGGTGTTTGGAGATCCATTGGTTGCTAGGATTGTTGGTGAAGTCTTCCATTGCAATCTTTGTGATCCCTATATGATGTTGTCATGTGCATTCATACTTGTAAAAAAAAATATCTTGGCTTGTATTGAATCCTCGTTCCAAGGATCTCTGAGCGGGGCTTTACATAGATTGCACCAATTCCTTGGCCTTTTTATCATTTTCTCTATACCATTTGTCTACACCTTCATAAGATATTTGAAGGTATTGGTCTACCTTAAGGAGGTTGAAAACTTTCTCAATATCTTGTGGCCTGAGGTCAAGAATTATCTTCTCTGTCACACTCTTCCCGACCTTCTCATCTAGCATGTAGTGTTCAGCTAATGTCATGATTAACTTAGAGGATTGAACTGATATAGGATGTGAAGCAACATTCACTAACCCACTCCAGATCAAGGTTGACAACATTTCTAACCTTTTTTTTTTGTTGCAGAGGGTCAAGAAAACATTCCAATCAATGTGGCCAAGTTATGTATCTCGGATCTCTGTCTGTTTATCCTAGAATTAGGATTTCTTCGAAGCTCCTTGGTATGTGAATGCTACTAGTTTTGGTGTTATCTTTTCTACCATAAAAGATGATGATGATTCCATTGCATTCACACAAAGGGAGAAATATTAGTATCTTTATGTAAGAAGAACTTAATGATGCTTAGTCGGGACCCAAACTGATGAAAAACTAAGTGAAAACCAACTAAAATGATCAAAAAAACTAATCTAGACCCCTCAAATGCCTCTTATGCACACTATCGCACATACGCATATTGCACAAGTGCACATTTAAATTGCATTTTAGATAACAAAGTGCTCACGTTGCTCACCTATGCAATTTGTGTCTATGTCTTAAATGGGGAGGTTGTATTTAGGTGTGCATCTTTGCACCTCTTAAGGGTGTTCATATGCACACCTCTTGAGGGTGTGCATGTGCACACCTCCAAGAGTACATTGGTTTACCTTTTTCAAATGTCTTTGTGGAGGTGTGGATGCAGAGCTTTGGACTTGGCATGGGTGCAAAGGTGTGGTCATCGAGAAGGAGGGAGAAAGTAAGTGAAGAGGAAGGAGGAGGGGATCTATTTATAGATCATGGAACACACATTGTGCACCTCAAAGGGTGCACAAGTGTACTTTTAGTATTTTTTAATAAAATCCCCCAAAATTGATCCTTTTGCCCCTCTTTCCTACCTAACACTACCTGACAAGAGACCAAGTGGTGGTCTAGACCTTGATTGTGTGCCTTGTAGAGGTATTGAAACTAGGGGGTCCCCATTTTGTGACTCAAAATGGGGTGTGTGTTGTGAGTCCACAAAAAATATTTCAAACTTTTCATAGATTGCCTGACACATCAAAGACAATATAGGCAAGTGATGTAGGAGCATCCTAGGCTTTCTTGCAATCCTGAATGTTGGAGCCGAGTGCCAATGTTTCTAATTTTTTGTTGCTGCTAAGCTGGTTAGTGTATGTCGAGTTACTATAGCTCTAGTGGATACCAAGTTACTATCACTCTAATGGATGTTGAGTTACTGTAGCTCTAATGGATGTCAAGTTACTATAGGTTCTAGTGGATGTTGATTTATTGTAGCTCTAATGGATGCTAAGTTACTGTAGCTCCTAGTGGATGCCAAGTTACTGTAGCAATCTTGTGTTGACCGAGTGTTCCTTTATGTGTTGAGTGAACCTATTGGTGTTGAGTTTTCCTGTGGATGTTGAGTGTTCCTATATGTGCCAAGTGTCAGGATTGGTCTTGGTTTTGTTTATGCTGAGTTGTCTATGAGCCAACTTTTGGCATTTAATTTATGTATGGGTATTTAATTTATGTTGTGGCCAACTTGTGGCTTGACATATATTTAATGTAAGGGATTTAATTTAGTTTTTAATGAGTTGGGTCAACTTGTGGCTTAGTTGGGTATAAGTAAGGGGTTTTGTGGAGTCTTTAGGGAGGAGTTATCATTCAAACTTGGAGAAGGGGATGAAGTATGGATAAAAATTCTGAAGAGCTAGGGCTGGGGCTTGAGAACTAGAGGATCGCTTGGTGGACTTGAGGCTACAAGTGTGGATTTTCTTAGTGTTCTTATCTAGTTGTGTATCTAGACTAGCTAGGATTGGATTTGTAAGTTGGATCTTGTGGATCTTGTAGAACTAATTTTGTAATTGTTGATTATAGTTGGCCCTAACCTAGAAGGCCTTACAGTCAGGCATATTGCATGTAATTAGTTATATCTATGAATAAAGAGTTGTGATTTGGTATCAGATATTACATTATTGTTGTTTAGTTGTTGAGTTTCCACTATGTAGTTATTTGATGGGGGTTTGGACATCTCCTTTGGGGTTCTCTTGCCTTGCATTGCATTAGATGGTATCAGAGCGAAGGTTATTCCTCTATGTGTTGATAGATTGCTGAAGTTGAGGTAGCTTACACCATGATTTGCAAAGAAGGTTGATCTTGTGGCTATTGATCTTTTGGATTGGTGGATTTTTTGCTTAGTGTTTGCTAAAATTTTGGAAGATATCTCCAAGAAGATTGGACCCTAGGGCAATTGATGATCTTAGTGATGTTGTAGAAGAATGGATCTTAGAGAAGGTTAAAGTAGATTTTAGATTTTAGATGGTGGAGGTTAAAGCTAGTTTCAGATCTTAGATAGCATTGATGAAGAGTGACATGATTACTAAAATTGTAAGTGCTTTACATGGTGTACCTAGGCATGTGGGTACTAAAGGTAGTTACAAAGAAGTTACTGAAGACTTCAAAGTTGCTAGATTGAGTGTTGAGGATAGAATTGATCGTGTAGAGAGACCTATTAGAATTAGGGCTGGCCAGTTTGCTAGAATTAAATCTTAGTTGAAGCTAAAGCATAAGATGGAGTTTTCTAATTTCTAGGGTACTTTGAATCTTGAAGACCTAATTTATCAGATTGGCAAATTGGAAGACTACTTTGAGCTTGAGGATATTGAGGATCCACTCAGAGTGAGGTTCACACAAACTAAGTTGAAAGGACATGTTGCACTTTGGTAGAAAGAATTACAAAGAGACAAAGAAGAGGAAGGTGAAATGAAGATCTCTAGATGGAGATTGATGGTGACTAAGTTGAAAGCTAAGTTCATTCTTGATGATTATGAACCTGAGTTGTTTAAAGGGTTGAATTTGAAATATAAGGATACATCTGTAAAAGATTATACTGAGGAGTTCTACAAGTTGACTATTTGGTCTGGTCATAGAGAATCATCAAAGGAAAAGGTAGTGTGATATATTAATGGTGTGAGATTCAATATTCAGGATGAGGTTGGTATGCTGTATATTTCTTCAATTAAGGATGCTTATCAGTATGCTTTGAGAGTAGAGGAGAAGCTAAAGAGGAAGAATCAAGGTATTTCCTGAGGGAAGGAGAAGAAATATAGCTTAGCACAAGCTAAATTGAAAGAAGAAGGTGAACCAAAATCTGTTGAATAGAAAAGAAGGACAAGTGGAGGTGGGTTCAAAGGTAATTGTTTCAAGTGTGGTCAAGAACAAAATAGATCTTTTGAATGTCCAATTGGGAGGACAACTACTATTGTGAATGAGGTTGCAGTCTAGGATAGTCAGCTTGAGCAAGGAGAGAGTTTGCTAGCTCAGTGAGTACTAGTTGGTGAGAGGACATTAGATTCTTATTAAAGGACTAGTTTGTTTAGGACTTGTTGTAAGTTTGGTGGTAAAGTTTGCAAGGTGATTGTGGATGGTGGTAGTATTGATAACCTAATTGCTAAGGAGATGGCTCAAAAACTTTGTTTGAAGAGAGTAAGACATCCTTATCCTTATAGGATTGGTTGGTTGTAAGGTGAACATGCTTTGGAAGTGAGGAAGCAATGCCTTGTTGATTTCCAGATTGGGTAGTATAAGGATCAAGTGTTGTGTGATATTATTTTTAATAAGAAAAATAGGTTTTCAAGGGAGTCTAAAACCCTTTACAAATCATAAAATTTTCAAAGAAGCCCAAACCAAACAAAACTACAGACCAAAGGTGTAACAGGTCACCCACCATGACACAGTGACCAAGGTGGCATCATAGATAACATAGTACTCATTAGCCACACAAGTAGGTTTTGATTGGGCACCTAAAACCCTTAACAAGTTTTTAAGGGTGCCTATAACCCTACACAAAATAACAACTCAAGGTGGAATAGGTCACCAAACAAAAGATGACCAAGGTAGCAACACATATAAAATAGAACACTACAGCCATAAAAATAGGTTTTGATCAAACTCCTAAAACCCAATGGTGAGACACACTACAAAGAACTATAGGCCAAAAGAGCCAGGGGACACTACAGAGGACAATAGGCCAAAAGCCAAGAGATTCAAAAAAAGATAGCCACTTTAGACTTTCCCTTTTGACCCCCTCTTTTTGGACCGTAATGCCATATCAAAAGTGGGATTGGAGGGCTTGACCTTTTCTCCTTTTACTGTGGTCCATCCATCCTCCACCAAACTAGCAGCCTTCTGCCATTGAAAATCAGCACCATCACAACTAGAACCTAAAACTCCCAAAGCTAGGGAAAAGGTCACAAAAGAGGAAGTGATAGCAGAAACCTAAGACGGAGCAGTAGCACCCTGAAAAGGAACCACATGAGGAGCCACCTTAGAAACACTAGAAAACAAGATAGTAGAATCTAGAGACAGACCAACTACCACCACAAAAGGAGTCAAAGGTGAATCCACCATCAATATGCTAGGAGTGGATGAAATAATAGAGATAGTAGCTGAGTCCATACTAGAAACTAGGAGAGATGGACCAGCTGCCACCACAAAAGGAGCCAAAGGAGTGGATGGACTAACAGAAATAGCAGCAGAATCCACACCAAAAATTGGGAGAGCAGAATCTAGAGACGAACTAGCAGCTAGGGTAGGAGAGACAATAGTATTAGCCACCACCATAGGGGAAACATGCAAAATAGCATAAGAATCCACCTTCAAAGTATCCTGAGAAGAAACACCCAACCCATCCCCAATAGAGGGAGCTTTCTAAACAAAATAGTGATCATCCAAAACCACCTTCCACCAAGAAGGTAACTTATTCGATCTAACCTTTCCAGTGGAGCATCTCGCTATGAGGTGGCCAATCTTTTGGCATATCTGACATTTGAATGGGATTCCCTCATTATTAAGAAGCTAATTCCAAGAGCCACTAGGAGAGACCAATTTAATCATTTCTAGGAGCCCCTTAGATACATCTATCTCCACAAGGATGTGTGCAAATGTCATCTGAAACACATTGCAAGATGCAGCATCAACCATCAAAAAATCCCCTAGGACATTTCCCATGGCCTCCAAAACTAACTTGATCCATAAGTGAAGGGGAAGGTTAGGCAGCCTTACCCACAAAGGAATCTTGTTAAATGATTCAGTAGATAGATCAAAACCTGCATACCGAGATTTAGCCATAAGGGAAACCTCTCCTCCCAAGAGAAACCATGCCTTAGGATGGCATTTCAACCCTCCATAGAAACAAATTTCACAATGAAAAATCCCTTTTCCATAGGGAAAATCTGGACAATACCTCAAACTAAAGGCTCCCAAAATTTGGAAATCCAAGTATGTATATCTAACAGAGAGGGCCAAAAACCCCTAAAAAAAAATATGGCAGCAGTAGAGGAGTAGTCCTCCACTTGAGTAGAAATCTCATGAACAATATCAAAGTCAAGAATAATCACAGGGTTACTTATTATAATAGGCACAACAACGCAAGTCCCTCAACACATAGCCTGACCACTAAGACTAGCCTCATAGGTAGCCACATTAGCATAGGAAATGGCCAAACCATCCACAGCTCCTAGGGAACAAATATCCCCACCAGGAGTAGGAGAATCCCTAGCTCGAAAAGCCACAGTAGAAACCACATCAGGACTGAAAGCTGGAGCTACCACTATAAAGCCAGATGCAAGAGTCGAAGCTAGACATAGGAGCCAGACACAAGAACCAAAGTCAGATGCAAAAGTTAGACTTTGGAGCCAAAGCTAGATGTAGAAGCCCTAGCGAAAGCTGAAGCTAGATGCAGAAGGTCTAGTGGGATCTGAAGCCAGATGCAAAAGTTGGACATGGGAGCCAAAGCTAGACACAAAAGTTGGATGCAGGAGCCAAATTTGAACACAAAAACCCTACCAGGACCCTTATTGTGTGATATTATTGACATGAACAGTTGTCATGTGTTACTTGCAGACCTTGGCAGTATGATTGTAGGGTTGTGCATAATTGTGTTAGGTATGTGTTTACTGTTGAGAAAGGTGGCAGGAAGTTTTCCCTGGTTCCTTTTTAGAATGAAGAGCTTGAAAGGAGGAACCTGAGTATTAGCAATTGAGTTGAGTTGGAAGATTTTGAGAAGGTTAGAGATCAATGTGGAAAGTAGACCTATAGCACACCTCAAATGGATGTGAAGAAGCAGAAGAAGAACAGGGGAAAGAGTGTACAAGTTGAAGATTTAGAAGATATGTATGTGAAGTATCAATTTGGGATTTATGTGTTGAATCCTAGAAGATGTTCTTCCAGTTACTAGAACGTATTTTTGAACTTGGGGTGTTTGATATAGGAGCATCCTAGGCTTTATTGCAATCCTACATGTTGGAGCTGAGTGCCAGTGGTTTCCAATTTTTTGTTACTGCCAAGCTGGTTAGTGTATGCCGAATTACTATAGTTGTAGTCGATGTCAAGTTACTGTAGCTCTAATGGATGTCAAGTTACTATAGCTCTAATGGATGCCAAGTTGTTGTAGCTCTTAGTGAATGCCAAGTTACTATATCTCTAATGGATGTCGAGTTACTGTAGCTCCTAGTGGATGCTGAATTACTGTAGCAATCTTGTGTTGACCAAGTGTTCCTTCATGTGCTAAGTGAACCTGTTGGTGCCAAGCTTTCCTGTGGATTCTGAGTGTTCCTATGTGTATTGAGTGCCAGTATTGGTCTTGGTTTTGTTTGAGTCAAGTTGTCTATGAGTGAAATTTTGGTATTTAATTTATGTATGGGTATTTAATTTGAGTTGTGGCCAACTTGTGGCTTGACATATATTTAATGTGAGGGATTTAATTTAGTTTGTAATGAGTTGGGCTAACTTGTGGCTTAGTTGGGTATAAGTAAGGGGTTTTGTGGAGTCTTTAGGGAGGATTTATCATTCCATCATGAGAAGGGGATGAAGTATAGATGCAAATTTTGAAGAGCTAGGGTTGGGGCTTGAGAACCAGAGAATCGCTTAGTGGACCTAAGGGTACAAGTGTGGATTTTATTGGTGTTCTTATCTAGTTGTGTATCTGGAGTAGCTAGGATTGGATTTGTAAGTTGGATCTTGTGGATCTTACAGAAATTATTTTTTATTCACTATTTGTAGTTGGCCCTAACTCGGAAGGCCTTACAGCTGGGCATATTGCATCTAATCAATTATATCTATGAATAAAGAGTTGTGATTTGGTACTAGATCTTGCATTTTTGTTGTTGAGTTTCCATTGTGTAGTTATTTGCTGGGTGTTTGGACATCTCCTTTGGGGGTTCTCCTACCTTGCACTACATCAGCAAGAGTAGATAAGCATGAGCAACACATGCTCAACTCTAGTGGTTATTCAAAACCTTCCACACGATTTGTAAGTATTATTAAATAAAAATCCTTATGAAAATATTTATAAATTGTAATCAATTTAGTTTTGATGGAACAATGTAACAAAAATTCATGATACCAAGCAAAAATGTAGGGCTTGGAGTTCAAAAGAAAGCTCTCAAAAGAAGACAAACAAATAGCCTTCAAACAAGGATATTGAGTCGTGGATGAATAGTTAAAGGATAAGAGTGAACAAGGTTCTATTGAGGGATCTATCACAATAAATAAGCCAAATGATTTTTATTTCAAATAGAAAACTTTACAAATTAGTGTATTTGATGTTAAGTTCCAACATAAAATGAGTATAATTATATTAAGTAAGAAAATAATGATAAAAATGTTGATGACATTGGAATGTAGACTGCAAATCTTGGTACACCACCTGAGCATGATGAAGTTGCTAGTTCGGATGTGCATCATAGTGGTCAAGGTATATACTTTGTATTATAATTTTTATATGTAATTATTATTAGAAGTAAACATCTTAAATTGAAATTGGGGTAGTAATAAAAATTTAATTGCAATAGGCATTTGGATTAATGAAACATTTTGTATTGTATCTATAGAGGACATAGAGGTTTCTATTCATGATAAGCACATTGAGATTGAGGCAACTAGACAAGATGATGTAAATAGAGTCATCGTTATGTTCTTTAAAAAATTGAAATACTTGTAACAATTATAATAAAATGTTTTTGATTTAACCCTTTTATTTGTTATTGTAGAGGACCCCCCTTTTCATCATGAGAAAAGGACTAGGCATGTGCAAATGAGATCATGAGAAGAGCCAAAAAGAATAATTGTTGAGGGAGGAAATGATGATGATGACATGGATGATCCTCTTCAAGAATTTAGGAATTCCAAAAAAGCAAAGAAAAAAATGTTTATCATTTATGCAAATTAATTGATAATGACTTATTTATATGTTTCAATGAATTTGATTATGTGTTAATGAATGTTCATGAATTATATAATATGTTAATGAATATTTCAATGAATTTTGTGTGTTAATGAATGGTATGTGTTAATGAATGTTTTAATGTGATAATTGATGAATCTTACATTTTATTAATGGATGAAAGAATGAATGAAGGTTATATGTTAATGAAAAATTTAGAGTGATATTAGAGGGTAGGGCCAAATGAGCTTCCACCTTCATGTGGTTAGCCCTCTTTAGTAGAGAATATTAAAATGTTCTCAAAATAAAGTGAAAATCAATAAGGTTCCATGTGGCTGAAGTCAGTTATAATTGATCCTAAATGATATCTAAAACATGATTCATTATGTGTGTATCCAACATAATCATAAGCCAATATCATCGTGAACCAACCCTTGACCTTGGGTGATCCCAGTCACCATGACACAACCCATTATGCTTAATAGGATCTTGAAGGGATGAAGACAATCCTCATAGGTGTTTTTTTTATAACAACACCATATTCATGTTAGGATACCTTAAACCACATCACACCCTATTGAGATTGATATTTTGATGAAATGAATGTGTTAGGATTGGGGCAATACATTCCTAGAGGGAATGGAATGCTCCTTGACTCCCCAATACTTGAAAATCTCTTAATGTACCTTTACTCAACTCTGAGATAGAATGACAAATACCACTTGTCCTTATGAACTCAAATCAGCATTAAACACAAAGATCTTGTGATGACTAATAGGTTTGATAAGACTAAGATAGTAAGGCAAAGCAAAGATTTGAAATGAAGACATTGCTTTATTGGTTTGGAGATTGTATGTCAATAGACATGGATTCAAAGATGGAAAAAGGTGATCATTCAAAGTCATATGTACATCTATGCATTTGACATCAAACAATGTAGGATGTGACCCAACAAGATAATATCTTATCACTATGCATAAACTAACAAAATAAGACTATATCATAAAAATAAATACCAAACACGGGCTTCAAACCCTTAACAAATTGATTTTAAATTTCTAATAGGTCCTTCCAAATATATTATTTCATTGTGTATCCTTGGTGGTACTTAGAATAGGACATTCAATTTACTGGTAACTTCAATTACCCCTATATCAGTCACTGGCATATTGCAATCAATATTTAAATTCCCAACAAAACAATAAATCTTCTAACTTCCAAGTATTTGTATAAGTTATATTGAATTCCTATTAATATACCTTCAACAAATGTATTCAATCTAATCATTAAATTTATCATATGTAATCAGTACATGGAAATATATAGTCAATATCATAGTTTTTGTCCAACTTAGTGAGCTAGGACATCACACAATTCTTCAGTATACAACCAAAAAAATTGTAACCAAAACTAAAGGAAAGAGACCTCAAAAAATAGAATTAATCAAAATATTAAAAAATTTGAATGGTTATAAGTAAAGATATCATTAAATTTGTATCCATCCCCCTTGTCAACAAGGGTTTTGTGATAGTTTTAATAAAAAGACATAGAACTTCGTTAGAAAATACTACAAATCTTCCCACAACTTGAAAAATTAAGTACACTCATTATGATATCCAAAAATAGTTCCAAGGCACATTCAATCTATTTTAATGATATATCTACGTGTGATCAGCAATGAAGAGTGAAAAATGACAATAAAATATAATTTACTTATTGAAACTTTCATTCAAACTTAATGGATTGTCTTCCCTCAACCCAAAGAGGGGTACCTAAATATATTTATATAGTTTCAAACATCCCACAACCAATTTCCAATTATTTGGGCACTAATTCACTACTTTGACAACTTTTTAGCCAAATGTTGTAAAAGTTGTCAAACAACTTTTGTAATATTATTACAACTCCTACAAATTCACAACCACATTACCCCAAACATGACCATTATGATTAAAATGCACCAAAAAACTATCTTTATTCCCATACTACCTATTGGACCAGTTTGACTCCCTTTGACCCATGTTGACTATGTAGGTCCTAGTTGACAAAAAATGATAAATGGTCTAATGACCTTACAAAAGGGACTCCATTTAGAACTCTAACACTATTGACTTCTAAAAAAATTATGGCCTTATCCTTGCCCTATTACATTACTTTTGACCATTCATGGTCATGATTATATTGGTGCACCTGGACCACAATAGAGGACTAGTCAAAGAGTTGCTTGATTATTTTTTGGTGTATTTTAATCATGATGGTCATGTTTGGGCTCATTCAATGTCAATTTGTAAAATTTCTAGTAATTTTGAAAAAGTCACTTGATAAACAACAAAATAAGGAACTTCCCTTCCTTATCCCCATCTTTCTCAAGCCCTTATTTGACAACAAACAACAATGGTACCTTATTTGCATATCACTTTTGAGGTGAATTTAGAAATGCTCTATTATTTAGTTCTCTGATCAACATTTTTTTCACTTTCAGGGTGGTTCAGTTAGTTCACTACTCTTTTTAGAAACTGTACCACCTTTGTGCTAACTCTATTCTTGGAATTATCTTTAATTAATCCATAACTCCATATAATTTGATTCTTTCTAAATTATGCTTATGTAGAAGACAATCCAAATAATCCTTTATCGATCTTAGCCATAGCCCCACAAACTCCTTTATATTCCCCTATGAACTAATTTTGCATTCACTTACTTTCTATCATTACTAACAATACACATATTCACGCATGCACACATTTTCTCTCTTAAGCTTTTGAGATGCATCATAGGAGGAACTTTTAATAGCCTCCCCCCACCCTCCCACCACAAAACCAAAACCTTCCCTCCCCCTCCTTTAATGATAATGATATATACATGAACTCTTCTAACACTAAGCAAGCCCATCTATGGTGATGCTTTTCTTACACAAGTACACACATGGCTAAGGGAATCCATTCCAGATTGGCAATAGGATTCATCTTCACTTTGATCAATGCCTCTCCACATATCCCATCCCATACCATTTTCCCACCTCTCATAACACTCATTTAAGAAGTCAACACAACATCTCCCCGCAACACATCATATTTTATAAAAGGCTAAGCAGGCATCTCGCAAATTGGACAGGGCTTCCTTAGCCTATATAGTGGAGGATCGTTGAAACAATCCATTTTTTTCTTGTATTTCGATGAGAAGATTGGGAAGTGCATTCATTAATGGAGGCTCTTAACTTTGTTTACAATCATGATAAGGGTGATGCACAAATACCTCCTAGATTCAAGCTCCATCACATTGATGAAGAGCTCATAACACATTATCTCATGAGAAAGGGTTTACATAGTAGTTTTATTGGAAGGGCCATTGCTAAAATGCCATACGAATTTGATGTGGTGTTTTGACCACAAGCTCTTCATTCTCCCCTCTTTACATACACACAAATCAATGATAAAGAGAAACTAGGGGGATACACAATGGAAGCTTTTATTGAGTTGGGGGAATGGAAGGGAAACTAAAAGTTATTAAATTTGGATTGATGGTGTTATAACTTATGCCACCACCTAGATTTTCCATCTTATTCATTCATTTAGGACTCAATAGTGAATATATATTTTGTCTCTTGATGTGCCTTTGTGATCTATGTCCCTGTAGTGATCTCTTTCAACAAAGAAGGAAGAAAGGGAAAAGGAAAAGGAAGGGTTTTGTGTATAGAGTGTAGTACAAGTGACTTGCATACAACTACATTAGTGGGCAATAGGAGCAAAAGGAGGCTAGGTCAGTCAATAACAGTGGTAGTAGTAGTAATAGTAGTAATAGTACTAACTATATCATACTATACTATACTGAGGCAGAGTATAGTATGATCATAAATTATAACTAGGCCTAGGCCTGTTCATTCCCATCATATGATCATATAACAATAAATTCAAATAATCCTTTATTGATCTTAGCTACAACTCCACAAACTCTTTTCTATTCCCCCATGACCTAATTTTGCATTAACTTACTTTCTACCATTACTGACAACATACATTCATGTACACATGCATTATCTCTCTTGAGCTTTTGAGATACATCATAGGAGGAGCTTTTAAAAGCCCCCCACCACAAAACCAAAACCTCCCTCCACCACCTTTTATAATAATGATATATACACATACTCTTGCCACACCAAGTAATCCACTCTATGGTGATTCTTATCTTACACATGTATGCACCAAGCTAAGGGAATCCATTTTTTTAATAAATATCGGTCATCATTGGTATTTTGATGCCCCTTATAAATTATGATGATACTTGCGACAAGAATGGCATATGACCAAAGAAAATGCGATGAACAAATCGACGATCTATTGTAGCAGACTGTCATTGGTCATATAGCATTCCCATCGCAACCTATACTATGATGATGACACTTGTTGCAACTAGCCAATGGTCCCTTGCGATGGTCAAACATCAAAAGTAGAGTCTTTTATTAAAGTTTTAGTTGATTCGGATGTATTATCCTCTGTGTGTGTGTTGTGTGTGTTTATTATATGAGATAATTTAATATTATAATAATATGTATAACTATGGTTATATATATATATAATTATTATTTATTATAATTATATAATAATAGTATTATAAATATGTTATAATATTAATTATATAAATTAACAAAGACATGTCTCTTATAGGGACATGTCTATTTATGACTTATGGTTATTAATACAAGGAAAGATGCATTTGAAAAACACATACCACATAAAATGGTAGTGTAGTACATTTGTAGCGATCCAAAATTTCAATATGGTATCAGAGAATTCCTGCCTATTTAAAAGTAAGTCATTGTTGAAAGGGACTTTATATTCGTAGGTCATGATGAGGAATGAGACGAAAGGAAAATAAGAAAGACATCAAAGTGGACAATGCCACGTGAGAAAGGAAAACAATTAAGAGTCTCCTGGATGGATAGGCATATCTGATTGGTTTGTTGCAAAGCTTACCCACCTAGCAATGATGGGAGATGGGAGGAGTCTACTGTCCATATATTTTTCTTAAACACAAGCTCATGAAAATGTTAAGTTGATTAGAAAGTATTACTAAGATTTGTCAAACAACACTCAGTCGACGGTTGTGTGCATCAACGTGCCATCAAGGACATCGATCTACAGTAATGCCTCTATGGAATGTTTTGCCTCTGTCCTTCATTAGAAGCAGAATTCTCATTGAAGATGGCCTGGTTGATTTGTATTCACACCTGTGCCATGTACGGAGGAGATGTAAGAGTTTTAGCCACGATGGATATAATAAGTAGTGCCTGCCTATTCGGTGGAAAATAAAATAAATTATTTAAATTGAACCATGCTGCCAAAGTTTATTATCGTTATATGAATATCAAGATTTAGAGTTTGGTACATATTTCATGAAGACTTCAACAGATACAACGATTGCATAATGTTTGTTAGCTGCATAATATTTATGTCATCCCTTTGATATATATCTTTGAAGGGAGGAGATTTAAGATAGGAGACAAATAATTCAAAGTCAGATATATGATATTCAATCCAGTCTGTCTTGTTGAAAATAGTAATCCCTAGTAGCTCTTTACTATGTTAAGATTTCATGGTTGAAGCATCAGCAGATTACACCCTTTGCTTGGGTCAATCAAAGACATGGAGATGTTGTCGTCACTGCTCCAAATGAATTTACTTGCAAACACTATGAAACATGCATAAGATCCTGATGTTCAACTGCCGCCATCATGGTGAGACTGATGTAAATCAAGGAAGGGTACGAAATCCCTAAACACCGAAGGAAGACAAATTTTGTGAAAGACTTGGACAATAGTTTGAGAGAAAGATAGAGTAGTAATGACTCTCCTTCCAAGTACAAGGTGATCCCAATGTTGGACACGTAAGCATCAAGCTTGTGCATTAAGGTAAATACACAAGGTATAATGTATGCATTCCTTATTTACCTTTATTTATGATAATAATTATAAAATCAATAATGTGATATTAAATGTATGGTGATTATACATGAAGTAAAATATATTTTCTAAATAATTTGAGTGAAATTGGTCGCCACAGATTATTATATGTGGCATTAATAAAATTATATGTTGAAAATATAGATTTAGGTTCGATCTATATTGAAATGATCTTATTATGCAGAATTATTATCTTTGAGAAATATAGTGGTCTCTCCTTTATTTATATTTCTGTACAAAATTATTTGCTTTGATATTTTTCCTCCAAGAATGTTCTTAGAGGGGAAAGAGGGAAATTCAGAGGGAGACTAAGGATGTTATTTAGTTAACCTTTGGTGATCTTAATTATATTGATTCATAGGGAGTAAACCATGATGAGATGGATTCTCCAAGTGATCAGTAAATTGGAGCAATCAAGATAACTATAATTTATGAATATATCTCGTGGTTGTTATTTAATGGGCCTACCCCTTGTGTACATCATAAGGAAGTGGTGTCTTCCAAATGATGTGACTTGTATTTGAAGAAGTGATTGTAAGGTGATGATCTCACAAGAACTTGTATTATGTGATATTACACCTTAGTTAAGTACTTGGTGAATATCAGATGTCAATATTTTGGGAGACCAATACCCTTGATATCAGATGGGATATCAAAACCTTATTTGAGTAATTGGTGTATATCACATGTTGATATTATGGAAGACCAATACTCATGATATCAAAATGATGGATATTTTCTGATCAAAGAGATCCTTAAAAATTGTCATTCCTAATATTACCAATGGTGTAATATATGTCTTGTGTTTAGCCTTCCTAGCTAAGAGGGAGTGTTGATGTATGGTACCTTCAGTTGACTAAATTCTATGTTATACATTTTGAGTAAGTTTTTTACTTAAATCATGAGAATATGCATCTTGTGAGACTTATAAGTTTTTTACTTAAATCATGAGAATATGCATCTTGTGAGACTTATAACTGAGTGCCTAGATGTCATTAAATTAACTGTCTTTGAGTTGTCTATATATATGCACATTGGGTATAAGGTAAGTATGCATTTTTGTAAGTCTAATAACTAAGAGCTTAGATGTAATCATGTTGATTATCTCTGGGTTGTTTGTATAAATGCATACTAGGTATTTTAATAACTAAGAGCTTAGATGGCAGTTATTGACCATCTTTGGGTTATTCAAAATATTGATTGTCCTTTACCTTTGATTATCAAAATGTATTTATCCTTCTTGACTAAGAGGGTGTGTTAAAGTTTTAGTCAACTTGGATGTATTTATCCTTTATATATGTGTGTTTATTATATGAGATAATTTCATATAATAATAATATATATAACTATAGTTATATATATTACTATTATTATTTATTATATAATTATATAATAATAATATTATAAATATGTTATAATATTAATCATATAAATTAACAAATAGACATGTCCCTTATAGGGACATGTCTATTCATGTCTTACGGTTATTAATACAAGGAGATATGCACTTGAAAAATACATATCATAGATAATGGTAGTGTACATTTGCAGCGATTCAAAATTTCAATACCTTCCCATCATAGTCGTTATTGCAATATATAGCCTGGAGATAACATAGGGCAAGGAAGGTGCACACATTTTTGATGGAGTGTGTTTTCAAAATTATGATGGTCTTCCAAGATTTGCAATGATGTCACACATTTTGGCTTGCATGTCCATGGTTTGCGATAGGAGGGGTTCTCAAAATTTTGATGAAAGTCCAAACCGTCATAAGCTATGATTGAATAACTTTGAAACCCTGTGGTATTGATAGGGTGATGAAATAATTTTTGATGGTTAGACATCAAAAAAGGGATCCAAATGTAGTAGTGTCTCATCCCATCTCTCCATCAATGCCATCAACATCCTTCAATGGAACCTTACACATGGAAGTTGAGCTACCTAGTAGAGACCGATATCCCTAAGTATCTGAATCTTTGTTGTACACATCTCCCTTATGTAATCTCAAATGTATACCATAATGTTTGACATATAATACTCCTGCATCACTAGTGGATCCTACAATAAGACTCAAATAGGGTCTCATCAGTATATCACATCATAATATCAATTTTCAAACATTTGTTCTGCACTTTGGTCTACTTCTGGAACATGTTGACCTCCCTAGGAATAAGTCAATTTCTTTGGGAATGTGCCAACTTCCCAAGGAACATGTCAACTTCCTGTGGGACTAGGTCAACATCTCCCTGGGGTATTCCAAATACATCTAGGAATAGGTCAGCCTCCCCTAGGAACAAGTTGATCTCCTTCCTAGATACCCAAAACACCTCTCTAAGATAATTCTAAGTCTACAAAGAGAAAAAATTTAGAAAGGAAAGGAATTAAATCAAGCATGACATTTGAGACCTACCTGTTCAAGCTTAGAACCCTCTACCATAACCTATCAAAGAATCTCCATCCAAGTTGGATGCAATGCTTATGTCTTTGGCATCTTACTCCTTTCTTCTTCTTCACCTATAATTCCAAAGGTCACAAATGAGTTTAAAAAGGTAACTCCAAATTTTTCCCTAATACAGGCATTAGAATCATGATTCAGTTATCACACCTTCTGAGTACCTTCAGGGGTATTTTAGAATTATCTTGAGATGTTCTAAAGGCTACTTGTCATCACATCCCATCTTTAATTCACTATAGTAAACATGATACCATGTTTCACCTTTTATGAATGAGCAAGCTGAAATAGGGGGGCATAGCTACTCGCAAACTTCATCACCCTTCTCTAGTAAGTTCTAGGTGATTTTGGATTATCACTAACTTGTGGTTTTGCAGGATGTAGTTAGTAATGTTTTATTGTGGGAACTACATGTGTGGACATAGCTATATTCTTTTTCTAGGTATGATTATATTTTCTTACTTTATCTTGCACATGCATACAGTTTCATATCCTTCTAAAGTGGGGGCTAAATGTACTGTCTTAAATTAGATGCATCTCAATTTATGACCTTTTAGCTCCTCTTTAATGTGTTTGCATTTCATGATTATACTTTGAGCATACACTTTCCCTATTTTCTACTCTTTCTCCTATGGTGAAATTAAGGTAGGGCCTAATAATTCCTCCTTGATTTCCCTTTATCTAAGTTGGGATCTAATTTATAAGCGCCCTTCTCCTTCTAGGCCTCATATCTTAGATTTAGTTTCAAATTATCAAACTCTAACATACAATACACCTGAAACTTTTGAAAATCTTGAAACTATAACACTGGGACCTAGGAGTCTGACCTCTTGGACTTGGTTGACCCAGGTTGACCTATTCCAAGAGGATCCTATGATTCTAGCCCCTATTTTATTTTAGCCTCCTGGTAAAACCCCACTTATTGTAGTTTAATTTTGGAAAATCACTATAAAGGGACACCAAACCCCTCATTTTCACATGACGAAAGCAAGAGGCAAGCACACATGGACACCCCAATATGACATAGGGAAATTGTAAGGTGGAAGCAAAGGGATGGTTTCTTATTCTTCATTGCAAAGTGAGGATATCATTCTACATCAAACCTTCAAGTACAATACATCATCATGGAGATGCTAGGGGATCTTAAAGATGGTTAGATTACTTTAGCCTTGGAGGTTTGGTATTATTTCTACACTACATTCAAGTTTAATTATTTTCACCTTCATATAATTTATATACATTTACATGCATGCACTTTTATATGTTAGGGTTTCACTCATAGAGTAGATTCTTAGCTTTTTAGCAATCTTAATTTTTAGATCTACAATCTAGGATACATATACACTACATACACACAACATATTTCTTGATGGTTATTCGTGGAGGTAGAAATCACAAAAATGGGGGGTTGACTAAGGAAGACCCCTTTTATAGCCACCCACACACACTAGATCAATTGCAAGATTGAAATATATCAAATTGGCAGTTTTGGATCTAGAAACTACTCCTGGAGGCCTTTATGGAGAAGTTAGGTCAACCTTTTTAGAGTACCCTAGGAATACAATGACATCACATGAACTATTTTAGAATAGTTACAACTAGGTCAACCTATTCTTTTCTCCTTGGATAGAACACGAGTTTCTAGATTTTTCATTTTATTTGGGAATCCATACTTGGATATTCAAAAATAGGTCCATATCTTCTATTTTCAAAGAAAAAAGACACTCTTTCAAGCACATTTTAAAGTGAATCCTTCATATATTATTTTGTCCTTCACCATTTACTTATTCTTAGATCTATATTGGGTTGTTTATGTACATTTCATATCTATAATTATCTTGCATGCATCGTTTAGATCTTATTTGCTCTTAATCAATCACATAACATTGCATGAAAGAAGCCTTGTCAGTATACTTCATTGGTAAGTCCTTAGGTTTCATATTTGCATCCTTTTATCACACCTGGGTTTTGCTAATCAAACCTAGGGCTTATTAAGAGTTATGCTTAGAAGGCCCTCTTTCTCTTGTATTAAATGGCTTAGGGAGAAAGTGCTACACTTAGTACATCTAGTTTCATTGCTGCATTTGGTGTCATTTTCCCCCTACACACCAAGTATATGAGTTTCTTGGTGTTGTTATTTTTAAGATACCATTCTTGTTGATCCAATTTTAAAGTCTTCTCCTGCTTTAGATAGTCTATTGATGCTACCCCATTTCTCCAAGGATTTTTTTAATGGTACTAAAATGACCTCCCACAAAAATTAGTTCCTCTTTGTGGGTATTTAACATTTCCTCAATCTCCTCCCAAACCCTAATCTTGTCCCTATTTAGAATAGGCCCAAACACATTAATTATTCTAAAAATTAGTTTTACCCTATAATACTTAACTACACTATTGATCCAATTTGGATGACCTTCCAGGGAGGAAATAGAGATATTCCTTCGGTCCCAAAGAATTGCTAATCCCTCTAAAGCCCCAAAAGTTGGAGAATCCCATATCTCCCTAAATCCTAGTTTCTTCTGAAACCTAAATCATAGATGGGCTTAACTTTTTTTACTGGATTAGAATAATATCAACCTTTATTAAAGAAATGTAGTGCTTGAGGAATCACTTTGTTAGGAGCATTAAGGCCCCTAACATTATAATGTCTTGCCCAAAGATTTGGAACAAGGATAGATATAAGCCAAGATTTTTAAAAAAATTAAAACAAGTACGGATGCACACAAATTTCAACATACAAGGATCACATAGATCGCAATGAAAGACTAAACAAACATCCAAACACCAATGGATCTCCAAATGCTGCTACTAACCAAAAATTACAAACTATAGAAGTCACGAAATGCATTCGAACTGAAACATCCTGAATTTGAAAGGTCATACACTAGAGTTTGAGAACACTGCAAAGGGTATCCCAATCACATAGATCAAAACCTTTATGTCAAGATGAGAAGTTCTTGTTGGTCGCCAAGTAGGTTTTCTCATAGACCCAGGTGATACTTTCATAAAACCTAGGCAGTACTTTACCAGTATCGTATGACATTTTCTTAATGGGTGTGGGCTACTTTCAAGGTCTAGGTGATACTATTTCTAAGGTTGTACAACACTTTTCTAGTTTCATATGATCATTCACCAAAAGATGTGCGATACTTTCCAGTATCGCACAACATTTTCCCTTAAGGCATGCGATACTTTCTAGTGTCGCATGATATTTATCCTTTGTGCATGTGATACTTTACAAGTATCGACCAATACTGGAACATTATCACCTAGGAAAGCATGAAATGTTCCAAGAACACTTAGAGGGATAAAACAAAGAGTTAGAACCTCCACACTGTGGAGTACTTGATCCACAAGTCAAGGCTAGGACATAGGGACTCAAGAGCAGCAAGGTAGAAAATACAACTAAACATCTAAATCATAGCACTAAAAGGAAATGTACTGGTGTAGTGCCTACCCCTAAGTTGCATTTTTGCTATCATTGCCAAACTCTTTTAGGCCAGTTTTATACTTGATATTTAGTAGCATTACTTTCAGATTTTCAGATATTATTTCAAACTTAGTTGATTATATGATGAGATTACTTGGTACTCTATATTTCATGCATGTATGGTGATTATTCAGTGTTTTCAGTTATCAATGATGATTAGTTAGATGGTTTATTATCACATGTGCTTTCTTATGGATACTTACCCCATACTGCATGTGTATGGTGTGTGTGTTTGTTTTCTTTATGTATGGTGTTTCTAATGTGGTTAAGGAAGGGAGTCGTAGTCACCTGCTAGTCGAGATCTAGACGATGCACCACTTTCTGCCATTGTCTGTTTAGCTTAGAATATTGTGTCTGTACATGTGTGAATTTTATGCAGGTTATAGGTATCGAGTACCGACTTCCCTAAATTGCCAGGATGAGCGTACCCTATCGCATTATCTCAATGGTAAGAGAGGGGAGATAAACTCTTAAGTCCAAATCCTAAACCCTTTAGCCATTTGTCCTAATTGATAATTAGGACAAGTATCTGAGTTGAGTACCCTCTGAATGTGTCGAATGATGTTAATTCGTGATTATAACCCTTTGTTTGATTTAGTATGTGTTTTTCTATGATGGGTTTTCATATGTTGCTTAAGGAGTCTTTGGTGTATTTTTCTCTATTAATTAAGTCTAATTAAAAGATTAATTAAAGATCTAATTTAATGAAAAATTATTGTGACATTTTGATATTTAATTAATTCATAAATTAATTAAATATAAAAGAATTAAATTCAAAAATAAAAGATTATATGTTTAAATGTAGTATGTGATAATATTTATTTAATTTAATAATAATATATTTAGAGTTTATTTAGAATAAATGCTAAATATTATTGTTAATTAAGTTAATAAATATTTTATCAATTAAAGTTCTAAAAATATATTTAAAAGTGAAAGGATATTAAATTATTTAAAAGATTTTAGATCGCATGATGCGTGCATGAGAAATTAATTAAAAGATAAAAACATGTGAATTCAATAAAGATATTTAGTTGCCTTTAAGTACGCATTGAACCAAATTTAATAAATTAAATAAAAAGTGAATGTCAAGTGGAAACTAAATAAAGTAATTTAATAATTCATAAACGTGCATGAAAAGATAAAAGAAAGATTAATAAAAGCTAATTTTGGAGTTGAGTCTTGTAAGCTCGGAGTTCTCCTGGGTGAACGTATAGTTGGTTCCTCGATTTAAGGAGAGAGAATCCTTTATTATGAATTGAAGGTTCATTTTTGAAGGGCGGCAAATTTTCGATGTGAATTTTGGAGACAAATTTTGGACGTGAATTTTGGAATCGAATCTTCTTATAATTCTTGATTGGTTGCGTGTTAGCATCAGGTTGAGGTAGGATCTTATGATCACTGATTGAATTATGCAACTTGATATTCCTGTCTACTTTGTGATTGTAAGAACTTGTCTTCTTGAATGTGTCAATTCTTCGTTCTCAATCTTTAGGCTACTCGATTTCATCTATATATCTAGATTGAAAAACTGTTTAGAAAACCTCGTACTACAACTAAAATAAATTAGAATTAAATCAGGATTTGGGGTTGAATTAAAATGGAATTAAGAAATTTAAATTTGGAAAGGGGTTTGATTTTGGGAATGAAAATTTTAGTTTGGAAGTCTGAATAGTTAAACATAATTTTTTTATCAGACCAATAATGTAAATGTTATTTAAAATTAAAATAATAATAATAATAAATAAATTATATATATATATATATGGTTGTAGAGTGGTAATGTTTTAACACAATATGAAATAAATTATATTATATTATAAATAAATTACATGCTTTAAGTAGTGGTAGGGAGATTGTTTTTAAATATTTAAAAAAAAAATTAAAACAAAAAAATAAAATCAAATTCATTGTACCCCCACCGTACCTACCTCTCATTGGACAGCGGCGGGAGTACGTACCTGCAGTGCAGCTTATACCAATACATGGCCGCACGGCTATGATTATTCAGTCAGCAACCTATGATCATTTATGAATCACATATGTTATGCAATCACGCATGTGAAATATGGTATGTTAAAAAGTTTAATTTTAATAAAAGTTTAGATAATTAATAATAATTTTTAAATAAAAATTTGTTAGTATTTTAAATTAATGATAATTTATTAACTTTTTATTTATTATTATTTGATCAAAATTAAATTATATTTATTTTAATTTAATGAATATTGATTTAATTAAAATTAAAATGGTATTTAAGTTGTTAATGTTAGTAAATTTAAGTTATTTTAAATTGCTAAAAATATTTGAATATGGTTATTTGAAATTATTAATTTATTAATAGTTTGTTAAAACTTAATAAATTGATAGTTAATGAGATATTTTTAAAAAGAGTGCTTAGTCAGATAATTGTTAATAAATTTAATTAAAATTGGTTTAATTAAATTTAACTAATGATGAATATTGTTAATAAAATTGTAGATCTATTTTAATATTATTTTTATTAAAATTGTGTAGATCTTAATTACTTATTTATTTCAATAAGTTAAATAAATAACTTACCTTTAGGTTATTTTAGAAAATTGATTCAAATTAATGGGGGTGAGTTGGTAAATTATTTTAAAACAAGGATGGGATAACTTGTAGGGTTAATTGAGAACCTCTTCTACCTGAAATTTACATTGAACAAGAAAACTGAAACCTCACACTTAAATCAACTACATGGTTTCAAATCAAACCAAATTATGAAATTATGATGTTTTCTATGCATTGTCTACGCTTGGTGGTTTTTTCTTTTTTTAGGGGGGGGGGGGGGGGGGGGGGGGGGGGTGGGGTAGGCTTAGTTTGACCAGTCTTAGGTTGTTACTAGAGGCTTGGGGGTTATGCAATTGTGATGCTATGATGATTAGGTCTCGATCTTTTTAACCCAACCATGGTAATGTGATAAAGTATGCTCTATGACATGTTTGTTTTTACTGGTTGTTATTGCTTTCCAGTTTCCTTGTGTGAAGCTGAGGTGTATGTTTTTGAGTTACCTGACTTAACCATTTTTGAGTCATCGATCAGTTATACTTGGGTTGCTTTCCAGTTGCCTTGATGGGACTGAAGTGTTTTGCTATGCTCTTGATGATGTCATGTTGTGACATGTTTTGACTTGACCATTTTGGAGTCTTCGATCAGCATTGTGATTTATTATTGGGATACCTTCTAGTTGCTCATTGGAGAACCATTGGATATTGTGTTTTATCATTGATGTGTTTAGTTGCTTATGGAGAACTGCGGTGATCATTATGATTATTATTTGATGCATATCAATTGCTCGTGGAGAACTGATGTAATTATTGTGGATTATACTTATGATGCTTTCCAATCACTTGTACAGGACTGAGGTGATTTTACTGTGATTCTTTGATTTTTGATTTAATGAGCCTAGGGTAGGTTATCTATGTGTAGTGTTGGGAAGTGGCTTGCAATGGGGGTCAGGGCCCTAAGTGGCTGCCAAGGTAACTCATTGTAAGTTGTTTTAATAAGTGATAACATTTACACTAAATGAGAGTAAAATGAACCTAATAATATTAATTGTATGTTCTCATTCATGCCTCGAGTGCTAGTATAGACTAGGATGGGAGTAGAGAGAACACTTGGTTATGACCTTGCATTCTGTAGTATGCCTCGTCAATATGAGAGGATACTAGTGGCCGCAGGGATCACTAGGGACCCAAGATTCCTAAGGGATTACTTAGGTAACTCCGAACATGATTTGTGCAATGACACTTGCCCGCTTACATAGTAGATTCCTACGTGTCTTTGTGTGCCTCTGGGTCTAGATGTCTATCTATGTTGGAACCTTTGAGTTAGTGTACTTTTAGGATTTCCCAGACTTAGAGAGTACTTTTTTTTGTGTTTTGATACCTTTTTTGGGACTTGAGACTATCTCCTCAGCGTAGTGGGAGTGGGCCATTTAGGTTCCACGTGGTCGAGTGGTAGTGCTTTTTACTCTTACCATTGAGATCCGTCCGTGGTCACTGTGGCTGGAGCTTTCTTGGTTGGCATTTACCTTCATTTTGTTCATGGAGTATTATGATGGATAGTTAGATTTATGATCGGTATTTTATCATTATGGATGTATGGATGTATCATGTATGGTGAATGATTTCATTTATTTTACTGTACTTTTTATCATGGATTTGAGTGATGTATTTCTATTTTTACATATGTATATTCTTTTAAGCCTTTCATACCCTGTGACATGTACAGTGGATGAATGAGCATTCCGAATTAATTTTCCAAGAGGCATTCGGAACAAATGTATATTAAATGGACATTGGACTTTTCATTATTCTTTCATGTGGATATGGTAGTTGATAGACTTAGAATTAATTAAATTTAAATGTGACTCAACGTCTTGGGATCCTTAAGGAATGTAACCTGTTATGTATGTTTGTTGATGATTACATGTTATTGCTTCTGCTACTATGTGTTTGATGTGTATGTTATACTTTCTTACCTTTAAAAAAAAAAATGTTTAGCAAACTTAGTAAAACTTTATGTTAATTCTTTTGGATCCCTTGGTGGGGCGTTACATCTGGAAGCAACAATGTAATGTATAAAAATAACTAAACTCTTGTGTGGTTCCTCCCAACCATAATAGCATCATGAGACCTCGAAGGTCCTAGCCATCCCCCATGCGTAACATCCCAAACTACCAACTAGAGAGTTAGAGTTGTTTTATGAGGGCATCACTACTAAACATCTTAACATCATAAGAACAAGAACATCTAAGCATGCTATAACAATAAAGCAGTAGATATTCCAACTAAGCAAATCTCATCATCTAACCATATACTAACATCATAATAAAGAAATGTGTCAAATAAACTAATATCATCTAAACATGATATCCAAGCACCAATCACACTGGAATAGTAGATCATCTTTGTACATTGATCATCAGCAATGATATGGATAGCTACACCTCCCAACCACATGAAACTCATAGGTTCACTCCCACCGTGTTGATGGAGATAATGATCCAACCATAAACACACATAAAGTAAATTTCGATGGTTAACACTCACGCTAGACAATAAAGAAGACTACAACCAAGATCATGAGATAATGCAAGTACAATAGGTCTTGGTTAGACACTCAATGAGTCAACTATGTAGAGACTCATTGGAGGGTAAATTGCTTGGCATCAAGTAGCCCAAGCTAGTATCATGCGACATCAACTCCCTAATAGAAGGCTCACACACTATATCCTCAGACTAACACTGGGTGCTCACATATCAAGTGTCCTCAAATTGAATCATGTGCTCACTTTACTTTTTTATTATCTTATATTTATTACCCAATAATTTATTTAGTTATCACTTAATTAAGCCTTCTTCATGCCAACCTCAAAAATAGTCACCAAGGCTATGGTAGAAGCCCCTCCATGGTGCTACCCTACCCTACCCATACTCATCCAACGATGAGTACCCGTAGGCATGCATATTCCCAACCCAACCCCAAATGAACATAACTCCATTGAAATACAACTAGGAGTTTAGGCTTCGCAAGTCACCTGACAAATGCATGTGTGCTCATGTGTGGTGCACCACCATCACAAAGATCATAAAATAAGGGTTGGATGAGAACTCAAGCAAAATAACACTCAACTAAATACAAGTTTGGAAGTATGGATGTGGCACACATTCTAATGCAACATAAAAGTGAAATAGTGGTCTAATTGACATCCTATGGATAATTCAAGTCCATGACCAACATCATGCCAAGAAAACCTAAGAAAACTAGGTGGCACACAAATCAAGGTAAAACCCCCAAAATTCAAAAAACTCAAAATTAAAACCAATTTGGTCTTAGGGCACAAAAGCCACAAAAATCCAATAAAATTTAGGTTTGGACATTGTATGAAAAAACCACCAGCATAATGGTGTGAAAACCCAAACCCTCATTTTGAAAATTAGGAAAACGTTCATACTTGTCCAACCGGGCAAAACTAACAATAAAAAATGAAGGAGAACACTACTTCTCATCCTCCTAAAATACAACTACCAAAAATAGAAGCAAAAATGCAGCTGCAAACATAAAAATAGGAGAGCCCTACCTAACAGTCATAAGGGTCAAAATGAGAATCAGCCATATAAAATAAACATCCCACTGAAGTTGTCAAAAGTCAAGGCAATCCAAGGTCACCCCAAGCTAGATCCAACAAGACCAATCTCATGAAGATCCCATGCCCATAGCTCCTACAATGAACAAAAACACAATCCTCTAGAAGTGGATTGTGGAAAAAGTGCTCAATTTTCTAATTTCCAAAAGTGAGAAGTGAGGAATAAATTTCCTCTTTGGATACTAATTCACTTTTTGAGTGAATAACCAATTGGGATAAATAACCAAAAAACCTAGTTAAACTCGAAAACAACCCAAAAAAAAATAGTTTATTCCAAGTAATTGGAATTCATCTATGACAAAGCTACCAAGAATTAAAATTAAATCAAATAAAGGCTGAAATTCCCTTAAACCAAAATCACAAAATTTCTTAAAACTTTTGTGACAAATGCGGACATCTAAATGTAGAAACATGCTCACGGGTCTAATCACATAATGTAAATGAGTCCAAATTTAATAAATCACCAAAAGGTTTAATTTAAATAATTAAATACAATACATCAACCATATAGGAACAATATTAGTAAAATATGAACAGTTGAATCACTAACTCCATGTGTCATTGCCAGGGATATAAATCATGCACACTAAAACACATGATCAAGTGTAATTGCATTTAATAACATAGCTAAAGCATTAAATGTATTAAATAACCTAATTTAACTATTTATTTAATTATATTGAATTTATCTATTTACATCATTCACATTCGCATAAAGCATAACAAAGCAAGAATGAAGTAAATTACCATACCATTAAATCCAACATATAATATAATCAAAGATATAATTGTACTTTTAGGCAGGGATGAGGTGTGGTGTTGCTGATTTTTTTGCTCAATGTCTCGAGTTAAATTATATTATGGAATATGTGTGGAATATGGTGTATGATGTGCTTCTAACAAAATCAAGGTACGAAGATCACCCAACACAAGTACATAGATACGCCCCAAGTGTCACAATAGTCCATCAAACTCAAGCAAATAACCTAAAAACCTCCCCTCAAGAGTATGTCCAGACTCGATCTCTGCCCTCACCTCTTGATACCATGTGTCACTAGGCAAGGCCTCCTACTCAAGGCATCTATGATGATATTTTCTTTCCCTTTAATTTAGTGAACATCAAAGTCATATTCACACAGGAATTCCATCCAGTGATGTTGTCGTGCATTTAGGTTTGGTTGAGTAAAGATATACTACGAGCTCTTATGATCACTATGTAACTCAAACCTGTGTCCCAAAAGGAAATGCCTCCAATGCACAAGTGCATGCACCATGACTGCAAGTTCCAAATCATGGGTAAGCTAGCTAAGCTAATGGTCCTTGAGTTTTCTAGACACATATGCAATCGCTCAACCATCTTGCATCAACACCACACCACACCTTCCAACGAAGCATCCGTGCAAACCATAAAATCACGTATAGGATTAGGCATTGTAAGGAATGGTGCACTAAATACTCCTTAAGAGAAATAAACATTGCCTCACATTGGTTTGACCAAACATACTTTGTTAGAAATAGATAATACTGAGAGGGGGGTGGTGAATCAATATTCTACAAACATTTGCCCACAACTGAATATTGTTAATTACTTTATAACTTGCATATGAAAGTAAACCAACAATGTTGAATAGTAAATATAACATTGCACATAGATAACTCATAACATCATTATTTGTTAACTAGGGAAACCTTGGCCAAGGGGAAAAATCGATGGGGATGATACTCACTAGATGATTCACTAAACAATAGGATCCTGTTAAGGATATTGACCTTGTTAGGAGTCTATGAAGTACATATTGTGTCTTGAGTCCCTATTAGGAGACTATGCCTTGTTAGAAGCCTCAACCCTATTAGGAGTTGCTTCAACCCTATTAGGAGTTGGTAGAACAAATACAATGTATGTGAGAAGAGCCCACATGCAGTTATACAATTTAGTTCTTCTCAAGAATAGATATAAATACAATACTTGTTGTGTATTGTACTTTGCACATTTTCTAATCATACATTAGAATTTGCATCACATAAGGCTCACAAATCTTTCAAGCTCTTTGTACAATAGTTTACATCACTTAATACTTGCTTGTCTATCATAGATAGCATACTTATCTTTTCAAGATAAGATCTTTACTTATACCTTGCATAATTACAATATTCTACTTAGTCGGCCTTCATGTGTTCACATGAGCTTGACATAATATAAATAGCTTATGGATTAATATCCACATAGTCAACTTTTCATAACTTAATAATTATTTTTTAACCAAAATCATTTGTAAGGCCGTATAATACAATTCTCTGCTATGCTCTATCTTGTAATGTTAAATACCCACATAGGTATTTTAACCATATCTTGCATTGTACTATCCATATAAACTTGTGCACTGGTACATGTAATCATGATACTATGATGAAGCTTCCCTCAACTGCGCATGAGCTAACTCTTAACAAGTTGTCCGTACACTTAACATTTGTTCATTGTGCTGCTGCAAACTGTCTAACACTTAGATAATTTTCTAACTCTAAACGCATAAATGAAACGTTGAATGTATTTTTCTATAAATGAAAACCATCAAGACATATATTTGACCATATTTCCAACATACTTCTTCCCTTTCCACTAAAGATAAGTGATGGGATGAGCTACACATGAAGAATCCTTCACAAAGCGACGGAAATAGCCTGCCAATCCCATAAAACTACGAACTTCAAAAATATTAGTGGGTATTGGCCAATCCATGATAGCTCAAATTTTCTTTGGATCCACTACAATACCATCACCAATGATGATATGCCCCAAATACTTCACTTCTAAGTAGAAGAATCCACATTTACCCAAGTTACCATACAATTGATGATCTCGCAAGCACTGCAACACTTGGCATAAATGGACCTCATATTCCTCTAGAGTCTTTAAATAGATCAATATTTCATCCAAGAATCCAATGATACACTGATTGAGGTATGTGTGAAATACTTCATTCATCAAACTCATGAACACTAATGACACATTGGTTAACCCAAAGGGTACAACTATTAACTCATAATGCTTGTATCATGTATGAAAAGTTATTCAATGAATGTCAACTTCATGAATATGAAGTTGATGGTATCCTGACTTAAGATCAATCTTCAAGAACACTCACACTCCTTTCATGTAATCGAACAAGTCATAAATCCTTGACAAAGGGTATCAATTCTTTACCATCACCTTATTCAACTGTCGATAGTCGATGCATAAATGCAATGATCCATCTTTCTTCTTCACAAAGATGACGAGTGCACCCCATAGGAATACACTAGGAAAAATATGGCCCTTGGCCAAAAATTCCTCGAACTACAATATGTGCTCACTCAACTCCTAAGTAGCCATGCAATAAGGAGCTTATGATATCGGCTCTATTCCTGGGATGAGATTGATTTGAAAGTCAGTGTCATGTTGTGGTAGCATACCTGGTATCTCATTAGGAAACACATCTTCATACTCATGAAGGAGTGGGTGATCATCAAGTGTCACTGTATGGATCTTGGCCTCCTCAAGATCACTATTAGAAACTGCAAAAATCTAACATCCCTTCTACACACTCCACTTCAGCTAATTAGCTGAGATCATCCAAAGTGAGACTGATCTCTGGACCCCTAAAAGTTCCACCTACCCACCTATATCATCAACACACTATACCAACTTACGACAATAATCTATATTCACCTAATGGGTGGCTAACCAATCCATGCCCAACACAATGTCATACGATCCTAATAGTAGGATATGAAGATCCAATGTGGTGGTGAAGGTACCCAAGTTCAAACTACAACCACTCTGGATCCTTTGGCTAACTCAACTTACCACCTATCGACCTACTGTGTTGCCACTAGCCCACATCGTTGAATAAGAGATGGTGAAATAAAAGAATCTAAAGCACCTAAGTCAAATAATATTGAAGATGAAATACCATTTAATGTACTTGTAGCCTCGACTATGGTACCTTGATGCTCATCTTGGCAGTTATCAATCATTGCAAATACTCAATGACTCTTACCTACATCTCCTATGGTAGCTTTTTTTCTAGATGTACTTCTACTAGGTCATGAGGAAGGCTTAATGTGACATCTTGTTGATTTATAGCTTAAGTTGGCCATAAGAAAAACATTCTTGAGCAAAGCTAGAACTGGGTCCACGTCCACCCTGGGCAGCACTAGAAATGGTGCACTTCCACTACTAGAGTTCTAATGACTACTCTAAGGGGGGCAATTTTTTTGAGGCTTCTAACCATGGTTCTAGTCATCCCCTTACTTCCCTGAGGCACTTGAATTTTGTCCACCCTTAGACCAATTTCCTTTTTGTAAATTTCTATGATGATATCCACCTTGTGAGGGTGTTGACTGAGTTTGGCCCTTTCCTATGGACTGAGTAACTATGAATCCTATCCTAAAGTTCGTGCACTATGGTTCTAAGAATCGTATTTACCACTGAAACCTTTAGCCAAGTTGCTCTTCACAATCTAAGCCTTCTCTGCAACAAGAATAAGTGTCCTAGGTTGATGCATCCAAACCTCTCCAATAAGGGAGTCCTTCAGACCCCAAACAAAATGTTGAGTAAGGAGTATCTCATCATGATTATAGCATGAGTACTACTTGAGCTCAAAGAATCCAATGTTGTACTGGTCCACTAACATGTTCCCTTATTTAATCTCATGGAACTCGTCAACATGAACCTCCCTAAACTAAGGGGATAAAAATCTCTCTCTGAATCTCTCCTTGAAGATCTCCCAAGTGAGATCTATAATGCTGATCTAGAGCTTCTACCCCTTTATATTCCACCAAATGGATGTGTGGTCCCTTAACTGCATGACTGTACAATGGCCCCCCAGATTGGTTGCATATGGATACACGGAAAAGCAATGTTCCATGTCCAATAACCAAGTCTTTGCCTTGAGGCCACCTCCCTTGCCATCATAAAATGGTGGTTTGGACTACTAAAAAGATTTCATGATATCCAAATAGATGGAATCCTCACCATCGAGGTCTCTACCACCTTGATGGTGCCTTCTACCACCAGGTGGTATGTGGGAACATTCACACTCATGTTCCTCCTCTCTAAGCTCAGACATGTGGGAATCTCCATGATGAGATCCCCCTTCCTAACCACAGTCGCATTGGTTTTCCTCAACACAAGGTCTCAACCAAGCCATGATCTCCTATAGCAAAGGCATCAATGCCCCAATGCCACCTTGACATTGCTACCCTCTTCTTCCCCACCAACTTGAAGTTATTCCTCTTGGTGTTCTTCTTCATGGTTATTTCATTGGTTACTACCCCAACCACTAGGTCTATGTGCAAGAGGCATCACTATGAAAGCAATAAGATAAGGTCAGAATCATACATCACAATCATAAGAATCACAAGCATGAACCACAACAAGATATAAAAATAATAACATAAGATAACAATATCTATATAGAAACAAAAACACAGTGGAAGCATAGCACAAAGATCCCAATGTTACAGCATGGGCTCTAATACCAGATGTAATGCCCTGCCCAGAGATCCTTGGAACAAGGATAGATATAAGCCAAGATAAAAAAAAAATTAAAAACAAGTATGGATGCACATGACAATCAACATACAAGGATCACATAGATCATAATGGAAGACTAAACAAAAATCCAAACAACAATGAATCTCCAAATGCCACTACTGACCAAAAATGACAAACTACGAAACTCACAAAATGCATTCGAACTTGAAACATCCTGAATTTGAAAGGTCAAACACTAGGGTTCGAGGACACTAAAAAGGGTATCCCAATCACCTCTCAAAACCTTTTTGTCAAGTCAAAAATTTCTCACTGGTTGCTTAAGTAGGTTTTCTCATGGACCCAAGCGATACTTTCATACAACTTGGGCGATACTTTACCAATATTGTACAACATTTTCTTAATGGGCATGTGATACTTTTAGGGTCTAGGCAATACTATTTCTAAGGTCATGTGACACTCTTCTAGTGTCATATGATAGTTCACCAAATGTCATGTGATACTTTCCAGTATCAAACGATATTTTCCCTTAAGGTGTGTGATACTTTCTAGTATCGTGTGATATTTATCCTTTGGGCATGTAATACTTTATGAGTATCACCCAATGCTGGAACATTATCACCCAGGAAAGAAAGAAACATTCCAAGAACACTCAAAGGGATAAAATAAAGAGTTAAAACCTCCACACTAGGGAGTACCGGATCCACAAGTCAAGGCTAGAACACTCAAACACAAGAGAAACAAGACAAGAAATACAACTAAACATCTAAACCATAGTAATAAAAAGAAACGTACTAAAAGCAACAACGCAATGTATAAAAATGACTAAACTCTTGCGCAATTCCTCTAAACCATAATAACATCATGAGACCTCAAAGGTCCTAGCCATCCCCCACGTATAACATCTCAAACTACCAACTGGATAGTCAGAGTTGTCTAATGAGGGTGTCAGTACTAAACATAATAACATCGTAAGAACAAGAACATCTAATCATGCTAGAAACAATAAAGTAGTAGATAGTCCAACTAAGCAAATCTCATCATCTAACCATATGCTAACATCTTAATAAAGGAAAGTGTTAAATAAACTAGCATCATCTAAACACAATATCTAAGCATCCTAATAAAATCATAAATCACAAGATAACATACTCTGCAACCTGAAGAACCAAGTGAAACAACAAGCACCAATCGCACTGGAATAATAAACTATCTTTGTACACCGATCCCCAATAGTGGTATAGGTAGCTACACCTCTCAACAAACATGAAACCCATAGGTTCACTCCCACTGTGCTGATGGAGATAATGATCCAACCACAAACACACATAAAGCAAACATCCATGGCTAACACTCACATCAGACAATAAAGAGGATTGCAACCAAGATCATGAGACAATGCAAGTACAACAGGTCTTGGTTAGACACTCAATGGGTCAGCTATGTAGGGACTCGCTGGAGGGTAAATCGCTTGGCATCAAGTAGCCCAAGCTAGTATCATGCGGTATCAACTCCCAAATAGAAGGCACATGCACTATGTCCTCAAACTAACACCAGGTGCTCACATATCAAGTGTCCTCAAACTAAATTGGGTGCTCACTTTACTTTTTATTATCTTATATTTATTACCTAATAATTTATTTAGTTATTACTTAATTAAGCCTTTTTCATGCCAACTTGGGAAATAGTCACCAAGGTTGCAGCTGAAGCCCCTCCATGGTGCTACCCTACCCTACCCATAGTCATAGAATGATGAGTGCCTGTAGGCATGCATATTCCCAACCCAACCCCAAATGAACATAACTCTACTAAAATACAACCGGGAGTTTGGGCCTCACAAGTCACTCGACAAATGCACTCACACGTACTCATGTGTGGTGCACCACCATTACGAAGATCATAAAATAAGGGTTGGATGAGAACAAGAAAAATAACACTAATTGAATACAACCTTAGGAGTATGGATGTGGTATACATCCTAATGCAACATAAAAGTGCAATAATGGTTTGATTAACATCCTATGGATAATCCAAGTCCACGACCAACATCATGCCAAGAAAACTTGAGAAAATTGGGTTACACACAAATCAAGGTAAAAATCCCAAAATTCAAAAACTTCAAAATTAAAACCCATTTGGTCTTAGGGCACAAAAGCAATGAAAATCCAATTAAATTCAGGTTTGGACATCATATGCAAAAATGACTAGCATAATGGTGTGAAAACCCAAACCCTTATCCTGAAAATTAGGAAAACATTCATACCCATCCAAACAAGTAGAACTAACAATCACAAATAGAGGGGAACTCTAGTTCTCAGCCTCCTAACATACAAAAATGGAAGTGGAAATAGAGCTGAGCATTAAAATAGGAGAGTCCTACCAATAGCCAAAAGGGTCAAAGTGGGAATCAACCAAATAAAATAAATATCTCACGGAAGCTACCGAAATTCATGACAATCGAAGGTCTCCCTGAGCTAGATCCAATGAGATTGATATTATGGAGATCCCACACCCGTAGCTCCTACAATGAACATAAATGCAATCCCCCAGAAGAGGATTTTGGAAAAAGCTCTCAATTTTCTAATTTCCAAAAGTGAGAAGTGAGGACTAATTTCCTCTTTGGATACTTATTCACTTTTTGAGTGAATAATTAATTAGGGTAAATAAAAAGAAAACCTAGTTAAATCTCGAAACGACCCAAACTAAAATAGGCTATTCCAAGTAATTGGAATTCATCTACAACAAAGTTGTTGAGAATTAAAAGTAAATCAAATATAGCTCAAATTTCCCTTAAACCAAAATCACAGAATTTCTTAAAACTTTCGTGACAAATGCAAACCTCTAAATGCACAAACACGCTTACAGGTGTAATCACATAATGCAAATGAGTCTGGATTTAATAAATCACCAAAAGGCTTAATTTAAACAATTAAATATGATACATCAACCATATAGGGATGACATTGGTAAAATATGAATAACTAAATCACTAACTCCGTGTGCCACTACCAAGGATATAAATCTTGCACACTAAAATACATGATCAAGTGCAATTGCATATAATAACATAGTCGAAGCAATAAATGTTTTAAATAACTTAATTTAACCATTTATTTAATTATACTGAATTTATCCATTTACATCACTCATGTTTGCATAAAGCATAACAAAGCAAGAATGAAGTAAATTACCATAGCATTAAATCCAACATATAACATAATCAAAGATATGTCCAAATACTAGATAACCAGATCATCATAGAACATACTGTCATATCAAAATGGCATCATCACGCAAATATGATCAACTAAACAACATAGTAATCTAACATCTATGATATTGGAAATCAAAGTATAACATCTGAGCATCAAGTCATCTCAAATGTAAAAATAACATAAGTAACAAGTATCCTTAGATTAAAATATAACAAGGTACAGAGTGCAAACACAAGAGGCACTACAAACATTCTAGGTAAGGATATTCATGGTGACCTAGAAAGGAACCTCCCCTTCTCTGCATATAAAATATCCATAAAATTTGATTGTCTCATTGCTTCTCCATCTTTGTTTCTTATTTCTTGAAGAGATTTCCTATCTTTTTTGGTTGATTTTTCAAAATTGAGAGTTTTCATACTTGGTTGAGATGTCGTTATCCCTATGGATTCTCGTCTCTCCTATTCTAGTGCATCAAGGCCATCAATTAGTTCCCCTACCTCTCCTATCCCTTTAGGATTATCTTCACATGTAAGATTTTCAATAAGAGGATCCTTCTGTCAGTTTAATTTTTCACCTTCACAAATTTCATCCATGTATTTATGCACTAGCTCATTACCTACCATGTTTATTTCATTGTCTAGTAGAGACTAGTTTTGTGACCCCTAGGGAGACCCTCTAAACTTAGTTTATCAACAACCTTTTCCCCATTCACATCATCACAATTATTTTTAGATTTTAACTATCTTTCTCCCTTCCTTCTCATACTCCTCCATAGTTTCAAGGTGATTGAGTTTGCCTAATCGAGATGATTCTCTAGTTTCCCCTACCTCTTTTCCTAACCTTTTTTCAAGTGGTACTTTACAACCTTCATCCCCGATCTCCATTCTTCTAAATCCTCTCCTCTGGAGTAGCTTATTAAGGTAAATCCTCCTCCCACCAAATTTAAGATTACTCAGATATTCAGATCTAGAGTTGAATGTGGGATAATTGAAATTTTGCTTGAATCCTCCCATTCCTTGATATGCCCTAAAAAACTTAGATTCTAAAACTAGGGTTTGATCATTTACCTTAATTTCTATGTTTTTGAGGGATTTAATGTTAAAATCCATATTAGCTACAATCACATGACTTGAATACATGAATTCATTCTCCTTAGAGGCTACAAATTTGCTAATTTTATTGCCTATTGTTTTAAGGGTTTCTTTTTCTAGCAATTCAATTAGAATATTGGGAAGAATAATTAGTTTGTCAACACAAAAGGATTTGAGTCTATTTGGATTAAAGAGGGGTTGCCAATCTAAAACTTTAAATGGCTGACCTTTCAAAGATAATTTGTTTCTTGAAAGAAATTTGCTTTTTAAATTTACGTTGCAATAATCAGTGTACATAAAATCCATTTCTAAGATCACAATTCCTATTTTCTTATTGTAGGTTACCTTGAAACATCTCACAATTTCTTCTACATTTGATCTCATTCTAGTCCATCTAGCAAAAAGTGTGTATTCATGAAATTATCACTCGATGTAGTTTACCACTTCATCATCATTGATTTTGAGGGGTAAATTATCCATATCAATTGCTGATGGTTCCTTAACTACTTCTAGGGCATTACTGTTGGATTCAACTATTTAATTCTAAGGGCTTTAATTTTTATTGATATTTGTAGGTAAGTGACTCAAGTGAGAGATGTAGTGCTTGCCCCTAGCTTATATTTTTGCTATTATTGTTGAACTCTTTTAGGCCAATTTTATGCTTGATTATTAGTAGTATTGTTTTGAGATTATCAAATATTGTTTCACATTCAGTTGATTATATGATGAGATTACTTAGTACTCTATACTTCATGTATGCATGATGATTATTCAATGGTTTTAGTTATTGATGATGATTAGTTAGATGGATTATCATGTGTTTTCTTATGGATACTTACCCCATACTGCATGTGTATGGTGTGCGTGTATGGTTTCTTTATGTATGACATTTCTGATGTAAGGAAGGGAGTCGAAGTCACCTGCTAGTTGGGATCTACACAATGCACCACTTCCTGCCATTGTTTGTTTAGTTTAGAATATTGTGTTTGTACATGTGTGGATTTTATGCAAATTGCAGGTACTGGGTATCAACTTCCCTAAATTTTCAGGATGAGCGTACCCTATCGCATTATCTCAATGGTAAGAGAGGGGAGATAAATTCTTAAGTCCAAATCCTAAACCCTCAACCCATTTGTCCTAGAAAATTAGGACAAGTATCTGAGTTGTTTACCCTCTAAATGCGTTGAATGACGTTAATTCGTGATTATAACCCTTCAGTTTGATCTTGTATGTGTTTTCTATGATGGGTTTTCATATTTTGTTTTATGAGTTCTTGGTGATTTTTCTATTAATTAAGTCAAATTAAATGATTAAATTAATGATTTGATTTAATGGAAAATTATTATGGTATTTAATTATATTGAATTAATTGGGAGATTAATTAAAATAAAAAAAATTAAAGTTGAAGATAAAAGTTATAAGAATAATTTTAGAACGTGATAATATTTATTTAATTTAACAATAATATATTTAGAGTTCATTTTAGGCAAGAGCCTATAACACAATGGTAAATTGTGAGCCTCTTATGTGGGAGGTCTTGGGTTTGAATCTACTTGATGTTAAGAAATAATATTAATAATTAATAACAATACATAATATCATGATGAATCTTGGCTTCAGCCTTTTACCAATCCATATAGATAGATAGATAGATAGATAGATAGATAGATAGAGAGAGATCATTTTTAAATAAATGCTAAATACTATTATTATTTAAGTTAACAAATATTTTATCATTCAAAATTTGAAAATAAATTAATAAGTGAAAAAGACATTAATTTATTAAAAGTTTCAAAATTGCATAATGTGTGCATGAGATTAAAATTTGATAAATTAATTGAAAAGAGAAGTCAAGTGAAAATTAAATAAAGTTATTTTATAATCCAATAAACACGCATGGAAAAGATAATAAGAGTTAAAGTCTGGTGAGCAAGGAGTCCTCTCAGGTGAATGCACAATTAGTGCCCCAATTTTAGGAGAGAACTCCTTCTCACCAATTGAGGGTTCATTTTCGAGGGACCGTGAATTTTGGAAGAGGAAATAATTTCAGAAGAGAAAAGGTTTTGAGAGGGGAAATTTTTTTCACAATCTTCATGGGCATAGCAATTAGCATCATAGTCCAAGTTGACGCTTGTGATTATTTGCTCAGTTTATTATGCTCTTTCTTTTCCTGTCTTCATCGTGATTGTTGAATGGTTATCTGAAGAATTCTTGTGATGAATGTTTCAGTATTGCATATTTATAGTATGCATGTTAAATCCTCTATATATGGGAAGATTAAAAGATCAATACAACCCTCTTTCAATAGTTTTTAAAATGGGAAATTAATCAAGGAAGGGTTTGAATTAAAATGGAAATTTTCTTTATTGATGGGTTCGCTGTAATTTCTCCATCAGATTAATACTAGGTTTGTGATAATAATAATAAATGTTTTAATGGAGAAGGTAATTTTTTTATTTAATTTTATATATTCATAAAAATTTATAAAATAGATTAATTTTTTTAAAAATGTTATACAAGAATTTTTTTTTAAAAACTATATAAAGGAGGAAGGGGTTTTACCACACCTCCCCCTGCCTTTAATTAAAGCAGCCATTGCCGCTATCGCAGGTATTGTGGTAGCGACAGGTCACAGCTGCAGGCCCTACGGTAGCCGCAGTGAGGTCGACTTGTGACAGCAACAGTACTACATACTATTGCGGTCGCAGGCCCTGCGACCCACTTAAAAAGCCAACAGGCTTATACAATATGCCAAATGTGTTTTTATTATTATTTTATTTATTTTTAATTATTAAATGTAATAGCATTTAAAGTTTTAATTATTATTTATTATTAATTTTAAATATTATTTTTATTAATAAAAGTTATTAACAGTTTAAATTTTAATAATTAATGAAATATTATTTAAATAGTATTTCATATATATACTTATTAATTAGTTTAATTAAATTAAATTTGATTAAATTATTTAATAATGGAGATTATGTGATATGATTGTAGACTTATTTAATTATTAATAATTCTAATTTCAATGAAATTGCTAATTATTTTATTTAAAACCAATGAGAATTATTTAAATAATTGATCATCCTTAGAATATTTTAGGGAAGTTGACTTAAAATGTAATGGGGCAAATTCTGCAATTGATTTGAATAAAGAAAGGGTTAAACTATAGGGTCAACTAAGAATTCTTTTACTTGAAACATACACAGAAATGAAAAATGAAACCTTACATTTAATTCAACAATATGTTTTCAAAATCAAACCAAACTATGAAACCTACACTTTTTTTTATGTATGTTGTCTATGTTTTGGGTTTGGGTTGACTAGAGTGTTGACCAATTCTAGGATGTTTAGCAGAGGCTTGGGAGTTCTATGATTGTGGTAGTATGTTGAACTGATCTTGATCCTTTTAACTCAACCATGGTAATGTGTTGGTATGCTCTATGATGAGTGTGATTCTATTGTCGGTTACTGTTTTCATTGTTATTGTGGGATAGTGAGATGAATGCTATGATATATTTGACTTAACCATTTTGAGTCTTCAAACAATATTTTTGGGATACTTTCTAGTTGCTCATAGAGAACTAATGGGTATTGTGGTTTATCTTTTAGATGTTTTCCAGTCACTTGTATAGAGCTGAGGTGATTTTACTATGATTCATGGATTTGTGATTTCATGAGCTTAGGGTAGGTTTTATATATATATATATATATATATATATATAATGTCGAGAAGGGGCTTGCAATGGAGGCTAGGGCCCTAAGTGGTTGCCAAGGTAACCCATCGTAAGTTGTTTAATAAGTGAAAACACTACACTAAATGAGAGTAAAATGAACCTAATAAGAGTCTTTGTATATTCTCACCCATGCCTCAAGTGCTAGTACAGACTAGGATGGGAGTAGAGAGAATTCTTGGTTGTGACCTTGCATCATTTGTATGCCTTGTCAATACAAGAGGATACTAGTGCCGCATAAGAATCACTAGGGGGTCAAGGTCCTAAGAGACTACCAGGGTAACTCTAGCATGATTCATGTGATGATACTTGCCCGCTTACATAGTAGGTTTCCTATGTGTCTTTGTGTGCCTCTAGGTTTAGATGTCAATTTATCTTGGAACCTTTGAGTTAGATTACTTTTAGGATTTCCTAGTCTTAGAGAGTACTTTTGATATTTGGATTGATATCCTATTTGGGACTTGAGACTATCTCCTTAGTGCGGTGGGAGTGGACTTTTTTGGGTTACCACGCGATTGGGTGGTAGTGCTTTTTACTCTTACCATTGAGATTTGTCTGTTGATACCGTGGCTGACGTTTCCTCATCTGCATTTCCTTTCATTATATATTTGTATCATTATGATGGATGTTTATATCTTTTATGGTGGATGGTTTCATTTATGGTATTGTACTTTGTATCATGGATCTGAGAAGGATGATGTAATTCTATTTTTATAAATGTATATTCTTTTAGCCTTTCATACCCCGTGACATGTAGAGTGGATGATTAAGCATTCTAAATTTTATTGCCAAGTGGCATTCAGAACAAATGTATATTATTTAAATGGACTTTGGACTTTTAATTATTCTTTCATGTGGATGTGGTAATTTTTAGACTTAGTATTAAATAAATTTAAATGTGACTCAACATCTTGGGATCCTTAAGGAATGTAATCTGTTATGTTTGCTTATGTATGATTGTATGTTATTACTTCTGCTACTTTATGTTTGACATGTATGTTATTCTTTATTTTTATTTTTTAAAATATTTGGAAAACTTAGTAAAACTTTAGGTTAATTCTTTTGGATCCCTTGGTAGGGTGTTACATCTGGTATCAGAGCCCAAGTTCTACATTGGGAGCTCTAGGTATATTGGAATGCCACTAGTTGTTAACTAGTTGAACTAAAATGAAATTTAAACTATTATATATATATATATCAAATTAAAACTTGAACTAGTTGAACTGAAACAAAACTTAAACTTTTAGTTGTATATTTTCAATGTTGAACACTTAAACTTCAAAACTAAAATTATACGTAAACCTAAAAATAGGCAAAACTGAAAATTGCAACTTACTCTATTTTTAAAACATTTGTCATTTATATACACTAATAGTATTTTGATTTATGTTATTATAGTTGTTAGAAGTAGTAGATCAACAATGTGACTAAAAGGGGGGGGTGAATCAGTTATGCATCAATCTTTAACAATTCTTAGTTAGTCAACCAAAGTAAATAGTAATCATAAAGAAATGCACATGCACAAGTACACCAGATATGTTGACTAGGGAAACCCTTGATTAAAGGGGAAAACCCTGGTGGGAATGATGCCCACAAAATAATGTACTAATTTTCACATTCCTCGCTAGAGGATAGACCATGTTAGGAATCTGTTACAATACTTAGTACAAAGAGTCCATGTTAGGAGACTTTGAATCCTTGTTAGGAGATTCTAACCCTGTTAGGAGTTTGTGGAAGGCAGCTGAACCACTGTCCAAACATCTTTAGGATCAGATCAATGAACCCACTATCCAATTGATCTTGGTATTATTCTATTAAGAATAATAGATGTGAGACAATCTCTTTTCCTATTTCTCTATCTAGTACATCAGACTTCTCCACCTTTAGATCATGCAAACAAATTTGGAACTCATCAGTAACCCTTAGGGTCACTTACACGCATTAGTAGATTGTTTTGCTCTTCTACTTTGCAATTTGCAAGTCTTCTCTACTTCTCCTCGAAACATGATCATCAAAACTCGAGAAACATCCTTCCTTTATACCATACTCAATCATTAATCCCTTGAGTTAGCTCCATACATTTAGCATTGATTTGAGTCAGCTCCATATTTAATTAAATGAAATACACATTTAATTAGTGCTATCGACTCATAGTTATATACAAACTTCCACATGTGTGACTTCCATTCATGCGTACTTGCTGACATCATCAGTTGTCAGTGTACTTCCTCCAATTAGCTATACAACCCTTCATTCCAAACACAATGCACTATATCAATCATACAATAGAAATTGTTTTCCCTATGCTCTATTTCCTTGCAGTTCTCTATAAATCATTAATATCTTTCGTACTTTATCAATTCAGGTTCTATGCACTTGCCCACATGCCAAATACATGTTGTAGAATATGATGGTAACTACACATAGGTAGATACGCAATATGATGTCCTCAATACATAAATCTTAGTCTACTACTCTGTCAGTCTTTTGTAATCTTATTGCTATGTTGTCATCAATGAAAAAAAAAGTTGTAACATTGTTCTGCAATGTTTTCTCATAGCATCAACATTCATGCTAACAATCTCCCCCTTTGGCATTAATCACAACATTGATGAAAAACATCTAGTTCCAAGAATACCAACAAATTTTCTTCATCAATCAAATCTTGCTTCATGCAACACTTCTCCCCGTAGTATAAATTCATGTCATTCTCTCGCCCATTGACATCAATGTCAAAGATAGTACAAAAATTGAACATATAACAATCTATTAGCACGACCACAAGTCAGTCTGTTGCTTTACAACTTTTGCATATAGTTTTTCTAAACAATATAAGTGTCAAAAGACATTGTTGCATACCAATTACCTATTGCCAAGAGTCCTTGACTGACCTTGTTCATCATAGATACTCTCCCATTGAGGAAGCATCAACATTCAGTCTAGTCTAACAATGGTGTTGACTACCCTGGACTGATGCACTTCTACATCTTCTACTCTAAGCTAATGGGGGCATAACCCCAAGCATACCTCTCAGGTACTCAAATGTATCCTTTGGTAAAGCCTTTGTGAAAATGTCTATAATTTGTTCTTTAGTGCTGATGTACTCCAATCTGATTTCTTTCTCTGCAACTTTTTCTTTCAGCACATGATATTTTATAGCAATGTGCTTAGTCTTAGAATGCAAAATAGGATTCTTAGGCATGTTGACTATACTTGTGTTATCACAATAAATGATAATAGGTTCTATGAATGTTATTCCAATATCCTTCATCATCTGCTTCATCCATATAACTTGATTGCAGTTGTTTTCTGCTGCAACATACTCTGCTTTTGTAGTACTTTGTGAGGTACAATCTTGCTTCTTACTAAGCCAAGAAACTAGTCTCTACAATTTTTTCTTTAGTGCAGATGTACTCCAATCTGATTTCTTTCTCTGTAACTTTTTCTTTTAGCACATGATATTTTATAGCAATGTGCTTCGTCTTAGAATGCAAAATAGGATTCTTAGACATGTTGACTGTACTTGTGTTATCACAATAAATGATAACAGGTTCTGTGAATGTTATTCCAATATCCTTCATCATTTTCTTCATCCATATGACTTGATTATAGTTGTTTCCTGCTGCAACATACTCTGCTTCTACATTACTTTGTGAGGTACAATCTTGCTTCTTAGTGAGCCAAGAAACTAGTTTCTACAATTTGTTCTTTAGTGCTAATGTATTCCAATCTGATTTCTTTCTCTGCAACTTTTTCTTTCAACACATGATATTTTATAGCAATGTGCTTAGTCTTAGAATGCAAAATAGGATTCTTAGACATGTTGACTATACTTGTGTTATCACAGTAAATGATAACAGGTTCTGTGAATGTTATTCCAATATCCTTCATCATCTACTTCATCCATATGACTTGATTGCAGTTGTTTGTTGCTGCAACATACTCTGCTTCTGCAGTACTTTGTGAGGTACAATCTTGCTTCTTACTGAGCCAAGAAATTAGTCTTCCTCTAAGGAAGAATGCTCCTCCACTAGTGCTTTTTCTATCATCTCCATGTCCAGCCCAATTAGCATCTGTATAAGTATGAAGAGTAAAGTCATTGCTTCTATCATACCAAATACCATAATCTGATGTTCCTTTTAGATATCTAAATATCCTCTTTACTACTGCATAGTGATATTCTTTAGGATCAGCTTGAAATCTTGCTACCATTCCAACTGCATTAGATATATATGGTCTACTATGAGTCGGATATTGCAATCCTCCAATCATTGATCTGTATTTCTTTTGTTCAATAGTAGGCATCTCATCCTTGCTTGATAACTTATGACCAGTTATCATTGGAGTTCCAATAGGTTTACAATTTTCTAGACTAAATCTTTTTATCAAATCTTTCAAATACTTAGTATGAGAAATAAAGATACCTTCTTTGTTCTGAACAATTTGCAATCCTAAGAAGAATTTCATTTCTCCTATCTGTATATGAGCAATGTTAGTATGCTAATAGAAACTAAATTTAAATAAAGCTTCTACAAACTAAACAAAATTCATAAACTTCAAGATAGACTAAGATGAACTCTCAATTGAGAATATGAGCCATTAATGGACTCTCTCAATGAGAAGCTCTCTTGTTGAGTGGCTTTGTCTAAATAGATAGGATGTATGCTCAAGCTTATGCTTCAAAAAGGCTTCAATGGATGATTGTGGATTTTTGGTGTGGATAGATGGCTTTAGTATGGATTTGGCTCTCAAAATAGCATTATAACTTTACTTCATGGATTGTGTTATTTTGTAAAGGGGAAGGATCCAATTTATAGGCAAGAGGCTTGAGGGATTGAGGGCTAAGATGCAAAGATGGGAAAAAGCTTATGGAAGGCTCAGATTGCATGAGAGGAGAGCACATGGATTGTGCTTCTTTATAGCCAATCAAGGAGTGACACATGTCACATGGTGAGAGGATGGAGGAAAGGGGAAGGATGAGTCAACAAAGGAGGCTCAAGGGATAAAATCTTCATAAAGACCCTCATAATGACTTGTAAGAGCAATAAAAGGGCTTGTAAGAGTCATTTATGACCTAGTGGACTTCATAAAGTTTTATGGTTGAGATATTTTGAGGGTGATGAGAGCAAATTCGACTTGGACTTGATTAGGAAGGTTTTAAGCTTGCTTAGGCTTGTGCAAATGATTAGAGGATGGATTAGGATGGTTTAGGATTAGCTTAGGGATAGGCAAGTGGATGGCATTTAATGAGGGTGGGTGAAGGAGGAGATATTTGTTAGCTTTGGCTTGGGTTAGTAAGTCTTAACCCATGTTTAGGGAATGTGACAAGGTTAGGAGGGGATTAGGATTAGGTTTAAAGACATCTTCTAGAAGAGTCTAGATTTTGGATGAGGATAAAGACTTTCTAGAATAGTCTAAAATTTCCTAGGATGAGGATGAAGACTTTCTAGAAGAGTCTAGAACTTTTTAGGATGAGGATAAATTAGATTTTTAGGAAATAAATAAAGTTTTATTTATTTCAAGGGTTTGGGTTGAGGAGATATTTATTAAAACTTTTTTAATAAACATGAGGATTAATATTTAATCTTAATTAAATATTTTGAGTTGGGATTAGGGGTAGGAAATGATGGGATTAGCCTTTAATCAAAATTAAAGAAGGATTAGAAGATTTTGGAAGAGGTTATTGGTCATAAGGAAATTGGCCAACTTTTGGGAAAAAAATAAATTTTTTATTTATTTTAGGATTTTTGGTCAATTTATTAATTAAATAATTAATAAATAAGGAAATAATGTTTAAATAAGATTTAAACATTTTTGGGAGGGATTCCTTAATTAAATATTTTTAATTAAGATAAAGGGATTTAATGGTATAAAAATTAATTAATTAATTAATTAATTAATTAATTAATTAATTAATTAATTAATTAATAAATGATGATGTCATCGGAAATTTTTCAGAAAATAAAAATACTTTATTTTCTAAAGGATTTTTAGGTGTCTACACTATCATGCTCATCTCAAAATCATTCTTCATGTCTTTTGAGAATTTTCTACTACCTTCATCATTTCCACCAAAAATGATGTCATCAACAAATACAATGATTATTAACAAACCATCTTCTAATTTCTTCAAGTATAAGTTACTATCTGGTGTTCCTTTTGCAAATCCAAGGTTTGCTAAGTATTTGTCCAATCTTCCATACCAGGTTCTAGGTGCTTTCTTTAATCCATACAATGCTTTCATTAGTTTGAAAACCATGTCCTTCTCTTCTGTTAAAGGAAAATCCTCTAGTTGTTTGATGTAAACTTCTTCTTCAAGTTCTCCATTTAAGAATGTTGACTTAACATCCATCTAATATACCTTAAAATTATTGTTTGCTACATATGCTAGGAACATTTTGACTACTTCCATTCTTGCTATAGGTGCATATGTCTCTTCATAATCAATTCCTTCTTGTTGAGAGTAGCCTTTGCACATGAGTCTTGCTTTGTTTCTTATCACTTCTCCTTTTTCATTCATTTTATTTTTGAATACCCACTTTGTGCCAATCATGTTTTTGTGCTTTATTCTAGGAACCAATTCCCATGTGTCATTCTTGATTATCTATTAGAGTTCTTCCTCCATTGATTTTATCTAGTGATCATATTTGATTGCTTCATCTGCACTTCTTGGTTCTACTTGAGATATCAGACATAGTTCTTCATTAATCTTGCTCCTTGTCATCACTCCTTTTTCTTTACTTCCTATTATCTGATTAGCGGGATAATTTCTTATCATGTTTCTATTGGGGTAGGAATTGCTACTTCAATTCTTATTTCAGGTACTGCACTCTGTTCTTCTCTCACATCTCCAATTTGCACATTATTCTGCAAGTCATTGTTAGTCTTGAAAAGTAACCCATTGCTTCTGTTAGTCATTCCAGAGTAATCATCTCCATTAGAGTTATAATCCATTATCTTTTCCTTGGTACCAAAATTTTCATCAATTTTAACATTTGTGCACTCTACTATAGTTTTTGTTCTATAGTTGAAACATTTGTAGGCTTTAGTTTTTAATGAATAGCCAAGAAACATACCTTCATCGCTTCTTAGATTGAACTTACCAATATCATCATCTCTTTTGATGTAACATTTGTTTCCAAATATCCTGAAGTACTTGACTGATGGTGAGTGACCAAACCATAATTCATAGGGACTTTTGTCCATACCTTTCCTAATCTGCACTTTGTTCAGTGTGTATACTATTGTATTGACTGCTTCTCTCCAAAAGGTCTTTGGCACATCATTCTCAAATAGCATAGCTCTTGTTGCTTCAACAATTGATTTGTTTTTTCTTTTAGCAATCTCATTCTGCTCAGGTGTATGGGGTGAGGATAGCTATCTCCTAATGCCATGTTCTTCACAATAGATATTGAATTCTCTAGAGGTGAATTCTCCTCCTCTGTCTGATCTTAAGTTTTTGATCTTAACTCTAGATTCATTCTCAACCTTATTCTTAAATATGTTGAATTTCTCAAATGCTTCTGATTTTTTCTTTAAGAAAATCTACCCACATCATTCTAGTGAAATCATCAACAAAAATCATAAAGTACCTTTCTCCATAGAATCCTCTTATTCTTGCAGGACTACTCAGATCTATATGAACCAATTCTAGCTTTTGTGTAGTACAAAACTGCTTGCTAGGAAATGAGACTATCTTCTGCTTAGCCAAAATACATTCCTTACAAATAGTATCAGCGGGCTTAGTGATCGTAGGTAAATCTCTCACAGCAAGTGTATTACTGGCCTTTACAATGTTATCAAAGTTAATGTGACAAAATCTTCTGTGTCATAACCAACTGTTGTCAATCTTTGCTACCAAACATGTTATTTCAGTGGAGTTTAACTGAAATACATTATCTTTGGTTTTTGTGCTAGTACCAAGTAGTTTCTCTTCCTTGTTCTTGATAATGCATGTGTCATTACCAAACTGTAGCTGATAGCCTTTTTCCATAAGTTGTCCAACACTCAACAAGTTATGCTTCAGTCCATCATCAGTATATGTTTTACCATCAAGTGTTATAGATCCAATTCCTGCAATATGGCAGGTTGCATTGTTTCCCACTCTAACAATTCCTCCATCATGGCTTCTGAATTTGACAAACTTGCTCATATCACCAGTCATGTGATGTGAAAAACCACTATCAATGATCCAATCTTTCTTTTAAAATTGTGAGATCAACACACTTTCTTCTCTAATTTCTCTATCAAGATCATCCTCTTTTATAGCTACAAATGCTAATTCATCTTCACTCATGTTTTTATTACATTCCTCTTCTTCTTCTTCATTAGCATATAAACAATTTTTAGGTCTTCTAGATTTGAACCTTCCCTTAAACTTTCTTTCTCTTATAGGACACTTAGATGCATAGTGACCATACTCATTACAAGTCCAACATTTAAAGATATTCTTACCATCTTTTGTGCTCCTTGCTAAACTACGTTTCATGTTTAATGCACTGAATATTGTCTCAACTCTTGCCAATTCTCTAGACTATTTTAGATCAAATTATGTAGCTTCCAATCTACCAAACAATGTCTCTTTGGGAAAATTAGTAGTACATGGTATCATTAGTTGAATCATTTGAGCTATTGACTTGAAAGGTGGTGTTAGACTTTTCAAGATCTTCCATATCATTTCATCATTAGATTTCTTTCCATCATGAGATGTGATTCCTACAACAATATCATATATTCTCCCAACATAACATCTTATAGATTCATCTTCCATCATTTTAGCATCTTCAAATGCACAATAAAAATTTTGCAATCTAACCCTTTTTGCATGTGTATCACCTTCATAATTAGCTTCTAAAGTTTTCCAAATTTCATGAGAAGTTTTGTGTAGTTTTACATGATTGTACTCACTTTTAGGTAATGTTGATAGTATTGCTTCTCTTGCCCTTATGTTGCACATAAACACTTCTCTCTGTTCCTCAGTGCAGGTTTCAAGATTGTCTTCTTCTGCAATGTTCTTAGAAATCTTGGTCACAAGCCAATATCCTAGACTCATGCACAAGAGATGAGTCTTCATTTTATCCTTCCAACTATCATAGTTTGTACCATTGAATCTAGGACTTTCCTTCCTAAACAAATTTTCCATGGATCTCCCAAAGTTGTTAAACTTTCCTTCAAGGACCTGATGCTCTGATACCAATTGTTAGAAGTAGTAGATCACCAACATAATTGAGTGGGCGGGGGGGGTTGAATCAGTTATGCATCAATCTTAAATAATTATTAATTAGTCAACCAAAGTAAACAGTAATCATAAATAAATACACATGCACAAGTACACCAGATATGTTGACTAGGGAAACCCTTGATCAGAGGGAAAACCCTAGTGGGAATGATGCCCATAAAATAATGTACTAATATGAATATTCCTTGTTAGAGGATAGACCCTATTAAGAGTCTATTACAATACTTAGTATAAAGAGTCCCTGTTAGGAGACTTTGAATCCTTGTTAGGAGATTCTTACCCTGTTAGAAGTTTGTGGCAAGCAACTGAACCCACTATCCAAATAGCTTCAGGATCAGATCAATGAACCCACTGTCCAATTGATCTTAGTATTATTCTATTCAGAATAATAGATGTGAGACAATCTCTTTTCCTCTTTCTATGTCCAGTATGTCAGACTTCTTCAACTTTAGATCATGTAAATAGATTTGGAACTCATCAATAACCCTTAGGGTCACTTACACGCATTAGCAGATTGCTCTACTCTTCTACTTTGCAATTCACAAGTTTTCTCTGCTTCTCTATCTTGAATCATGATCATCAAAACTTAGAAAACATCCTTCCTTTATACCTTAATCATTAATCCCTCTAGTCAGTTCCATACATTTAGCATTAATTTGAGTTGGCTCCATATTTAATTAAATGAAATACACATTTAATTAGTGGTGTCAGCTCACAGTTATACACAAACTTCCACATGTGTAACTTCCATTCCTGCACACTTGTTGACATCATCAGTTGTTAGTGTACTTCCTTAACTATGGAACCCTTCATTCGAAACACAATGTGTTATATCGATCATACAACAAAAACTATTTTCCCTATGCTCTGTTTCCCTGTGGTTCTCTATAAATCATTAATATCTTTCGTACACTGTCAATTCAAGTTCTACGCACTTGCCCACATGTCAAATACATGATGTAGTGTATGTTGGTAACTGCACATAGGCAGATACACAATGTGATTTCCTCAATACATAAATCTTAGTCTGTTGCTCTATCAATCTTTTGCAATCTTATTGCTATGTTGTCATCAATGATAAACAAAGTCATAACATTGTTCTGTAATGTTCTCTCATAGCATCAACATTCATGTTAACAATAGCATCTTGTATCTTGTGTATTATTGTAGGATGGTATCTGGGATGAGATCTTCAGTTAGAGGTCGTAGTCTAGGCCTTGGTAGAGGTTGTAGATTAGGTAGAGCCATCAATGTACATGAGTCTATTCACAAAGGAACTCTTTAGGAAGAGAATAGGGGAGAGCTTGTTAGTGAGTGTTAGGAAGAGAACCATAGAGAGCAGCAGGCTGACTTTGAGGAGGTTTATCTGAGGCAAATGATGTAGACCATCATTGATTGCCTGCCTCCTCTTCAAGGTGTTGGTTAGGATGGGGCACATCAAGTAGGACATGAGCATAGACCTAGGTCTAGGAGCCCTTAGAGGGATCAACATAGATCTATAATAGTTGCTTAGATGAAGGACCTTCAGAGGTCTAAGGTAAAGCCCTTTAATGGGCTTAGTTTAGGTTATGTAGCTGAGCAATGGCTTATTGCTCTTGATAGGGTTTTTGCTATTCAGGACTTTGACAGTAATGTCAAAGCAAGGTTTGTTATTACCTACCTAGAAAACTTTGGAGCTAGTTGGTGGACTATCGAAGAGAAGAAGTTGGGCATAGACATGAACAGTGTCACATGGGAGATATTTTTGGAAAACTTCCGTGAGTGATTCCTACCAAAGGAAAGGAAGCAACATAGAGCAGATGAGTTCCACAACCTAAGACAGTTCACTATGACCGTACTAGAGTATGAGTGCAAGTTCTATGAGCTCATGCCCTTTTTGAGAATTAGTGATAACCCAACACAGTTGACACAACATTTCATTAGAGGCTTGAACAACTGTCTAGTTGGGGGTGTTAAGGTGTTTGAGCCAAAAACCCTCAAATATGTGGTACATCAAGCCATCCTTGTAAAGTAGAGTGTCAACCTAAGACATGGGGGTTTTGTGGGAGCACCTACAACATCAAAACCTAAGTGCAACCACAACTCAGGTGGGAACATGAAGCCTCATTTTCTTAAGGGGAATCAAAACTAGTAGCAACCTCATCAATCTCAACAACAGAAGGGATCAAACCCTCAAGTACAGAGTGGCGGTGATGGTTCTAACTCTAAGAACAACCATAAGGCACAATGCAATAGGTGAAACCAATACACTCAGCTTGTGCAGAGCAACCAATCTTTTGCTAGTAGGGGTAGCCACCAGTAGTCGAGTGCACCTCCTATAGGAAGGGGATCTAGCAGAGGCACAAGATGTTATTCTTGTGGGCAGATTGGACACATTGTAACCCACTATCCACAACATGCATCTCAGTATTCAGGTCCTAGGCCAACAACATCTAAGCCCACAATCAGAGATGTAGGTAGAGCTCATAAGGTATTTGCAACAGTAGATCATCGTCAAGCAGACCATCAAGGGACCATGGTTGAGACTACGAGAGCTATCCGAGGTACACCTCTGTCTGTATTGTTTGATTCAAGTGCCACAGATTCTTTTATTTCACCATCATTAGTTGCTAAGTGTAAGCTGGAAGCAGTTAAGAAAGATGTGGGTTGGTAAGTGGAACTAGCCTTAGGCACTAAGGTTTCCACAGATTCTATAGTTTAGAAGTGTGAGCTAAGCATAGGAGGGTTTGTGACATTAGTTGACCTTTAATTTATCCCTCTTGGCTCTTACAATTTGGTCTTAGGTATGGATTGGCTTGGATCTCATAGAGCTAGTATAGGCTTCAGGAAAAAGACCATCGAATGTTGGGATGACCAAGGGAAGGATGTGGAGATTATGGGGATACCGAGGCCTATATATCTATGGATAATATCCACTATGTAGTTGAAGCAGAGCTTTTGTAAGGGATGTCAGGTATTTGTTGTTACAGTAAACAAGTTGGAAGAAGAAGACCCTACGGGAAAGACTTTAGACCACCCTATTCTACAGGAATATGTGGATGTCTTTCTGAGTGAGATTATTGGCATGCCCCCAAAGAGAGATATTGATTTCAGCATTGATCTCACTTTAGGAGCGGAGCCTATTTCTAGAGCTCCTTATTGTATGACCACTCAGGAATTGAGTGAGTTACGCCTTCAGCTAGAGGACCTTTTGGCTAAGGGTAGTATCAAACTGAGTGTATCACGATGGGGAGCTCTAGTGCTCTTTGTGAAGAAGAAGGATGGTTCTTTGCACCTTTGTATTGATTATAGACAGCTGAACAAGGTGACAATAAAGAATAGGTATCCTTTGCCAAGGGTCGACAATTTATTTGATCAGATTAAGGGAGCTATAGTATTCTCCAAGATTGATCTTAATTCAGGATACCATCAGCTCCACATCAAGGATACTAATATTCATAAGACCACCTTCCAAACTTACTATGGGTACTATGAGTTCATAGTAGTTCCTTTTGGGTTGACGAACACTCCATCAGTTTTCATGTGTCTAATGAATGGAGTGTTTCATTCCTATCTTGATAGATTTGTACTCATGTTCCTTGACAATATACTGATATATTCTAGGTCCCAGAAGGAGCATGAGGAACATTTGCATTTGGTTTTATAGTGCTTAAGAGATAATGTAATAACCCCAATAGCTTATAACTCCCTCAAACACCAAAAAATCTTTATACTTCAGTTGTTTGACATTTCGTCAAACACTTTGCAAGCAAGCTCTGATACCACTATAATAACCCCAACAGGTTATAACTTCTTCAAACACCAAAAATCTTTATACTTCAGTGGTTTGACATTTCGTCAAACACTTTGCAAGCAAACTCTAATACCATTGTAATGGCCCTCCTCAAATCTGCTCTCAAAAAAATGCTGATGAAAGCTCAAGGAATTTCATCAAACAATTCACATGCAAGGGACGTATGACTGATATAGTATTTCAGCTGGCTTTAAATGACTCTTATTCAATTTGCATCAATGAGAATCTTGTGCTAGAAGACTCCAAATGGACTACACAATGGCCTAACATGAGTGTGCTACTAATTTTGACAATATTCAGTGCATATATATGATCTAAGCATGAGAAATGAACACCTACAGCCAACTGGCAATTTTACAAACAGTTGGTGTGCAAACTAACTAGCTGATAAATAATGATATTGAATTGCTTAAATGACACCAACAACTATTATCTTCTAAATTTGCAATGAAATTTCTAATACAATGCTCATGAAATATGGCCAAGACTTTTGGCATTTACATGGATTACAAAATGATAATGCTGGTATAATGTACGCTTACAGCTGTAACTTATAACACCCTAAAAAAACAAATACTAATAAAGGAACCTGGTTGTAGATGGCTGAAATAATTTTCTTCAATGCTGCCCCTTCTGTTTTGTTTTTCTGATTTGCTTTTTCGAACTATTTTTTCGGATTGCTTTTTCGGCTTGCTTTTTCGGACTTCTTTTTTGACCTGCTTTTTCGGTTTCGCTTTTTTCGAACTACTTTTTCGTATCTACTTTTTCAAACTGCTACCCTGTTGAATCTCAAGACCATATCTTTCAATGGCGTCAAGATTTCTAGCTTGAAGGAATTTCGTCCTTCAAACTATTGAGACATAATCTCCAGAAAATTTCCCAATTTCTTTGATATTTCCAAGCATGCATAAAAGAAGCTCTTTCATTTCTTTTATAGTGTTCTCACAAGAGCTCCATCCTTCATTTTCTCAATGTGGGATAAAACATAACTCCCTTTATGTAACTTATGTCTCCAATGTGTTATAAAATAAAGGGGACTCTTTTAATTTAAATATTTCCCACAAACTATAGTCTATGCATTAATAAAGTTAAATATTTAAATTTAACTTTATAAAATAGCTTTATCAATGCATAACAAATCTTATTAATGATAAAAGAGTCTCCTTGTCGATTTTAAACAATTACCATCAACATACTGCTGCCACTAGATGTCCGACCATGTCCAAGATGACTTACTATAAATAGTAAGTATGCCCAAACTTGCCTCAAAACCCATTAGAAAGACCTACAACTAAAACTATCTAGGCCAAATGGCCTCGAAGTCCCTTTAATGTCCTGGTTAGCCTACGTGATAGTGGGGAAATAGGCCAACGACAACAACATGCTATGAATGCTTAAAAAGGGAACATTATAGTCCACCCTTCCCAAAATTGCTTGTCCCCAAGCAATGGTCAAACAACAACCAAATCAATCCACTTGGATCCCAAATGTAGTCATGAACTATACTGCTATCAATCAACATAGGCTCCTGCAACAACCTTTGAAAATTAACCAAGAAGAATCCATAATCAAATTGACAATTACAGCTCAACCAAACTCCAAAATCACAACTGCCACAGTCAAAAACCCACAAGACAGAAACTCTTAGAACATCAGAACCCAAGTAAAGTGGACAAATCAAGCTGCTAAAATAGTAAATACCATCAACGCATCCCACTGGCCTATACGGAATGTATAATCCAACTTCGCAACAATGGTGAATGCTCCCAAATGAAACTGCACCAAGTATGGAGAATCCACACACTACACAACTCCTGCAGTCAACACAACTCTGCAGATCACCGGCCACTGTCTCATAACCATAACTCCCATGCACCACTAATGGTGAAAAGACATCAAAAGATAAACAACAAGAAATGGAACCCCAACCAAATTTTCCTACCATCAACTCCTCAACACAAGGATCAAATGCTAACTAATGTACATACCCTGCAGTATAATGCTGATAAAAAGAACCAACCTCAATCAATAGCTCACCATGAACAAGTGATACAACCCACTATGATTGATCACTAGTTAAGTCAAGAGATGTCATAGCCAAAGGCATAGAATCAATAACAACAACCGCTGAAGCATCACTCCCAAACTCCTGCTCTAAGTCATGTATTATCAAGTTGTCAACCGCAGAACCTATCGCCATGTCATGCCCATCACAACTCTCATCCCGAGGCGTCAAACTGTCCCATAACTAATGACAAGCACTAGGAACCAAAGTACATCTCTGTATCATCATCTCATCAACATGGTCATCAAAGGTAAATTGATGAGCATACCTCACAGTGTAATGCTGATAGAATGCGCCAATCTTAGTCAATGGCTCAAACTGCAATCAATCATTAACCATGTTGGAACTGACTACTACCTCCGAAGACATCACCAAGGGAGTAGTATTACTAGTAGGAACCATGCCAACTGTCGGCTCACCAATATCACAAATGATCTTTGATACAACATCTCTAGTCTCTGTGCCATCAGTACTAGAGGCCACCACCATGTCAAGCATACCACAACAATCTATTGCAGCATCCAATTCAACTGATCCCGACTCTAGTGGGAATGAACCTGATATGCCAATGTTAGTATCAAGGATGGATGCATTCCCATCTCCACTGTCTTTGACAATCTCGACCATGGACATCCTCAGATCACCAGACACCACAGCTTGTGACTGTACAGAATTTGGTAAAGATTGTTGTCGCTCTAACTCCACAGTCACCTTAGCCAAATGAAATTGTGACTCCTCGAAAGCCAACTATGTACTCTCAAGAATCTCAGAAGTCACCTCGAGCTGCTGAGTAAGCTCACTCACCTCATCTTCCTTGGCCAATAATGCTTCGTATGCTGTACTCCCCCATTCCATAAGATAATCTCTGTCGGCTACCAACTGCATATAATTCTGTCTCAGAATCCTAATAGCCTCCCATAAAGAGTGGATCTCTATCAAGGAAAGATAACTGCCTCCCTGCTCATCACTAGTAGGAGACCCCCATCCATAAACTGCTAACAACTGGCGAGCAACATCAAAATGTTCGCACACAATAGCAATGTCTCGCTTGCCAACTCTCAGCTGACTAGACACATGATTGTGCTGATTGGTTGAACTCCTATACTCTATCCCTGGTACATTGTCCAAAGGAGTAACCTCAGAATAGCTATCATCTATAATACTCAGATCTTGGGACTCTCCTATAAACTCTGTCATCTCTGAGAAATCATCAACATGTGACCTGACTATAAAAAAAAATTGAGTCCTTGCTATATGCGCTAACTCTCGAACTGAACTCACCTCAAGACAAAGCTTGTCCACATGTCTCTTAGAATCCTGGAGAGCCAACTGAATACACACCAAGGAATTCTGAGTATCCTCCAGCTCATGAGAAAGCTGTTCAACCTCCTCCTCCTCCTTCTTCAATGCATCTAAATAGATCCCTGCAATATTAAGGAGATGATTGCGATCTGAAAGTAGGTGTATGTAACTTACCTTCATTGCCTCCATGCCTTCCTTGATCTGTTGTAAGTCATCACAAGAAGAACCTGTTGTGACTCCTTTCTGTCTCTCCTACAGTTGAATCATCCAAATGTGATTCTCAATCAATCCATGCATCCTGTCATGATGAGATAAAGCTGCGACAATATCCTTGTCCCCTATCTTCAGTTGGCTTGCCAAACCAAGTGAAGAGCTACTAGCCTCTATCTCATGTGAAGAAGAATCCAACTATGCCTGATACTCATTTTTTGCAAAGTCCTGAATGCTCACTTTTTGATCAACTGTACTATCCTCAAACATGACAGTATCCTCAACTGTTGTAACTTCATCTAGTCCAATTGTGTTGTAATCACTATCAGTGTCAATCACACAATCCGGTGAGCTTGTGATATCACCTTCTGATGCAACTGGCTCAATCTGCACAACATTTGTAACCCCTTCTGCCTGTGAAGATGATGCAGATAAACCATTACCTAAAGATGTGCTAATGTCTCCCTATATTGAATCAGCATGTCTGTTAAACTCCTCATACAAGTTGTTGCCTGTCATAAGGAAGGTACGATCCTTAGGCCTATCAAAATGTTCAATTAGTCTCTCCTTAAACTCCACATATGAGGTAATGTGTGCATGACCCATAGTGACCATACCATGATGCCACCACTTGTGTGCTAACCCATCTAGGTGAATTGTTGCATACTTAATAGCTTCTTCCTCAAGCATAGGGTTCATTTGAAAGTATGTGTCAAGCCTTTGAACCCAAGCTCTTGCTATAGACTTCTCCGAGCCATCATAATATGGTAACTGAAGTTTCCCTACTTTCTTTCGTAGCGCATAGCTTTGGTTCCTGTCATGTCCATGTGGCATATGCTTCATCCGCACATCTATATACTCCCTAAAGGTAATTGCAGCAATAAAATCTGGACCTCCAGCTTCCCAATCTCTCCTCAGCTGGTCCTGTATATTAGTGATCTTGGGCTCTGGTACGTGCTGCTTTGGAGTTCTAGGAGGAAATGTGGGAACCATGGGCCTCGAACTCATTGTCCTAGTTTGCTGGGGTGCATGACCGAAATTGTTCCCAACTTGTTTGCCTCCATTATGTGTCCCATCTTGATTATTACCACTCTGGTTATTACCATTCTGATTATTCCCTCCACCCACATTAGCATTCAACCCCATTTGACAAGCCATCATCTGCATCATAAGCTCAAATCTCTGACTCTGTTACTGTGCTCTTTGCTCTGCTGATTGTTGTCCCTATGCTAAGGTGTCTAATAATTGTAAGAATCTTTCCTTTCCCTGATCTAGACCGGCATTCATTTTGTCAAACATTTTTCTCTCTATTTGGCTATTCCAAATTCCCTATAAGACCTCCACAGGATGGCAGGACTTATAGCTCTGATACCACTGTAATAACCCCAATAGGTTATAACTTCTTCAAACACCAAAAATCTTAAATTTCAAATGTTTGACATTCTGTAAAACACTTTGCAAGCAAGCTCTGATACCACTGTAATAACCCCAATAGGTTATAACTCCCTCAACCACCAAAAAATCTTTATACTTCAGTTGTTTGACATTTCGTCAAACACTTTGCAAGCAAGCTCTGATACCACTGTAATAACCCCAACAGGTTATAACTTCTTCAAACACCAAAAATCTTTATACTTCAGTGGTTTGACATTTCGTCAAACACTTTGCAAGCAAGCTCTAATACCATTGTAATGGCCCTCCTCAAATCTGCTCTCAAAAAAATGCTGATGAAAGCTCAAGGAATTTCATCAAACAATTCACATGCAAGGGACGTATGACTGATATAGTATTTCAGCTGGCTTTAAATGACTCTTTTTCAATTTGCATCAATGAGAATCTTGTGCTAGAAGACTCCAAATGGACTACACAATGGCCTAACATGAGTGTGCTACTAATTTTGACAATATTCAGTGCATATATATGATCTAAGCATGAGAAATGAACACCTACATCCAACTGGCAATTTTACAAACAGTTGGTGTGCAAACTAACTAGATGATAAATAATGATATTGAATTGCTTAAATGACACCAGCAACTATTATCTTCTAAATTTGCAATGAAATTTCTAATACAATGCTCATGAAATATGGCCAAGACTTTTGGCATTTACATGGATTACAAAATGATAATGCTGGTATAATACACGCTTACAGCTGTAACTTATAACACCCTAAAAAAAAAAATACTAATAAAGGAACCTGGTTGTAGATGGCTGTAATAATTTTCTTCAATGCTGCCCCTTCTGTTTTGCTTTTTCGATTTGCTTTTTCGAACTATTTTTTCAGATTGCTTTTTCGGCCTGCTTTTTCAGTTTCGCTTTTTCGGACTTCTTTTTTGACCTGCTTTTTCGGTTCCGCTTTTTTCAAACTGCTTTTTCGTATCTTCTTTTTCAGACTGCTACCCTGTTGAATCTCAAGACCATATCTTTCAATGGTGTCAAGATTTCCAGCTTGAAGGGATTTCGTCCTTCAAACTATTGAGACATACTCTCCAGAAAATTTCCCAATTTCTTTGATATTTCCAAGCATGCATAAAAGAAGCTCTTTCATTTCTTTTATAGTGTTCTCACAAGAGCTCCATCCTTTGTTTTCTCAATGTGGGATAAAACATAACTCCCTTTATGTAACTTATGTCTCCAATGTGTTATAAAATAAAGGGGACTCTTTTAATTTAAATATTTCTCACAAACTATAGTCTATGCATTAATAAAGTTAAATATTTAAATTTAACTTTATAAAATAGCTTTATCAATGCATAAAAAATCTTATTAATGATAAACAAGTCTCCTTGTTGATTTTAAACAATTACCATCGACATACTGCTACCATTGGATGTCCGACCATGTCCAAGATGACTTACTATAAATAGTAAGTATGCCCAAAGTTGCCTCAAAACCCATCAGAAAGACCTGCAACTAAAACTATCTAGGCCAAATGGCCTCGAAGTCCCTTTAATGTCCTGGTTAGCCTACGGGACAGTGAGGAAATAGGCCAACGATGACAACATGCTATGAATGCTTAAAAAGGGAACATTACAGATAATTAACTTTATGCCAACGTGATAAAGTGTGATTTCTTTTAATCAAAGATACAATACTTAGGGCACATCATATCAAGTGAAGGTATCTTTGTAGACCTCGCAAAGATTCAAGCAATAGTAGATTGGCCTACACCCACTACTATGTCAGAAATTTGTAGTTTCATGGGTTTAGCTAGTTATTATCATAGATTCATCCAAAACTTCTCTCCAGAATAGCACATCCTATCACATCCCTTTAGAGAAAAAGGAAAGAAGTTTTTATGGACAAAGAAATGCGAGGAAGCATTTCAAAAGCTCGAGGAGCTTTTGACCAATGCACTGATCTTATCAGTGCCTAATCCAGCAAGTAATTTCATGGTGTGTACAGATGCTTCCCTTGAGGGGATTGGAGTGATATTGATGTAGGATGGATGAGTGATTGCTTATGAATTGAGCAAACTCAAGGATCACAAGCTGAATTACCCTATGCATGATCTTGAGTTAGCAGTAGTAGTTCATGCCTTAGTGAGATGGAGACATTTCTTGCTAGGATACAGATTTGAACTTCATAGTGATCATCGTAGTCTACACTACATATTTACGCAACCTAATCTAAATGCTAGGTAGAGGTGATGGATGGAGTTTCTATGTGAGTATGACTTCGAGGTGAAGTATAATCAGGGGAAGGAGAATGTAGTAGCTAACACTTTGAGTTGTAGAAGAAATGAGACATTATCTATGACTCTTAGTGTGGACTTGAGGAACCAAATACTTTGACACTCCCTACTGATACTTGGTATCAGGAGGTGAGTAGAGAGATAGATTCAGGGAGACTGTTGGAGGGTAAGTTTTCAAACTATTTCCTAGAGTCAAATGGTCTTTTGAGACATTGAGGAAGGATCTATGTTATGCTACTGGATGAGCTTCATACATTGATCTTATCAAAGCCCCATCGTGCACCTTACTCAGCACATCCAAGTGTGAAGAAGATGCATGCAGACTTGTGATGTTTATTCTATTAGATAGGGATGAAACACAACATTGTTGATTTTGTGGCTAGATGTATTGAGTGTCAGAGAGTCAAAGAAGAGTAGCAACATTCGATAGGGCTTTTACAACCAAATCTCATTCCTTCATGGAAGTGGGACATCATCTTTATGGATTTCATAGTAGGATTACCTATGACTACTCATCAACATGATGCTATTATGGTCACTATTGATCGGTTGACTAAGGTGGCACATTTTTCACTGATGAGGTCATCCTACACTATAGCTTCTATAGCTAATGTCTTCATGCATGACATCGTGAGATTACATGACATTCCATGGAATATCATTTTAGATAGGGATCTTGTATTCACTTCCACATTTTGGACATCGCTATAGCATGATCTTGGAGAGTAGTTGAATTTTAGTTCAACATATCACCGAGAGACAGATGGGTAGATAGAGAGAGTGAATCAGGTTCTAGAGAATATGTTGAGGATGTATGTGATGGATAGATAGATTTTGTGGGAGGACTATCTCTACCTAGTGGAGTTTGCTTACAACAACGGATATCACAGTTCTATTGGCATGGCACCATTTCAGGCCTTATATGGTCATCCTTGTTGTACACCTTTGAGTTGGGATAGTCTTGAGAATCACATCATGTTGGGTCTTGAGATGCTTCAAGATATGAAGCAACAGGTAGTGCGCATCCAAGAGCACTTGACTACAGCACAAGATAGGCAGAAAAGTATGCTAATGCTCATAAGATAGATAAATAGTTTGCTGTGGGAGAGAAGGTTTTCTTAAGAGTGTGTCCATAGAAGAGTCTGATCCATTATGGAAAGGGTTTGAAGCTAGCACCTCACTTTGTGGGAGCATTCGAGATTCTTGAGAGGATTGGTCCAGTTGCCTACTACCTTGCTTTGTCACCTAGCCTAGCTCGCATCCATGATTTTTTCCATGTTTCAGTACTTAGGTAGTATATTCTTGATGTGGTACATGTTCTTGATTCAAATGCATTACAGGTAGAGGATGGGCAACTGGCTTTGGAGCCAATTCTCATTCTGGAGTAGCGGGAATTGACCCTCAAGGGTCAAACCATAGAGCAAGTAAGGGTCCAATGGGACCCTACTGATGATTCATCAACCACATGGGAGGATGCATCTAGATTATGGGATTTATACCCCTACTTGTTTGTAGGCTTCCAGGAGTAAGCCTAAGTCTGGGGGGGTGGATATAGTGTTTGCCCCTAGTTTACATTTTTGCTATTATTGCCGAACTCTTTTAGGCTAGTTTTATGCTTGATTATTAGTAGTATTGTTTTAAGATTATTAGATATTGTTTCACATTAAATTGATTATATGATGATATTACTTGGTACTCTATACTTCATGTATGCATGATGATTATTCAATGGTTTTAGTTATTGATGATGATTAGTTAGATGGATTATCATGTATTTTCTTATGGATACTTACCCCATACTACATTTGTATGGTGTGCGTGTATGATTTCTTTATGTATGACATTTCTAATGCAAGGAAGGGAGTCATAATCACCTGCTAGTCGAGATCTACACAATGCACCACTTCTTGCCATTGTCTATTTAGTTCATAATATTGAGTTTGTACATGCGTGAATTTTATGCAGATTGCAAGTACCGAGTATCAACTTCCCTAAATTGTTAGGATGAGCGTACCCTATCACATTATCTCAATGGTAAGAGAGGGGAGATAAATTCTTAAGTCCAAATCCTAAACCCTCAACCCATTTGTACTAGAAAATTAGGACAAGTATCCGAGTTGTTTACCCTCCAAATGCGTCGAATGATGTTAATTTGTGGTAATAACCCTTTAGTTTGATCTTATATGTGTTTTCTATGATGGGTTTTCATTTTTTTTTTATGAGTTCTTGGTGATTTTTCTATTAATTAAGTCAAATTAAAAGATTAAATTAATGATTTGATTTAATGAAAAATTATTATGGTATTTAATTATATTTAATTAATTGGGAGATTAATTAAATAAAAAGAATTAATTTTGAAGATAAAAGTTATAAGAATAATTTTAGAACATGATAATATTAATTTAATTTAATAATAATATATTTAGAGTTCATTTTAAAATAAATGCTAAATACTATTATGATTTAGGTTAACAAATATTTTATCATTCAACATTCGAAAATAAATTAAGAAGTGAAAAAGATATTAATTTATTAAAAGTTTCAAATTTGCATAATGCATGCATGAGATTAAAATTTTGTAAATTAATTGAAAAGAGAAGTCAAGTGAAAATTAAATAAAGTTATTTTATAATTCAATAAATGTGCATGGAAAACATAAAGAAAAGATAATAAAAGTTAAAGTCTCGTGAGCAAGGAGTCCTCTCGGGTGAATGCACAATTAGTGCCCCGATTTTATGAGAGAACTCCTTATCACCAATTGAGGGTTCATTTTCGAGGGATCATGAATTTTGGAAGAGAAAAGAATTTCAGAAGAGAGAAGGTTTTGAGAGGGGAAATTTCTCTCACAATCCTCTTGGGCGTAGTGATTAGCATTAGAGTCCAGGTAGATGCTTGTGATTATTCACTTAGTTTATTATGCTCTTTCTTTTCCAGTCTTCATCGTGACTGTTGAATGGTCATTTGAAGAATTCTTACAACGAATGTTTCAGTATTGCGTATTTCTAGTATGCATGTTTAATCCTCTATATACGGAAGATTAAAAGATCAATACAACCCTCTTTCAATAGTTTTTAAAATGGAAATTAATCAGGGAAGGTTTTGAATTAGACTGGAAATTTTCTTTAAAACAAAAAGAACAAAAAATTGATGGATTAGCTGTAATTTCTCCATTAGATTAATAATAGGTTTGTGATTAAAAAAATGTTTTAATGGAGAAGGTAATTTGTTTTATTTAATTTTATATATTCATAAAATTTTATAAAATTAATTAATTTTTTAAAAAAATGTTATATAAGAATTTTTTTTAAAAATATATATAAAGGAGGAGGGGGTTTTACCCCACCTTCCCTCATCTTTAATTAAAGCGGCCACTACCGCTGTCGCAGGTACTATGGTAGCAACAGTTATATGTATTGTTGTGGCCGCAGGCCCTACGACAGTCGTAGTGAGGCTGTGACCCACTTAAAAAGCTAGCGGGCTTATACAATATCCCAAATGTGTTTTTTTAAAAATTATTATTTATTATTATTAAATTTAATAACATTTAAAGTTTTAATTATTATTTATTATTAATTTGAAATATTATTTTTATTAATAAAGTTTATTAATAGTTTAAATTCTAATAATTAATTAATTGTTATTTAAATAGTATTTCATATATATACTTATTAATTAAGTTAATTAAATTAAATTTGATTAAATTATTTAATAATGGAGATCATGTGATATGATTGTAGACTTATTTAATTATTAATAATTCTGATTTTGATGAAATTACCAATTATTTTATTTAAACCCAATGAGAATTATTTTAATAATTTATTTAAATAATTGATCATCTTTAGAATATTTTAGGGAAGTTGACTTAAAATATAATGGGGTGAATTTTGCAATTGATTTGAATAAAGAATGAGTTAAACTATCGGGTAAACTGAGAATTCTTTTACTTGAAACATACACATAAATAAAAATTGAAACCTTACATTTAACTCAACAATATGTTTTCAAAATCAAACCAAACTATGAAACCTACACTTTGTTATCTGTATGATTGGTTTTGGGTTGCCTAGAGTGTTTGACCAGTTCTAGGGCATTCACTAGAGGATTGGGAGTTTTGTAATTGTGGTAGTATGCTGAATTGATCTTGATCTTTTTAACTCAACCGTGGTAATGTGTTGGTATGCTCTATGATGAGTGTGATTCTATTGTTAGTTACTGTTTTCATTGTCATTGTGGGATAGCGAGATGAATGCTACGATATATTTGACTTAACCATTTTGAGTCTTCAATTAGTATTTTTGAGATACTTTCTAGTTGCTCATAGAGAACTAATGGGTATTGTGGTTTATCTTTTAGATGCTTTCCAGTCACTTGTATAGGGCTGAGGTGATTTTACTATGATTCGTTGATTCGTTGATTTCATGAGCTTAGGGTAGGTTATTTATATGTAATGTCGAGAAGTGGCTTGCAATGGAGGCTAGGGTCCTAAGTGGCTGCCAGGGTAACCCATTGTAAGTTTTTTAATAAGTGAAAACACTACACTAAATAAGAGTAAAATAAACCTAATAAGAGTCTTTGTATGTTCTTGTTCATGCCTCGAGTGCTAGTACAGACTAAGATGGGAGTAGAGAGAATGCTTGGTTGTGACCTTGCATCATTAATATGCCTTGTTAGTACGAGAGGATACTAGTGCCGCATAGGGATCACTAGGGGGGCCGAGGTCCTAAGAGATTGCCAGGGTAACTCTAGCGTGATTCATGCGATGACACTTACCTGCTTACATAGTAGGTTTCCTACGTGTCTTTGTGTGCCTCTGGGTTTAGATGTCGATTATCTTGGAACCTTTGAGTTAAATTACTTTTAGGATTTCTTGGACTTAGAGAGTACTTTTGATATTTGGATTGATATCTTGTTTGGGACTTGAAACTATCTCCTTATCACGGTGGGAATGGGCCTTTTTGGGTTACCATGTGATTGGGTGGTAGTGCTTTTTACTCTTACCATTGAGATCCATTTGTTGATATTGTGGTTGTAGTTTCTTTGTCTACATTTCCTTTCATTATATCTTTGTATCATTATGATGGATGGTTATATCTTATGATGGATGTTTATATCTTTTATGATGGATGGTTTCATTTATGGTATTATACTTTGTATCATGGATCTGAGAAGGATGATGTAATTCTATTTTTATAAATGTATATTCTTTTAGCCTTTCATACCCTATGACATGTGCATTGGATGATTAAGCATTCTGAATTTTATTGCCAAGTGGCATTCAGAACAAATGTATATTATTTAAATGGACTTTGAACTTTTAATTATTCTTTCATGTGGATGTGGTAATTGTTAGACTTAGTATTAAATAAATTTAAATGTGACTCAACATCTTGGGATCCTTAAGGAATGTAATCTATTATGTTTGCTTATGTATGATTGTATGTTATTGCTTCCACTACTTTATGTTTGATGTGTATGTTATTCTTTCTTTTTTAAAAAATGTTTGACAAATTTAGTAAAACTTTAGGTTAATTCTTTTAGACCCCTTGGTAGGGTGTTATAAGAGATCATCATGTACAATCCAGTCATATTAATGAATTTTCTTGGTCTTCTTGAATGTATCCTTGTTGATAACCAATTCTTCTATAGCAGAGAGAAGGGGATTGTACTAAGATATTGCTTCTATAGACCTAATCTACCATGAGGGTCTGGATTTGCACCCACAACTTTAGTGGATGAAAATTATGAGACTGACATTGCCCCAAAACTAAACTGCCCTTCTTGACTGCTTTGCCCTAAATTTAACTTTTTATTGTTGAAATAATATCAATCCATCATCTCCTTTAATTTTAAACCATTAATTGAAAAAATAGGTGATTTATGACCTTAATTTTTTTTAAAAATAATATAACATACTATACATTATCATGATTAATATAATTATAGTTAAAATAAACTATAGATATTATTATTATTAAAATAGGTTATCCATTTTAGTTATGAACTTCCATTGGAAAAAATAAATAAATTGAAACAACAAAATTATGATTGAAAGCAAACTATAAAAATATTATTCAGAAAATAGGTAATCCATACTATAAATGAATTGCCTTCGGAAAAAAATAAAAATTCAAACAATATTATAAACCTACTTTACATTAGTATGATCCATAGAATTACAGTTAAAAAGCAAATTATAGATATTAAAATATTTGAAATAAAAAAAATGCTAAAAAATATCAATATGTTGTATGCTTTTTACATTTAAATAAACTTGGTGAAAACGTTTGCATTCACAGCTGCAGGCAAGGAAATGCTCTTAGACGCATACACTGTGTTCTCGTTTGCATTTTCATAGAGCTGATCACTGGTTGCGATTCCAAGAGCAGAGCAATCACAGGTACATTCCTTAAACTTCATTTGCAGATTTTCATTTCTCTTAAAAAAATCATTTAAATGGAAATCGTAAAAGAATTGTTCACCATTTGCAGAGAATTCTATTCACACCATAAACCCTATACAGGTCTGCATTAGAGAATTTTATAGAGGATCTATTCTCGGTTTTGTTAGAAAAGGCAGATCTTCTTTGTCTCCAGCAGATCCAAATATTCAGGTGGGTTCGGGATATAAATCAATATTTCCATTTCTTCTGAATTTTAATTTTAATTTTAAGAAAATGGCAGCGGTCGTTCAGCTCTCTTAAGATTTTGGGTGTTTTTAAATTTCTCTGTAAGATTTGCAGCATATCAAGATCTCACGTAAGCACATTTAGGGCGTATCCCATAAACCCCTTTGGCCAAAGGAAACGGATTCCTTTATGAATGTTGAAAAGGGTTCTGTTCTTTGAATTTTACAAATTTCAATTCTTATTGCACTATTTATTTATAGGTGATAAAATCCGGGCAAAATTTTATCGGAGCTGATTTGTAAGAGTGAATGATGAGAGGGAGCTCGTGGTTTTGCGTTCCTTTTGAAGTAGTTGTTAGCGTTGTTTCAGATCTGGTTTGCAATAAAATCACAGATCCTGCAATATCCCGCAGTTCAAGCAATCTGATGATATTATAGAGTGTTGCTGGAAGCAATTTACTTATTTTTTGTTAGACACCATATGAATTATACTTAATTATAAAACAAATCGTTGATTTTGCAAATTATTTGCACCTACGGATGTTTTCGACGAGAGCTTAAAGGCCATTGCAGAGTTGATCTTGATATCAATAGGTCGATGCATCTAGGGCTCGAGCCTTAAAGATGGCTGAATGCATTGTCCGTTGTTTCACAATTAAGGAGAAAGGATGTGAACCCTTCAGGTCCTGGGTCCTATTTCTTACAGTCCCCGAATGAATAGGAATCATAGTATTATTATCCTTTTTCCCGATCTGTTAATTTGAAATAGTATTTTAGAATTTCTGCCTCAACACCGTGTTTTTCAATATCTCTAGCTAGTTTTATGGAAAAACGATAACAGTCTAAATATTTGCCTTGTAATTGTTGTGGATCTTCGCCACTACATATTGGTCAAATATATTTTCTGCATAGGCATTTTTATTAGAAAATTTATAATCTAAATATTTATGATAGCGCTTGTCAGCATTTATTTAACTTCCTCTAGTGATGATGCATGCCGAGTTTGTTTTAAAGCAATATTTATTGATCTTATGTAGACTGTTTGCCTGACAATTATACTGTGTTGGTTATATTCTTAATACTATAGAAAGTTTAAGGGTGTTTGTGTGGAGGGATCATGCAAGTAGGAGTCCTATTCGTCTAAAATATTGTTTCATTTTAACAGACTAGTGTGAATGCAAAATGTTGACCAAATTTGAAACCAAGAGCAATCGGGTAAAGGGGCTAAGCTTTCATCCCAAAAGGCCATGGATCCTTGCCAGTCTTCATAGTGGAGTCATTCAATTATGGGACTATCGTATGGGAACTCTGATAGACAGATTTGATGAGCATGACGGGCCTGTTAGAGGAGTACATTTTCACAAATCACAGCCATTATTTGTGTCTGGAGGTAAGCAATGTACATATATGTTAAATCTAAATTGAATGGCATGTGGCTGATCGGCTCAACTGTATAATGAGTGGATATGCTTCCATATGATTTGAATGTGGTCCCTAGAAATATAAACTTAACAATCAAGAACATAGTCTGGCATAACTAATTGCATTGGTGACCTTTCAGGTGATGATTACAAGATAAAGGTCTGGAACTACAAAATGCGCCGATGCCTTTTTACACTACTAGGGCACCTTGACTACATTCGCACAGTTAATTTTCATAACGAGTATCCTTGGATTGTTAGTGCAAGTGATGATCAGACGATAAGGATCTGGAATTGGCAATCTCGAGTTTGCATATCTGTTCTTACTGGTCACAATCATTATGTGATGTGTGCCTCTTTTCATCTCAAGGATGATCTGGTTGTTTCTGCATCATTGGATCAAACTATTCGTGTATGGGATATAAGTGCTTTAAGGAAAAAAACTGTTTCTCCTGCTGATGATATCTTGAAGCTAACACAGATGAACACTGATCTCTTTGGAGGTGGTGACGCTGTTGTGAAGTATGTTCTTGAGGGACATGATCGTGGTGTGAACTGGGCTTCATTTCATCCTAGCTTACCATTAATTGTATCTGGTGCAGATGATCGCCAAGTCAAACTTTGGCGGATGAATGGTATGTTTCCTTTCCTTCAATTCCTGGTAATGTTTTCTTTATCTTCTTCTGTTATGCAGAAAAGGGATCCAGATATTTGAATTTTTTTCACTTGCTTGAAATCAGATACTAAGGCTTGGGAAGTTGACACTCTAAGAGGACATATAAACAATGTCTCTTGTGTCTTATTTCATGCACGCCAAGACATTATTGTTTCAAATTCTGAAGATAAAAGTATCCGAGTGTGGGATATGTCAAAGCGTACAAGTGTCCAAACGTTTCGTAGAGAGCATGATAGGTTCTGGATTCTTTCTGCACATCCAGAAGTGAATCTTCTGGCAGCTGGGCATGACAGTGGGATGATTGTCTTTAAACTTGAGAGAGAGAGGCCTGCCTATGTTGTCTTTGGGGGCTCACTACTATATTTTAAGGATCGTTATCTACGCACTTATGATTTTGCAACTCAAAAAGACAATCCGTTGATACCGATTCGCAGGCCTGGTTCCAGTGGTCCAAATCAAGGGCCGAGATCTCTGTCATACAGTCCAACAGAGAATGCTGTTTTAATATGTTCAGATCTTGACGGTGGTGCATATGAACTTTATGTTGTGCCAAGGGATAGTCTTGGCAGAAGTGACACAGTACAGGAGGCAAAGAGAGGAGTAGGAGGATCTGCTGTGTTCATTGCAAGGAATAGATTTGCTGTTCTTGACAAGAGCCACAATCAGGTTTCTATAAAGAACTTGAAAAATGAGACAACAAAAAAGTGCAGTCTTCCATTCAGTGCAGATACAATTTTCTTTGCAGGGACAGGCAACTTGCTTTGTAGATCAGAAGATAGTGTAATTCTTTTTGATCTGCAACAGAGAACAAACTTAGGGGAAATTCATGTACCAAATGTCAAGTACATAGTTTGGTCAAATGATATGGAGAATGTAGCATTGCTAAGCAAGCATACAATTGTCATTGCAAGCAAGAAGTTGTCGCATAGATGCACTTTACATGAGACTATACGTGTTAAGAGTGGGGCTTGGGATGACAATGGGATTTTTATCTACTCAACTTTGAATCACATAAAATATTGCTTACCAAATGGAGATAGTGGCATTATCAGGACACTTGATGTCCCAGTATACATAACAAAGGTTTCTGGAAGTTCTCTTTATTGCCTTGATAGAGATGGCAAGAACCGAGTTATACAGATAGATACTAGTGAGTGTGTATTCAAGCTGGCATTAATGAAGAAGAAATATGATGAGGTGATGAGCATGATTAGGAATTCTCAGCTCTGTGGACAGGCTATCATCGCTTACCTGCAACAGAAGGGATTTCCAGAGGTGGCCCTTCACTTTGTTAGAGATGAAAGAACCCGATTCAACTTGGCTGTGGAGAGTGGAAACATTCAAATAGCTGTTGCTTCCGCAAAAGAGATTGACGAGAAGGAACATTGGCATAAGCTAGGAGTTGAAGCCCTCCGGCAGGGTAATGCTGGTATTGTAGAGTATGCATATCAGAGGACAAAGAATTTTGAGCGGCTTTCCTTTTTGTATCTGATTACTGGTAATTTTGAAAAGTTGACGAAGATGTTAAAGATTGCAGAATTAAAAAATGATGTTATGGGCCAGTTTCATAATGCATTGTATTTGGGTGACATCAAAGAGCGCATCAAGATTTTGCAGGAATCTGGTCATCTACCACTTGCTTATGTCACTGCATCTCTTCATGGTCTTATGGATATTGCTGACACACTTGCAGCTGATTTAGGGGGCAATCTTCCAACTCTACCTTCAGGAAAGAAATCATCGCTTTTGATGCCTGCTGTGCCCATACTGCGTGGTGGTGATTGGCCTTTGCTTAGGGTTACCAGAGGTATTTTTGAAGGTGGTTTGGAGAACTCTGCTGCTGCAGCTTATGAAGAAGAGGATGAAGGAAATGTTGCTGATTGGGGTGAAGACATTGCAATAGAAAATACTGAAAGGGAAAATGGTGAAGTTAGAATAGCAGATGATAATGAAGCTATAGGTGGAGATGATGAAGATGGGGGATGGGATATGGAGGAATTAGAACTTCCTCAAGATGCTATTACTTCAAATGTTGGAACCACTCACAATATATTGTTTGTAACCCCAACACAAGGTATGCCAGTTAGCCAAATTTGGATACAAAAATCTTCTCTGGCTGGTGAGCATGCGGCTGCAGGCAATTTTGATACAGCTTTGCGGTTACTAAATCGTCAACTTGGGATTAGTAATTTCTCTCCATTGAAGCCTATAATTTTGGATCTATATATGGGTAGTCATGTGTTCCTTCCTGCCCTTGCTTCTGCACCTGTACTGCCATTAGCAGTAGAAAGAGGTTGGAGTGACACTGGGAGTCCAAATGTTAGGGGTCCCCCGGCCTTGGTTTACAGTCTTTCTGTAGTTGAGGAGAAACTGAGAATAGCTTACAAGGCAACAACAGAAGGTAAGTTCAGTGAAGCATTGAGGCTATTTGTGAACATTCTGCACACAATCCCAGTTATTGTAGTAGACACAAGAAAGGAAGTTGATGATGTAAAAGAATTGATTGGAATTGCCAAAGAATATGTTCTTGGTCTTCGAATGGAGGTGAAGAGAAAAGAAATCAGAGATGATGCTCTCCGGCAACAGGAGCTTGCAGCTTATTTCACTCATTGCAAACTCCAGAAAGTTCATTTAAGGTTGGCTTTGCTTAATGCAATGGGCATCTGTTACAAGGGTGGGAACTATAGTACAGCGGCAAACATGGCACGCCGACTTTTAGAAACTGACCCTCCAACAAACCATGCAACAAAAGCTCGTCAAGTGCTTCAGGCTTGTGAGAGGAATTTGCAAGATGCAAAGCAACTAAACTATGATTTCAGAAATCCTTTTGTTGTTTGTGGTTCAAGTTTTGCTCCAATATATCATGGCCAGAAAAGTGTTTCATGTCCATATTGCACGTCACGTTTTGTTCCTAGTATGTCTGGAAAGCTTTGTACCATATGTGATCTTTCAGTCGTTGGTTCAGATGCATCTGGACTACTCTGTTCTGCTACTCAGACAAGGTGAACTTGGCTTTCCAAAACCATGGGTTTGCATTTGCTTTTCAGTTCTGGTGGAGACATTGCTTCGAGCTGATTCCTGATGATATCTACAAGAAGTGCTACCATTTGCATCAAACTTGATAGTCATGTAACATCAATTTAGATATGATGTCGGGGACATGCAGATGACAGCTAGGAATATACATTTTGACATTAGAGGAAAGGCAAAAAGCATACATGCTATTTTGTTAGATGCATTAGTACTCATTTAAGAAAGTCTTTTTTTCGTTTTTCATATATTAAAAGGTGAAAGCAGACTCTTGATGATGGGACTTGAGAGTTCATATATGGTTCCAGGTTGGAGATTCCATATATTTCATGCACTATATTGAATGTGGCCGAACAACTTAAATTTTTTTGGTTTATTGTTGTAGTTTCTGGGCAAGGCATCAGTCTTCAAGGGATTGAATTGTAAGATTTGGTTTTAAGATGTAGGTGAACTTAATTACCGAGTAATAAGAGCTGCTTCCTGTGGCTCTTCTAATTTTTTTTAGTGTATTTTTTAAGCAAGCTATATGTGTTTTGGAAGTTATATTGCAAAAATGATAGGATTGCGATTGTTGCTTGTCATTTTCATCTGCTAAATTTTCCTGATTGCAAGTTGGAAACTACTGCAAATCTTTTGATTTTATAAAGAAAACACTTGCCACCTATATGAGTTCCTGTTGTATGGAATGATTGGTCAGGGTTTATGGAGCATTGTTTGGAAGGGAGAGGTATGTTTAGACATCATCCTTTTAGGCTAAATTTAAATCAATTTTATTTTCATTCATCTTCATGAACAGGCTTGAGGTTATTGGTTGTAATGGTTTTTGCTTCCAATTGCAAAACAGTATCTTTCATGTTGTAGAATATTGGGAAACGTGCTTCCTTCATGCATCGTCTTCTCAATTGACATTTATTTGAGAATAACATGCATTTCCAAGAGCATTGCCTGCTTTGCTATCAAGGGTCATCAGAGGTTATGGGAAAAGCATGTTGACTATATTTGTAACTCTGTGTGGGGTTACTGGTGTTTTACTCAAATATTTCTCAATAAGATTTTCTTTCTAAGAGCAAATTATTTTGTTTAGGCGGCTTTATAAAGCAAAGTTTCATCCCTACTGCAAAACTGTTTGTCTAGAATACTGGATTTAAACTTTACATGATATTCCAAAGCCATGCCTAAATGAAGTTGCAGTTTCCAAGGCCTCTCCATGAACTAACCAAGGTATGCCATTTTGAGTTTAGTGAGCAATATACATTATTCTGAGTTTCCAAGATTGCCTTCTTAGGGTCAAGACTTCAAATTTTGTTTTAGCTGATTGAGCACGTCATTTTAAATTGTTTAACTGATAACAAATTGAAAAGGCTATGATGGAAACTGAAATTTAGAGAATAAATTTGTGATCTATCTTTTTTCTCGTTAATTCTTGAGTTTCACTGAAGTATAATAATGTGAGAATCATACACCAAATTTAGAATTAAAATAAAATTAATACAACTTTGTTGGAAGGTATGGGTGTTGATTGAGGCTTGATTGAATACTATGGCAAAGTCTAGTGGAAATTGAAGGTCTGCTGACCAAATCTTGGAAAAACAGATACCAAGATGAAATACAAACCTTGGCCAATAATCTCTAGTATTGCTTCTCTAGACATATGCTTGCTAATGGGTTGGTAGCAAAATTTCTCGATTAGAAAGGAAGATTGCTTGATAATTTTGAGTCCATTATGACACATCAAATATAATAAATGCAGTGACAACTCCAAATCAGCGATGGCCACAACAAAAATCATGTGGTGGTCCCATTTGAAATCACCAATCATTTGGCATGCATGTATCTAAATTGTAGTTGGCCCTCATTTGACATGGAACAACCTCAATTTCTAGGGGAGGTTTGCAGTTTAAAGGTCACATATTTTGTGCTTGAAATGAACATTTATGGCATGTTGAACTTTCCATGATGGCTTGCATTTCCAAGGCTGCATCTCAGCCAGTTCATTTGGTAAACAAGTAGGTGCTATGCAATGGCTTTTAAAAAAAAAAATCAACTTCTTGAGGTGATAGCTGTAGGGTTGCCAATACCCTCTTGATAATGCAGGTTAAATAAATCAGCTTATATGATAAATAGATGAACACATCCTATACTGAGGAGACTCTAATAGGTTATAAGGTACATTTAGCTGTATCAATCTGTGGATGTAAACTTGACATGACTGTTTATTGTGCAATATGAACTTGTCTAAGTCGCTAGATTTTAAAGCAATTATTTTACATCCTATTTCAAAAGGAAAGACTTGATCCAAAATTAATGGCAATTACAGAAAACAAGCTAACTACTACAACAATGGATAATGATTAAAATAGTAAACAAATCAATTTATGCTAAGCTCATCCATAAGATAGTACTGTTATATGAACTGAGTAAACAAGTAGGTGCTATCTAATGGCTTTTTAACTTCTTGAGGTGACAGCTGCAGGGTTCGCTATTTCTATGTGATAATTCAGGCTGACTAAATCAGCTAATATGACAAAGATGAACTCATCCTATATGAGCAACCTCTAATAGATTATAAGGTACCTTTCACTTATCAAATCAGATATATAAACTTGACATGGGTCAATATTTATTGTGCACTATGAAAATGTCTTCCAAAGCAACTATTTTATGTCTTATTTCAAAAGGAAAGACATTATCTAAAATTAATTGCAATTACAAAAAAGAAACTAAATACAACAACAATAGATAATGATTAAAATAGTAAACAAATAAATCTATATTAAGCTCATTCATAAGATAGTACTGTTACAGGAACGGAGAAATTCAAAAGCATAACTTTATGCCACAGAAATCAGAACTGATCATAAACTTGTAGAATTAAACTAGCAAATTAATGTGCAGAAATGAGATATACAATGACGTTTACCTAAAGCAGGTTGTGACTTGGGGTAAACACACTCAAACCAATTGTGAGACAAAGTTGTCCAATAAGAAGATATTCTTATGTTTATTCATTCATAAAGGCTCATTATACAAAAGTACTATGCTGCTGCAATGAGGAACTCGTACAAAAATAGTTAACCATATGTGGTCTTTCTTTAGCACATTTGTACACTAATTCATCCCGACTAATACTTGTTACTCATTCCAAATATTCAGGAAGAGAATTTATATAATCTAGGAAAGCATAAACAAAAATAGGATCCGATTAGGGGTGTACTATCAACCATGATGAAATTTGAATGCCCATAATGCAAAATGCAACAAAAACTTAATGACAATCATTATGGTAAAGATATTTGCGAAGAGGTCTATTGCTGACAGGAGTCCTTCTGAGGGGTGTTGAATGAGTGACACGGCATTGAATGTTCAATCTGCATCTCTTTAACTATAGGAACTGCAATTCCTCAGTTTCTAGTTCACGTAATGGTATTGTTATCGACCTTTCCTGTGGTTACTCCCAAATAAATTTTCAGTATTTAAAGTTAATCCACCTGAGTTGCATAACTCTCTTTGTGAATTCTACCTGCATGACTATGATGCAGAGTGGAACCCCTTGCTATATGATGTAGATCAGCACGTGAGAGTATTTTGCTCCTATATTCAAAATAAGTTTAATTGGGCGAGCAAATGCGAAATTATGAAGAAATTGAAAGATCGGTTATACTACCACTTGCACTTCACCAACAAGTTGCAATGATTCCACTGATAGAAAGATATGCTCTTTGTAGTTTAGTAGAGAGGCCTGGGAAAATTTGGGGAAAAGTTGGAATATCTCAATGCTGTGAATCTCTCAAACAGAAGGGCAGAACCGACCTAATCAAAATTATTCAGAGTAGAAATTAAAAACAAGAACAGAATGATTAAAATGTTCACATGATGCATGAAATATTTTCTTGTCAAATATTGTAAAGCAAATGCAAATGTCAGAGAGTGTAACAGAATAGAACAGAATCATGACTTAGCTCTCTTTTAGTTCACTCTTGTTCAATGACGTAAGATTGAAATTTGTTACAGTAAATTTGCAACAAAATACAACCCTTCTCACAATCAAGATTATGAAGAACAAAAATATGGCATACCTCGATGTAGACCATATTGCTGCTGCAAGGAATTTGGTAATCCAAAAGTGTCTTGGTTATTGATGTTAGAAAAAACAGGACTAACAGTGTATATCTGAAAATTATGCAATATATTGGAGCTTAATAGAATAAAGGGACTACATTGCTCTGGGTCCCCTGCCACATACAGAAGTCACAACCTGTGAATGCTCATCACAAAGGCTGCGTTTAAAGTAATAAATTCTGTTTCAAATCCCCTGTTTTATCCAAGTTTTGAAATAACAGGATGCACAATCTTGAGTGGTACTATTCCCACCAAGATCTTTTGTGCGAATTTTTTACTGTCTGATGACGGTCATAACAGCTTGCTCCAACTGATCTGCAAAAGCAGGAAACTGTACATGCTGCAGCATCATTACAGAAGATGATGATAAAATTGCTACAGGGTTAGCCTTTTCTGCTCCACCAATCTCTTATTCACCACAGTGCCAGCTGGAGCTCGTTGGTCAGAAATGGCATAATTGTCATTTTGTTTTGTCAATTTACATCGCTTTGAGAAATCTCTGGATGCGAATGATTTGATGAAGTCAAATATACATGTGCTAGAGTTTCACAAGAACTTGTACAATGCTTTGGGATGCACAAAGTAAACAATAAATCACTATTAATAAGTATTGCTAACCTGATTTAAAGTTTAACCTGTAGAATCATCAGGGATAACAACCTACACCTTATACATGCAGCAAAAACAAAATTTTCAATCAGTGTATGACCTCTTGGCATAACACTAATGCCCCTTGCAATACCAGCTGCAGGGTATGCGACTAAGTTACCATATAAATTTGGTCTAACCTGTGGGTTCAAATAAACGTTTGGGATTAGAGAGGTTTAAAATTTCCAAACAATGATTAGTAACAATATTTTTATTTATTTTGTAAGTAAAGCTGAGTAAAATTGAGGCAACACAAAGCAAGCTTCTTACATGACATAACAGCAGAAGCTGAGATATCAGATATTGAGCTTACATTCTTGACAACAACAAAAAAGCAAAAAATATAGTGTTTGTGAGGATGTTGCCAGAGTTTCAGAGGTTGGTAGTGTATGGTTGAATCAAGGACTGGTAGCAAGGATTTGGAGTGCCCAGTCAGGATTTGATACAAGTTGGAAAATAGCTAGAGCAGCAGGTGCTGTTTAGCAAGTCAGAAAGGCATAATGTATGATATTCATCTCCACGAATCATAATTCCAAAATGCAATGCTGGGAATTAGGAAAAAGCAATTGAAGGCAAATTATTAAGCTGGAGAATTGATGACTTTTAGCACTATATGACCTAGATATGAGGAAGATGTTGAGAGCTGCATGCATTGATTTGTTAGAGATGGAGGGTTGCTACAATCGAGCTTCCCCTTTTCCCTTATAATTGTGTATGGAGTGTTTTGCATTTTGGAGTTTCTCTTAAGGAGAATATTGATTAATGCATAGATTGTTTAATGACCTGACTCTGGATATGGCTGTAAATGTCAGCCCGTCTTTCCATTTTGCCAATTTTTGTAGGGTCAGTCCTTGGGATTTGTATATGGTTAAAGCCCACACCATTGTGAGTGCTATTTGCCTTCAACTACCCAATGGTAGAGGAATTATTTGTATTATTTTGGAATCATTTGGGTTCCATGGCAGCCTGTTATAGTTATCAATCCTTGCTGCAATATACAACAAAATATGTGGGGGTTTGGAACCGGGGTTGTAAACAATGTCAATTACTTTGCCTAGGGTTCTATTTACAAGCACTTCTTGTGTCCAGATGTTCTTTGTGAGCGTAGTGCATTGACCTTTGCGCAATAGTATTTCTTTTTCGAGCTGTTTGTCAACAATTGCATCTTATTTTCTGCTCCTGATGCTTGCCACTACACTGCAATTGGACAGTTCAATAATTTCAACACTCTTTTAGTGTGTAGGTCAACTAAATCATTCGTAGCAAATAGGTGTGTTGAGTTGTCAAAATCTTCTTTTTCATTTGACGTAATTTGTTTGTTTGTGTGCATTATCACGAGCTCCCAATCTTGTTACGTTGGTTTTGCATTTTGTATTTTTTTAGCAGTTGACAAAATAGTGTTTGTGCTAGACTCTCCCCTTGTTATTGGAAGGTTGTTTGTAAGGTGATAACTAGATCACCTAGATGTGAGGAAGAAATTGTTGAAGGCTGCATACCTTGATTTGTTAGAGGGAGAGTTGCTGCAATCGTGCTTCCTCTTTTTTCCTCATGATTGTGTATGGATTGTTTTGCATTTGGAAGTCTCTTGAAGGAGAATATCAATTGAATGCGTAGGTTGTTTAATAACCTGACTTTGGATATGGCTGTGAATGTGAACCCCTGCCTCTCTGTTTTGCCAATTGAGATTGTTGCTTTTTGTAGAGTCAGTCCTTGGGATTTGTGTATGGTTAAAGCCCCCACCATTATGCGCGGTATTTGCCTTCGACTCCCTAGTGCTAGAGGAATTATTGGTATTATTTTGAGATCATTGGGTTCCATAGTGGCCCTTTGTAATTAAAAATCCTTGCTGCAATATACAACAAAAGATCAGGGGTTTTGGAACCAGGATTATAAGCAATGTCAATTGCTTTGTTGAGGGTTTTATTTACAAGCCTTGCTTATGTGCAGACGTTCTTTGTGAGCATGGTGCATTGACCTTTGCACAATAGTTTTTCCTTTTCAAGTTGTGCATCAACTTCTTTTCAGCTCCTAGTGTTTGTTGCTACACTTACTGCAATTGGATAGTTCAATAATTTCAACATTCTTTCATTGTGTAGATTAAAGAAATCATTCGTAGCAAATAAGTGCACTGAATTGTCAATTTTTTCTTTTTCATTTGATGCAACTTGTTTGTTTGTGCGCGTCATCAAGAGCTCCCAATCTTGTTATGTTGCTTTTCCATTTTGTATGTTTTGTAGCAATTGAAAAAATTGTGCTTGTGCTATACTCTCACCTTGTTATTGGAACACTGTTTGTAAGGTGACAACTATTGTGAATTGCTCTCACAATGTCCTTGCATTATAATGTGATGTGTAAATAAGCTTGTCCATCACAAGTGGTAACTGAGCGAGGTCACCACCCAGTGTTATGGAGACTCCATTGAAGCACAGTTGTTCATTCTAAGGAAAGCTTGGTGCAGTCTACTGCATATTTTCAGCAATAGATTTGACCCAATAAAGCTTAGTTCATCAATAAGAATCTATCTCATGTTTTTTAATTCCTCCTCGAATGTTGCTAATGCTTGCCCTTGTAATGGTTGCATTTCTTTATAAGGAATCTTGAGCATCTAATGTATAGTCGATGCACGTATGTTGAATGCGGCGACTTTTGTATGAGCCAATGTGAGCAACTCACTTATTTTTGTTGCAGTGATTTATTAGTTGAGTGTGTTTCGTATGCAAGCGATCAAGTAAGATTTCCCTATACTTGTACCTTGAATGATAATGTAGAGTAGTTTGGTGGATGGACACCTATTGTTTGTAATTATTGTGAGTGCCACCTCTTGCTTCGTTGACATTGTATAACTTAGAATGTCAAAGTTAGATAACATGTTCTCATCTTGTGTGCATCTTTCTTTTCCATTTATGAATTGTATTGCAATTTAATAGATGTTGGGGTCTAATACCATCCATTGTTGCTATCAAACTCATGTTTTCTTAGCATCTCAAGTTCGTTTAAGATAATATTATTTGAGGGCCATATTTGTGAAAATAATTACCATTCATTTGTTATTAATGTCTCTTGCATGTTTGTGTCATTATCACTCTCCTCTTCTTCTAAGTTTTCTTTCCTTAGGGTGACGTAATTGATGTGCCATACATCATACTTGTTTGCATTCATGTGCTTTCAATTTGCAATTATTGAATCTTTAGAAAGTCCCATCATTTTCTATATCACAAAAAAATATTTATTTAAGAGTAGGCCACTCCAACATAATATTTCAAAGTGATTTGAGTCCTCATTTGGAATGATATAGAACTTTGGGTAAACATTGATGATGACTTTTACTTGTTTTTCTTTCCATTAGCATTGCCTATGACTTGTATGGGAGTAAGATTTTGCAGATTCAACTCTAGAGGCCATTCAATGTAGGTTTGCAAATAGATAGATCATATTTGGCTTTCACTCATTGTCTTTGTCATTTGCTGGAATATTTTTTGTCCAACATTCAAAGACGTGGAAGGACAATTGTAAATGACAAGGGGCAATTTTTGAAACATGTGACATGTTTCTTGTGCACCTATATCATGCTCAACTATAATCCTTGCCATGAATTTTCTCTATGTTGTGAGAGTAGGGTTGCTTGTTAGTTGAGTTGTAGTTATTGTTGTTAATGTATTATCATAAGTTACAAATATTCTCTTTGCTTTTGATGTGTATTGGCCAATGTGTTTGAGAATGAGTGCTCATAAGACAATAGACTGACAATTTATGATGACCCCCCATATCAACAACATTTCTTGATTGTATATGTTCAAGTTGTCATCATTTCTTGCAGGTTAATGTTTTTTATTTTCATCATTATCACATGATAAGGTGATTTATTTTGTTCTTTACGTGGAGCTTTGGATTGACACTCACATGTTCCCCCTTCTTTCACAAGTGTATTCCCTCTCTACATTGTGTATGCCTTTGGACGCTATTAATTAGTTCTTTGAAGTCACGAGTAGGATCTACAACAAATATCTCATTTGTATTGAGCAAGCATGGATCATTTAGTGGAGAATGAAAGATTATGTTGCTCCTAGATGATGCATCATGGGATTCCAAGCGCTACAACACACGTTGAAAAATATTTACTCTTTCGAGTTATGCATCATTGTTCCAATTGAGTTTATCCATATTTGGCACATTTCGGTCAACAAAACCCATGCACATGTGCAATACATCTATATTGCCACTCATATATATACCATCAATCTTCTACATTGAGGATTTTTTCAATCACATCTTCATGAAAGATTGTAAGCCACTGATGTAAGTGTAATGTTGTGGTATGAGGGTTATTAATTATGTTCTCCAAACATTGCATGTTTGATAGCATTTTAATGGGAGTGTCATTCAAGAGTAATTGATGTAGATTTGGCCACTTTGTGTCTGTTTCATTTAATGCGAATAATACAGTGGGTGATCCTATTTGGTTGATCATGCTTGTTTACTCTGCATGACACTCTTTACAATATAGTTATGATGTTAGATAATTAAGAGGGGGGAGGGGGGGTTGTATCAGCTATGTCTAGTTATCCCACAATCCCTTCAAACATTCCAACACCATGAAAGCATCATAAACATTAACAACAATTGTAGAGTGGAAATATCACACAATTTCATAGGTACAAAGACTAGTCCAATTGATGCATATGAAGTAAAACCTAAAATATACCATTCATATCACAATACCAATAGGCAAGGAAATGATTTTTTTATTAATACCAAAAAAAAACATGAGTACATTACCAATGTTTCAGACATTTATAGAAGGGTCGGTTAGTTGGAAACCAATCGATGCATTTTCTCATCACCTAACTACCCAGCCCTACTAGCTTTAACGAGTACTAAACATAATAGTTACTTTATTCCATATTCCTCCCAGAAGTACCTTCCTCACCATAGTATCTGGTCCCATGTGACCTCCCGCCAGTCCTTTATGGGCCTCACTTAGAACCCGTAGAATTTCTTCCTCCATTACACATCTCCTTGGTATTTTGTTCGGTCCCATTTTGTACAATAACCCTTCAATTAGTTGGAATGTGCTACTTTTTAAAGCAATTTTCCTCCTTTCTACTATAGGCATTTTCTTTGGAAAGGTTGTTGTTGATAAGTAGTGTCCAATTTTTTCGTACCATTGAGGTAATACTGCAATCTGAAATAAGTGCACACCTAGAAAATCCTCACACACCCCACTACCTAAAGCTTCCCTTGACTTGAGCCTTAACAACTAATTAGCAATCACATGAGATTTTCTCGGCCTCACTATAATATGAGATTTTCTCACCATACCTAATGCTTCTTGCTCCGTGGTACTATAGTTACGCTTTGCTTTAGATAGAAGCCTGCTTGCAAAATATACAGGATGATCTAGCCCTTCCTTCCCTGTTTGTGCCAAAGTGCAACCTATTGCATAATTGGAGGCATCCACATGGACATAGAATTCTTTGTCCTAGTCATAATATATGAAAATAGGAGCCCCCACTAATCTTTTCTTCAGTTCTTGGAAGGCCTCTTCTTGCTCTTCCTTCCACCCAAACCGCTTGCCTTTCCTGGTTAATCTTTCTAGTGGCATTAATACTTTGACAAATCCTTTTATAAATCTTCTATAATATCCTACATCACCCAGAAATGGCTTGATACCTGTTACATTGGACGACGCTTCCATTTCCAAAATCACCTTGATCTTATCAGGATATGTCTTCAATCCTTCTTTGCACACAATATGCCCAAGCAGTCTCCGGTGTGGAACAATGAACCTGCATTTTTTGGATTGAGAACTAATCTTGCTCTTCGACATTTCTCCATGCATTCTCCAAGAATTTTGAGGTGTTGCTCCTACCCATTTAAACTGACTAGTCATCTGAGAATGCTTTGAAATTCCCCATAGACATTCCATCGAAGATATGTAGTATGATCCTTTGGAACGTGGCTGGTGCATTGCATAGTCCAAAGGGCATCCTATTATAGGCATATACCCTATCTTCAACCACAAATGTAGTTTTTAGCTTATCTTCTTCCACAATGCTAATCTGATTGTATCCTGAAAATCCGTCCATGAAGGAATACATCTCATGACAAGCTACCTCCTCCAAAATGCTATCAGTAAACGAAATGGGAAATGGGTCTTTTATTGTTACCACATTCAAACATCTGAAATCTACACATCCGAATTTGAGTGCCATCCTTTTTGAGTGTTATGACTATAAGAGATACTCATTCACTTGTTTGTACTTTGAATATTATCCCTGCTTCTAACATCTTTGTGATTTCTTCCCTGACCCTTTCTGCATAGTTTTTATTCATTCTATAAGGTCTTTTTTGTATTGGTCTTGCTTTGGGTACCAATGGAATCCGATGGACACATAGTTCTGGAGGTACTCGCCTCAAGTCTTTGTACATCCGAGCAAAAACATCCTTATACTCCAAGAAGATTCTAAGGGCTGTTGCTTTCAATACTGGGTCCCAATCATCTCCTATCCATATTTCCTTGGGTTGATCTCCTTCTCCGAGGTTCAATGCCTGGAGCTTGGCCTCTTCGTATTCCACCTTTTGTTCAAAAATGTGTGCAGGTGTCTTGTTGAGAGTTGCCATCCCTTCCTTATACTCTGTGTACCCTTCCGGGTATTGTTCCTCTAACTCAGATTTTTGTACTTTCAGCATATTACATTCTGCATGAAAAACTTCATAGTCTCCCATGTGCCAGTGAAATAATCCATTAAGGGAACTTGTGTCATCTTCTGAGCACTCCCCTAATCTAAGTACTCCTTCCTCATCCAATTCCATCCCTCCATAGTTTTCTCCTTTGGAGTCTGATGCCAAGTCCTGGCTTACTGACTGGTTCTTGAAGTCTATGATGTACTTTCTTCCTTCTAACTCAATAGATAGAGTGTTTTGTTTCTAGTTATGAGTAGCTTTTGTTGCAACCATCCATCCCCTTCCTAATAGAGCATCACATCCTTTCTTCTCTAGAGTGATAACCAAAAAATCAATAAAAAATTGTTGCGTACCAACTATGAATTTTTGTTCCATCAACATTCCTATACTCTTGATTTCATGTTGGTCCACTCCCACTAATTGAAATGTCGGGGGCCAGAGTGTAGGTTTCCCTATTTCCTTCCATGTTTCCTCTGATAAGATATTTACACCGGAACCTCCATCCACAATAGTATTTGAGAGTTTGCACCCTACTATCTCCATCTCTACTACCGCTGGTGTTCTCCCCATCCCTATGGTGAACAATGTATTGTCTTTTGTGCATACTTCTCCCTCATTTTCTTTCTTTGGGGTAATCCCTTTTTGGTTTTCCCACTATATTAGCACTACTTGTAGTTGGGGTAGTGTTTCTAATAAATCACCTATTTTCACTCAGATAGCAGTTTCTAGTGCTTGCCGCACAATATTCATTACACCCCTATTTGAAGTAGGCTTCTTTGGCTTTAGCTTTCCTTCCTCTCTCATGCTATCTTGAATGTGTTTCTTTGTTTCCTGAAATCTTTCAATCTTTGTAGTAGCATTTGGATAGGTTAATTTTTTGGCTTGCATTCTAGTGACTGCAAGAATCTCGCCTTCTAGATCATCAATGTCTAGCATATTTACTCCCTTTTGTCTTAGGCAACTTGCATCCTCATGGTTGCTTGGCCCACACCATTTGCAAAGCATCCCTCCATTTTTTCCTCCTTCCCTTTGACAATCTCGTGCAAAGTGTCCCCATTCATTACATCTCTTACATTCAATCATCGACCTCCCCTTGGAATCATACTAGAGTGGCCACCACAGTATGTTGTTATTGCTATTATTGTTACTTCCTCTACTATTATTTTTGTATCCTCTTGGTGAGGCTTTTGTATTTGTGTTCTTTGGCAGAGTGGAGGGAGGTGTGGATAGCCCCCCTTGGGTTAGGAATACTTGGGCGCTCCTTGTTTTCAAATTATAGGGACAATGTTTAATTGTGTGCCCCAATACCTGACAAATCTCATAAAAATGCTTTCTTCAGGCATGCTCCTTTAGTATGGCCTTCTTTTTCACACTCAGTACACCAAAGTTCTCTCCCTTTTTTCTTTCCTTCCTTACTCCCTGCCACTTCCTTCATCAAACACCTCAAGTCTTTCTCAGGGCTTGAATGGTTTTGGATTCTTCTTTTCTCTCCTCCAAGCTTTCACTTGAGCTTCCATGACTTCTTGCCTTGGAATTTTTGCTCTTGCTTTCTATGTCCATGGCATGGGTACATGCATCTACAAAGGTCGATGGTGGGACTATCTTCATCTTTCTCCTGAGAGACAATGCTAATCCTTCAATGAACCATTGTTTCTTTAGTCCATTTGCCAGCTTGTTATCTAGTTTCCCTATCAACTCTTTCATTCTTTTACTATAGGCTTTGACAAATTCACTCTTTCCTTGTCTTGTGTTATAAATCTTTGTTACTATTTCATCGTCATCTCTTAGGAGTCTGAATTATTCTTGGAAAGCTATGTGGATGTTATTCCATGTGTTTTTCTTTGTTGTCTCCAAATCTATATACCAATCAATGACAATACCCCTTAATGTGGCTGGAAAGGATTTTAACCAGTTTGCCACATCATTTTGTCCATTCACTTGCCATATTGTTATACATGTTTTACAATGGCGAGCGAGGTCCTCTGAGCCATCCCCTGTGAACCTTGGCAATTTTTGTTTGTCTATTGCCATTATATGAACACCTCCCAATGGAACACTTCCGCATGGAACACTTCTTCCCAATGGAACACTCCCTCTCGATGGAACACTTCCTCTTGATGGAACACTCCCTCCCGACTGGAAGTTCATTCTCGAGGAGGAACTATTGAAAGTATACCCTTCTTCTTGACTTTGCTCCTGTCGAAAGTCTCTCCCTGCCAGTGTCTCTGGATTTTTGTATCCCAACTTCCTTGTTGGTATCTCTGAGATGACCAAATTTTCTATACCTTCAATTGTATGCTCGATCAACCCTTCTTGGATTCTCATGGAATCCCCTTGTCCTCCTTTCAAGTTACAACGTCTCTCTTGCTACTACTAGAGATGTAGTATACTCAAGGCGACTTCTTCCTCAGTTTCTTCTCCCTGTGCCCGCCTAGGATATATATTTGGAATCAAGGGCATGAATTGTTTTAAAGTTTGTTTCCCTTTTTGGAATCTTCACGTTCTTCGCTCTCCCTCATCCTCCTTTCTGCAAATTCTTGTAGTACTTGTTGTTTCCTTTCCCTTTGTGTCTCAACTCTTTCCTCTTCCACTCATAATAAATTTCATGCTACCAGGCGAGGGATTTCTCCTAGGAGATCGTACACTACTAGTGACACCAAAAGTTCATTGTGTACCATACCTTTGAGGACCGTTCTATCACGGGCTTCCCTATGTACGTACTAATCAACTGCAACTTCCTAGGCAGTTACGAGATCACATGTCAATTGATCTTCCCTAGTTATTTTCTCCTGTTCCCCATCACTATTTGTTACTTGGATGAGTGGTAAAAAGGGCCTTCCCATTACTCCATCCTGTCGACCTCTAGGTTCAAACTTAGGCAACGATGCCAAAAATGTAGAGTGGAACTATCACACAATTTCATAGGTACATAGAATGGTCCACTTGATGCATATGAAGTAAAACCTAAAACATACCATTCATACCACAATACCAGTAGTCAAGGAAATGATTTCTTTATTAATACCAAAAACCAACGAGTACATTACCAATGTTTCAAACATTTATAGAAGGGTCGATTAGTTGGAAACCAACCAACGCATTTCCTCACGACCTAACTACCTAGCCCGACTAGCTTTAACAAGTACTAAACATAATAGTTACTTTATTCTGACTACAACAACTTCAATACATTCAATCACTCGGTAGACACATCCAACTCAAAACTAAACTCATACATCCACTTCTTTCCAAACTATTATCAAACTATTCATTGCATTATCGACTGTTAGTAAATTTCACTAATTGCCTAGTGGTATCTTAGTTATTAGTGAGTTGCAGAAAGTTGTTAAAACATGTAAATCAACTTGCAACACAAATAACATTCACACAATTAAGACGAAGATTTTTAACATGGAAACCCTATTAAGGGAAAAACCACCTAGGACTGGCAAATAAAATATTTCACTCTTTTGAAGTGATCTCTGTTAGGAGACAAACTTGTTAAATGTCACATACACTTTGTTAAAGTGACCTTATTAGAGGATTTCACCAAAAGATCATCTAAACCTTATCACTCCCTATCCTTGACTAAAAAGAATGGCCCAATTTAAAAGACTTACAAATACCAATAATCAATGCTACCATATAGGATTTCACACTTGTTAGGTCCACTCAGTGCTTTTGTGATTTTTCGTTGCAATGGTTAACTAGTAACAGTATAAAGTGACCTATTAAGAATAACAACTACCTTTTCTTGTATAGATCTCTATTCTTTCTCTTTCTCTATCTTTTACTCACACGACTGATTTTGTCTTTCACAAACTCTTCTTCTTGTCTTCTCTCTGCTCTACTTGGTTCACTTGGATCAACACTTCTTCTTTCACCCTCTTCAACTTCACTCTTTACAACACCCTTCAACCAAATCTCTTTTAGCTTCATCAACTCTTGAACAATATCAAAATAAAATTAGCTCGACAATATAAACAATCTTGTTCTTCTCCTTAAATAGTTTTCTCAATGCTTCCATATCCTTCCATCTTTTGCCGCTTAATCAAAATTGTCGATCCTAAGTTTGCAACAAAATTCATTCATACAATGAACTTAGACACATAGAAAATATAACCCTACATAAAACTTTGTGTCCATCCTAATCTTCATTCAATCTCCATCATTAGATCCTTCTTCAATTTTCTCTACCATAGATCTTGCAAAAAACTTTTACTCTCACTTTATACCTTCTCGAACTTTTCATACTTGAATATTTCCATCAAAAGTTAGCCTCAGATTCCAATTTAAAAAAATTGTTTATTCAACTATCACTCAATAAACATTACATTCACTCAGGCAACATATAACTCAATTAATATTGACTTTCTCAGGCAACACTGTATTTTTCTTCCTTTTTACAATTGCTCGGGCAATATTGTAGTCACTTGGTGAGTACAATCTCCCTTCATTAATCTTGTGACTCAGTTAAGCTTGTAATCTTCAATACTTCTCAATAATACATGATTGCAAAAAAATCAAACCAATATTACATAATCATTGTCCAACTCATTCAAGTACCCATTAAATACCTTACATATCAACTTTGACTTCATCATACTTTCTTCAAATTCTCTTCATCAATCAAATCCTCTTCATCAATATAATGATATGGTACTTTCTTGAGTTAGCATAATGTCTTGCCAAGACTTTGACATCAATGACAATATAACAACTAATATGACTCTTTTACATACATTCATAGCATCACCATCTAACAATATCCTAGTATCAATTACAATATATGTTGGGGCTAATAATCTCCCTCTTTAGCATTGATGGCAACACATAACATTAGATTTTACACTACAAAACATTACATAAGATAATCAAATTTATGTATTGACAACAATACAACTTACAATTCAGGTTCTTCCAAGTGGTACTCACTCTGTATCTTCAGCAGCAACAAAATTCTTCAACTTCTTCAACATTACTCCCCCTTTAGGTAATCTCTCTTCCTTTATTTTTTTTATTATCTTTTCTCTCTTTATTGACTTCTTCATTGCATTGTCTCCATTGAGGCTATTCTCCCCCTTTCTCATTGTTTCTCTTCATTCAATACCTACTTATAGTTTCTCTTCCCCTTTGACATAATTCTCCCCCCCCCTTTGATAGCAACATCAAAGGTCATTATAAATTTCATCATGAAAATTATAAAACCTTGTAGTTACCCTTGTACCTTGCATGTATAGATTACATCGATTTCATTAGAGTCAACTTCTACATCAACTCCAAAAAATATTACACTTTATCCATGAATTGATGCATCATGCATCTTCCTCTAGTGAATTTTGGATAGGGGCAGAACTCCTATTTTACCTCATAGATACTAAAAAACATCCTTAGGTAGTGGCTTGGAAAATATACCAGCAATTTGCTCCTTGGACTTTACATACTCAAGTCCTACTTGCTTCTCTTGAACTTGCTCCCTCAAGTAATGATACTTGATTGATATGTACTTTGTCTTTACATGCATTACCAAATTTTTTGAAATATTGATAGCACTTGTGTTATCACAGTAAATAGTGACATGCTCAGTTACTTCCTCTTGCATTCCTTCCAACAATTGTTTGAACTATACAATATTTGAACAATTTATTGCAACAACAACAATAGATTGTGAAATACATCTTTGCTTCTTGCTTATCCATGTAATCAACCTTTCTCCTAAAAAGAATGCTTCTCCACTTTGTGTTTTTTCTGTCATCAACATTACTAGCCCAATCAACATCAGTGTGGACTTTAAGATTAAAGTCATTCTCTTGTTTATACCATAGGCCATAATATTTAGTTCCCTTGAGATATATGAATATCCCTTTCACAATAGTTATATGTGTTTCTCTTGGATTAGATGAAAACCTTGCAACAATTCCAACAACTAGGGCAATATCTGGTCTACTATGTACAACATATTATAGCTTCCCAATCATATATCTATATTGTGTTTGATCAAATTCTCCAGTAGTATCTTCTTTTGACAATCTCACTCCAGTCACAATAGGTGTACCAACTGGTTTAAACTCATCCATCCCAAATATTTTCATGATTTCATTCACATACTTGGATCAAGTAACATAAATACCTTTCAGTGTTTGATAGACTTGTAATCCAATGAATTTTTTTGTCTCTCAAAACATTGACACATCAAATTTAGTACTCATTTGATCAACAAATGAATTACTCAACATGCCATTTCCTCCAAATATTATATCATCAACAAATATTTCAGCTATCAACACCATATCTTGTGATTCATTCTTCAAATACAGATTATTGTTTTCAATTGTTCTAGAAAATCCAATCTTAATCAAATAAGAGTGTAACCTTTCATACCATGCTCTTGGGGCTTGTTTCAATCCATATAGTGATTTTTTCAACCTGCAAACCATGTCCTCTCCAGGTTCAATAAATCCTTTAGGCTATTCAATGTAGACTTCCTCTTCAATTATTCCATTCAAAAATGTAGATTTTACATCCATTTGATATGCCTTGAATATCTTGGATGTAGCATAGGCCAACAATGTTCTTACACCTTCCAATCTTGCAACAGGTGCAGAAGTCTTACCATAGTCAATTCCATCTTCTTGTGCATAACCTTTGCAAACCAAGCTAGCCTTGTTTCTTACCACTTCTCCATTCTCATTTAACTTGTTTACAAAAATCCACTTTGTTCCAATCACATTCTTGTCAATAAATCTCTTTACAAGTGTCTGGGAATTGTTCTTCTCAATTTGATCAATCTACTCATTCATAACATTAATCCAACATTCATCATCCAATGTAGCTTTAACTAATCTAGGCTCAAAATTAGCTATTAGACATGTACCTTCTCTTATCTTGCTTCTTGTTTATACTCCAACACTTCTATCTCCAATTATTTATTTAGGTGAATGGTTCTTTCTCACATATTTTTCAAATACAGGTTTAGTGCTTTGATTATCAACATTTTCTTCACTTGATAGAAGTTTAGCTTTCTGCTTAGGTTGTACTATTTGGTGCTCAGGTACCACTATTTAAGACTTAAGTACCACTATTTGAGACTTGGGTGCCCCTATCTGATGCTCAGTAGGCATGTGCTTCAACTCGGGTGGAGTATTAGGTGCCTCTTCATTGATGTAAATTTTTTAATTATAATCATCAAGTTCTTTCTTGCTTTTCATATCATTTCTCTTTGCAAACTCATCAAATCTTACATTTTCACTTTCAATCATCTTGTTAGCAACCTTGTTTAAACATTTGCAAGCTTTTCTCTTAAATGAATATCCTAGGAATATACCTTCATATCCTTTAATATAAAGTTTACCATTCATAGCATCCTTGTGAATGTAACATCTACTTTTAAAGATTTTGAAATAACTTACATTTGGTGTATGACCATACCACAACTCATAGGGTGTCTTGTTTGTTCCTTTCTTTAATTGAACTCGATTGAGTGTGTAAACAACAATACCGATTGCTTCTCTCTAGAATATCTAATAGATCCCCTTCTCAATCATTAGTGTCCTCACACAATCTATGATAGATCTATTTCTTCTTTCAACAATATCATTTTTTTGTGGTTACCTTGGTGCAGATAACTATCTTTTAATACCATTCTTAGCACAAAAGTTAGTGAATTCAACAGACATAAATTCACCACCCCTTTGAGATCTTAAGCATTTCAGAGGTTTACCGATGTCCTTTTCTACTCTTTCTTTGTACCATTTATACACATCAAAAGCACATGATTTCACTTTTATGAACATTACAATCATCATCATTAAATAATCATCCACAAACAATATGAAATATCTATCACCATAGTAACTATCAACTTTAATTGGACCACATAAATCAATCTGCCCTAATTCCATAATATCATTGGAAGTGTGTGCCTTGCTAGAAAAAATAGACTTTGTCATCTTACTGAGCTGACATATTTACATAGTATTTTTAGGATTTTACAGATTTGGTAAGCCTCTTACTATTTTTTCTAGTGATTTTCACCATATTGTCAAAGTTAACATGACATAACCTTTTATGCCATAACCACTTCAATTCTAAAAAATAAACATGTTTCAACTATAGGACTAAGATGGAATAATTTACCCTTTTTATGTATTCCTGTTCCAATTAGATTGCATTCATCATCAAAGATCTTAACCTTCATTTTCTCAAATTCAATCTTATGACCTAAGTTATTCAACTGAGCAACACTCAAAAAATTATATTTAAGTTGCATCATCACCTTTGATCTTATCATTCAACATTAGTGATCCTTTACCTTTTACCGAGTATGGCACATCACTACCAAACTTAAGAGTTCTACCATCATCAATTTATTCAAAATTTTCAAACTTACTCAGATCACTAGTCATATGATGTGAACAACCACTATCAATAATCCATGAGTCATATTTAGTAACATGTCATATAAGGGAAGTTTAATTCTCATACCTTTCACCATTTGGCTCTTCCTTAATTGAAACATAGACCATTTTAACTACTTCCTTGTCATCATTAGAACTTGACTTGGTATGCTCTTCTTCAACAATGTAGCATGACTTCTTGCCTTTGTCTTTGTAATCCCTATTCTTCCTGTACTTGTAATCTTTCTTGCCATTTCTATCATTTCTATCTGTCTTTCCTCAGTTATGACATTTAGCAACAAAGTGACCAACCGCATTACACTTGAAATAAATCAAGCACAATTTACCTTTGTATTTACCTTTACCTCTTGATAACCTTCTTGCAAGCAATGCTTCAATCTCATCCAAATCACCTATAATTTTAGATTCAATTTCTTCTTTGGTTTTCTTATTTTTCTTCAAACTGTTGATGGTTTGTGAAGACTCAAAAACATTTCCCATTGTAACCATACTATTATCATAATTGCTCAACTCAAATGTAATCAACTAACAAACCAAACCATCAAGTGTCATATCATTTCTAGGCATAACTCTTACTTCTTGAATAACACGAACTCTGATATAATAAACATGCAAAAGAGTTTTCAAGACTATACTTACAATTTTAGAATCCAAAATGGCTCTTCCAACAACTTTGATTGCACTCACAACATCCTTGATCTGATTGACATATTCATGAGAAATATTACAGTGATATTTGTATGGATTTTGTTCTTTGCCTACCAAGGACAACAAGAGGTAATGATTCCATATTTTTTTGTTGTGGACAGATTTTCCAAGATGGTACATGTTATACCATGCAGGAAAACATCAAATGAAGTGCATATAATAGATCTTTTCTTCAAGGAGATTGTCAGATTGCATGGATTATCAAGGAGTATCATCTTTGAATGAGATAATAAGTTTATTGGCTATTTCTGGAAGACTCTTTGGATGAGGATGGGCATTGATTTAAAGTATAATTCTACATTTCATCCATAGATTGATGTAAAAATAGAGGTTGTGAATAGAATATTGGGTAACTAGAGGTTGTGAATAGAAGCTTGGGTAACCTATATTGAGATGCTTAGTTGGAGACAAACCAAGCAATTGGGATTCAATGTTAGCACAAGCCAAGTTTTCATACAATAATTTATTGAATAGAAGTACTGAAAAAAAATCTTTTTAGATTGTCAGTGGTATGTAATTGAGAGGTATATGAGACTTGATGGATATTATTGGAGAAGAGAAGAGGAGTGTTGAAGGAGAAGAATTTTTCTAAATTTATGAAGTCATCACATGTGGAAGTGAAATATAAGTTGGAGAATAATAATAATAAATATAAGGATAGTGCAAATAGGACAAGAAGACATAAGATTTTTGAAGTTGGGGATTAAGTAATCATTCATTTGAAGAAAGGAAGATCTCCTATTGGAACATATATATTAAGTTGAAGATGAATAAAAAATGTTGCTACAAGATAGTAAATAAGCTTGACAATGAAAATGCTTATGAAGTAGAGTTACCTAATGACATAGACATATCAACAATATTCAACATTACAAATTTGTATGATTATCATGAGCCTGATGAAGAAGGCATATTATCGAGTGATTATCCTAAGAAGTTAAGATGATTTTGGAACAAAGAGTTGGAAAAAGCACAAGAGGAAAGGATTATATATAATACTTGGTAAAGTGGATGAACATACCAATTAATGATTGCACATGAATTTCTTAATTTGAGATAGATTCAACTTAGGTTGCACCTCACTCATGATTCAAAGAATCATTTCTTTTTAATCCTGGGTGTCTAATGCAAGAGCATCTTGGTTTCATGAAAATCATGTATCTCGGTAGCTTGTTAGTTACACTCAATTACTAGTTTTGTCATGCTCAGCATCTATCTTGGTGTTTTCTCACTAAGTGTGGTCGGTAACTACTTTGGAGTTCTTGGTGGAGTGTTCCTATTTTTTCATCAAATTGGTTTAGTCTCTATTTCGGTGTCTTCATGGTTTTTTGAGTGGATTCATTTGCTTCCTTTCACTAAATGGCATGGTGAGTATTGTGTGTTGCCCAGTGTTGCGTGGTTATTGGCTTCACTAACATGTTCAATTTTGGTTCTTCTTTCTAGGGTGACTATGCATTGGATTTTGGTCTATATTTGTTAAAGGGACCATTTATTAGAAAGCATGTGGACTTAAATATGGGTCATTTCTTTCTTCAAAGTTGGATCTAGAAGATTCTTTAGGGTATTTTTTTAGTATAAATAGGCAAATCTATTCCAATATTGAGGTAGTTTTGGGAGATAGTAGCATTTAGAAGGAAGAAATATGAAGAGGAGATCATGGATCTCACATGAGGATTATTTTATTCTATAATTAATTTTTTGTTGTATTGGTCATAATAGGGAAGGCCTCATAGCTTGACTTGTATAAAGTTTGAATGAGTTAATGAATATTATTTGTTCTTCTTTTCTCCTTTTATGTGTTATTGCTTCCATCATGTGATTCTAAAAGGTGTTATAGAAATTGGGTGGGCCTTTGGTCCCAATTATTGGATGTTAGCCTGCATAATTTAATGAGGTACATTTCTTCCAAAAAAAATTAAATTTAGAATAGTTTTTATTTATTTTCCCAAAAAAAGAAGAAGATAATTTCTAATTTATTCCCTCTATTTTATCTCTCTCGATTCTTCCACCTTGTAAATTAATGTAAAAATTATAAGTCCTACCTTATGAAGAATTTTATCATCCATTGATCCTTTTTTTAAATCCCTATAATTGATTAAATGTTAAGTGGAGCATATGATGAAAAACTATCACTCATTCATCCAATATGTCATATTATCAAGAGCACTACATTACATTAGTATCAAGAGAACACATTAGTGTCAATGTTTATTACCTACAACCATTATGAAGCATCATCCATCCATTACCAAATATCAAGCTATTGTTACATCATTGTGTACTCATGGTTATGCCAAAATCTCAACAGAAATCCACATATAAAACATTAAAGAAATAATGGATTAATATAAGGTATTTTATATTATATTATTGTATATTATTTTATTTAATGCATAAATATTAGGCTTAATTGAGTGAGTGATAGTGTAAATGCAGATCTTGTATTGCCTTATGTTTGTTTTATTTGGATTGACATTTTGTAAATCTACAATACTCATTAATTGCTTAGATTTTCCGCTAATGGAATCGTTATGTTTGGTGAAACATAAGAGACCCAGTTTATTTTCATTTAGGAATAATGTTTGTTCTTTTCTTTCAAACAATAGGTGGAACTTATCAATATTTTCTTGGTTGATATGTGAGGTTACATACAATAATAAATGGTATATAAAGGGGGATCCATCCTATGTCTTTTAATACATTAAGAAGGAGAGATATCCTAATAGGATTAGAAGGGTCCAAGTTTTGAATGGGCGTTAAGATCTTTCCCTAAATTAAGAGTTGATTACGAGTATGTAAGTTAGAAAAGGGAAGAAGGTAAATTATGGATTACACATATTAATAAAAGGTATATTACTCTTCATAAGTGCCAAAATCAATTTGAAGTGAATCTAGAGGGAATATGTCACCTTGACCAACCTATTTCCAAGAAAAAGTCAGTTGATTCAACTTGTCCATGCACCTTAGAATTTTTTAATCACATATTGTCTGTGAGTTCTTAAGCTATCTAGATTTGATTTGGTGTGAGAACCATCTATACATACACATAGAAAACTAAAGGAAAATTGTGTAGAAAGGAGTTTACCTTAGTCAAACCCCAATTAAGGAATTGGCCTTGATATAAAAATACAATTTTTTTTTTCTATTAAGAATATAGAGTCAACATGGAGAAGTAACAAAGAGTAGCCTAGGGAAGAAAAGTCATTCAACCAATAAACACAAATGCCTCAACTATCACAAAATGGGGACTTCTAGTCATCCTATCATCTTAGAAAGTTTACAAATAGCCATATTAACAATGGGTAGTACCCCAATACAAGTTATAACAGAGAACAAACAAAAGTAGCAGATAGTGCAAAAAAAGAACTAGGATCAATAAACCATTAGTTCCACCTTCCTTCATAACTAGTATTATCCTCATTAAGAGCCCAACCATAAGACTCCACTTCTCACTTTCTAGTGTCAACTCGATCTTGATTAAAGGAATCCCAATATAAGTGTTCTTTCTGGGTAAGTCCACTATTATCTCTTCTTTCAAGATTATCAGCTGGTTGTTTAACATCGGGAGTGCTTACATTTTTTCTCCACTCCCTTTCTATCATTATCATTTTTAATCCTTTCCCCTTTAGGTCCATTGTACCAAAATTTCTTGATGTCCTTTAGAAAAAAATCATTTCTCCTTCATGGATAAAGGAATTAAATCTCTCCTCTAGCACCTCCATAACAATAGTCACCTATGACATTATGTAAAAAAGAGAGAGTTTATGATCAAGCTCAGTAAGAACCTGAGCTTTGGCTTGAAAAATATCTTCATTCCTTTGCCTCCAAATGAGCCATAAGATCTCAATAGTTAAGAGAAACTAGAATTTGTAAAGATGCATGTCAAAGGACTCAACAAAACCAATTATGACACTAAAGAAAGAGATCCTAGGGTGAGAATTCCAAACCACATTATTACCAAGAAATAAATCTCAAATTTGTATCACATGTGTGATACTCCACTGGATCTTCTTTATTTTTTGCATCTAAAGAATTTTCAACATCTCTTTTCTGGTGATGTGATATTTTCATTCACAACTCTATTTCTAATTCATTTGCTTTCTTTTGCAACTCAAAGAATGCAACTCATAATGCCTCTTGATTTCTTGCTCTAATTTTCTCGAGTCTAGAAATCCTCAGAATCCATCCAATCACAAAATTCATCTTCTTCTTTCTCTTCTCCATGTTCAATTCTTCATAAGACAAACTTCATGCAACACAAGCACCTTGTACAAACTGCCTCACAATTGGCAACCGGTTTGCACAATCAAGAACTCTTTCTTGACAAACTTCACCCAACCCAAGGTCCTAGTGCAAACTTCCTCATGTTTAGTGATCTATCCACATGCTCAATAAATTCTACTCTGAGACCATTTGGTGAAGGGCCACACCACCCTTACCAACTCAGAACCAAGAACATAAAAAATACGGAGACAAAGAGAAGATGAAATGCTTCACAAAGCATGCTTTTATTATAGTTGAAAATTCTTACAATGTCAACAATATGACATCATATATATGACTTCTTCCAAAAGAATTTTACAAATGCTTCAACATAAGAGAATTCCCAAATAAGAGCTTCCACAAGAAGAGTCTTCACACCAAGAGCTTCACCAAGAAGAAAAATCCTCTCAAGATCTTACACACTAAGATCTTTCATCTCCAAGCTTTCTAATAAGAGATTACACCATGAGAGTTTTATTACAAGAGCTTACACTTAAAGAGCTTATACTCTAAGAGCTTACTTTTGAAGATCTTATACTTGAAGAGCTTACATTTGAAAAGCTTGATTACAAATGCTCATGTGTCTTGCTTAAATAGGCATTTACCATCCCAGATATTACAAATACAACCAATGTGGGATAAAAGGTAAATACAACTACCTTAAAATAAATATTAAATTCCCACCCAAATACAACTAAGCACCATCATGTGATCCAATTAGAAAATATAATTTCCTTTATGGATCACAAAAAATATTTAATGAATGATTTAAGGAACTTCTCACAAACTTCTAAGATGACACCTACACACCTTGATAAATAAAATGACAACTATTTTATTATTTTTCTATTTATGCCACCTATGCACCTTGAAAAAAAAATTAAAAAATGTGTGTGTGTGTGTGTGTGTGTGTGTGTGTGTGTGTGTGTGTGTGTGTGTGTGTGTGTGTGTATTTATTTATTTTTTGATCACACCCCCTTTTTCATTGCATCACCATATAAGGATAGAAAATGAAAGAATCATGAATGGTCTTAAAGTATAAAAAGGAACCAATGAAATAATGATGAATTCACAAGCAAGCATGAATCGGTCAACTAAGATATTCTATAAAAGATAGAAAGGTAAAGAAAGATTGGGCTATACTGAACAAAGAGAGTCATCACAACAAGGAGCTCAAAACAATAAAATACCTACATGCAATCATTGTGGAAAAATAGGGCACACTTTAAACAAGTGTTGGAGAAATAGAAAGTCAAAATCTAATGGCAAATGTTATAGTTCTAACAAGCATGGGCACTGAGAATGTGAATACATAGAGAAGACCAAATTTAGAAGGAAAATGTTTCTCATGCAAAAAATAGGGTCATAAATCTTTGGAGTGTAGAACTAAGAATTGGAATCCTATTAAACAACTTTCTAAAGGTATCTTTCGTTGGGATTACAACACTTGGTGTAGATGTTATTTATGTGGAGATTTTGGGCACATTGGACCAAACTACATGAAGACTCACCTCAAAAAAAGAGATCCTATCAAAACATGTTATGTATGTAAGAACTTGGTCATCTAGCAAAGCATTGCATGAATAGAGGAAAATTTTAAGATGAAAAGAAAGAAAATGTCGATACAATCAGAAGACAAATGAAGTGGCAATGTGTAAAGAAGTCTCCACAAAATTCTAGTGAAATTAGTGAGGTCATTGACACCTAAGACAATAGATTGGGTGATTCAATCATCTCTACATAAATATGCAAGGAGACCACTAGAGTTGTTATAAAACTTATATTCTACATCATTTCTAGTCATCCAAGAAAGATAGTCCAAACCAACATATCAAATGCACTTGGACAAATGAAAGACTTAGACCTAACCGAGTATAGAAAGACTCGATGGATTCACTGACTCAACCAAGCATGGAAAGACTATACTAACTGGGCTTCAAGACCAAACTATGTATCTTTTACCTACCTAGGTATGGAGCATTAAATGAAGCCCTAAATTCAAAAATCTAATAAAAGGTAAAAATTGAAACTTTTTTTTTGCTACTTTTTCAAAGTTCTCTTCGACCTCAGTATTTCTTAAGCCCCCCAAAGCAATTTTGGTGCAAACTATTGAAGGAGATTGTTAGGTGAAGTAATCATCATCATGAAATTCTTCTTCAACTGAGCAGTATGGCAATGTCTTCCAACTCAAAGGTCAAGAAAGTTTTAAATTTTTTGGTAAAGAATTTAGATTGCATTCCTCCAAAATTCTAGCTATATCTAGCAATTGTAGAGGAAACATATCCTCAAGGTGCTCACTCTTCCATTCATCCAAAAGTATTACTCATCCATGATACCAGATCATTTTATCATTGTTCTATCCAAGAGCTAGGAAATCTCGAGCTAGATCAGGCCTATCTAGCTTTATGTGAAAATGATGTGATGAAGCTAGATCACAAGCATCTGGAGGTCAAGGGCTTGACCCACATCATCCACATGCCTAGGAACTTTTAGATCAAATGGATTAGTCTTATACTTAGCTGAGTTCATGATATGTCATTTGGTTGGAACAGACCTACCTATCACTAAGAAAATGATTCATGGGATAATAGGGTATCCTATGACTAAGAAAGCCAAGACTACTAAAACCCTATGTTGGGAAAAACTGACAAAGTTGACACTCATTGAATGGGATAACATAGGCATGAAGTACATCATAGCAGAATGGTATAGCTAAAAGAAGGAATAGATCCATCATGGATTATATGAGAACATTGATGATAGAAAAGAATGTTGTAACCAAATCTGGAAGGAAGCAATCAATACTACATTGCATACTTTGAATAGAGTACAGTTGAAGAAAGACTCAAATCAAACTCCTTATGAACTATGGTATGGCTACAAACCTAATGTAAGTTACTTGAAAGTATTTGGTAAAAAATATTATATCTTGAAATAATCTAGGAAGGGTAAATTTGATGTCAAAGGTGATGAAGGCATATTCCTAGGATACTCCTACAAAAGTAAAGCATACAAATATTTGAATTTGTCTACTCATAAAATTATAGAAAGTGTACATGTGAGAATTGATGAGTTCGTAGAAAAGAGTGAAGAAGAGAGAAACAAAGAACCTAAAGATTACAAAAGATTTGTTTACTTTGAACCTAGTACAATACCAAATCTATTTGGAAGTCAAGAGGCCTCACCTCTAGAGTCCCCAAAATCTCCAAAGGCTATCGAGTTGTAACTAGTACAACCTGAGTCATAGTCAAAAGCTACCTAGTTGTTGCAAGAGAAAATCGAGTCTGATGGACCTGAGTCATAGACAATGGGACTTGAGCTTAATATATAAGATCATGAAGAGGTCAATGGGACAAAATCCAAATCCAAAGTACCTATGTTAGCAAGATATGTTAGAAGGCATCATGAACCTAATCAGATCATTAGATACAAGTTAGATGGAATAATGACAAGAAACAAATTGAAAGGTATATGTTTTCTTGTTGAATTTGAACCTAGAAATGTTAAAGATGCTTTGGATAGAAGATATGAATGAAGAAATAGAATAGATAGAGAAGAATAAGAATTGGACTCTTGTTCCAAGATCCAAGGGAAAAAATGTAATTAGCACAAAGTGGGTATTTAGAAATAAGCTAAATGAAGATGGAGAAGTTTCTAGAAACAAAGCAAGGTTAGTATATAATGTTTGTTCTCAAGAAGAAGGTATTGATTATGGTGAAACTTTTTCTAATGTTTCAAAATTAGAAGGTGTTAGAACTTTACTAGCATATGCAGCTCACATAGGTTTTAAAATTTATCAAATGGATATATAATGTGCCTTCTTGAATGCAATTCTTGATGAGGAAGTCTACATAGAGCAACCTGAAGTTTTTGTAGATCCTGGCAAAAGAGATATGGTCTAAAAATTACACAAAGTATTGTATGGTCTCAAGCAAGCTCCTAGAGCTTGGTATGAAAGACTTCATAACTACTTGATAAAGATTGGTTTTCAAAGAACAAATGGTAACAACAATTTGTATATCAAAGAAGGGCCAGACAAGAAGATTGTGTTGGTAGAAATATTTGTGGATGACATTTTTTTCACAAGAAATGATGACTTATGCAAAGCATTTTTAGAAGAAATGAGTAAAGAATTTGAGATGTCTATGTTTGGAGAGATACAATTCTTTGTTGGATTGTAGATCCAACAAAAGAAAGATGGTATCTACATTACTCAATCTAAATATATCAAGGAGATACTAAATAAGTTTGGAATGGAAGATTCAAGACCAATTGGAACTCTTATGTCTACTGGACATAATGTTTCCAAAAATGATGATTCTAAAGAAGTTGATCAAACCATATATAGATCAATGATTAGAAAATTACAGTATGTAGTGCAAACAAGGCCTAATATTTCATTAGTAGTCAGAATGGTGGCAAGATTATCAGCAAATCCCAAAGAAAATCACATGATAGAAATCAAGAGAATCATGAGGTATCTAAAAGGTACTAAAGAATATGGCTTATGGTACAAAAAAAGAGGCAATTTAGATTTGAAAGTATTCACATATGTTGATTAGGCAGGAAGTGTTGATGACAGAAAGAGCACAAGTGGCGGAGCATTCTTTCTTAGCAAAAAACAAAATTTTATTTCTCAGTCCAATACAGAGGCAAAATATGTGGCAGCAACAGTTAATTATTCTAATATTTTTTGGTTCAAGCAACTATTGGAAGGTATGAAGATAGAAGTCAAGGATCCAATAGTTACATACTGTGATAACACTAGTGCAATTAATATATCAAAGAATCATGTGATGCATACCAAAATACATTGTTATAATGTATCATTTTTTGAGAGAATTGGTACAAGATAAAGAGGTAAGATTGAAATATGTGAATACTAAAGAGAAAATTGTAGATATATTCACTCAGTCATTACCTAAGGATGCATTTCTATATCTAAGAGGTAAGTTAAGGGTCGTTCCCCTATCTGAAGCTCACTAAATGTAGATTAGTGATGCATCAACCAGAGCATGTTGTAGATTAATTAGTTGATGCAATATTAATAAAGGCACATTACAAATAAATTATTGCATAAAGTACATTGATATTCATTGAATATTTTTTTTGGCATGAGATGTGTGAGGCCTCACCCTGACCCATCGTAGCATAGTGATACATTATTATTATTTTGATACTCACGAATCGAGACGTCGAGACATTCTCAGATACTTGAACATATTATATTATTTCATGTTGTGTGATGTTACTTTCAGATATTCAAGTTCATCATTTAATGCTTTATGAACATGTATGTTGATGAAATAAGTAAATGCAAGATTAACACTTTGATTAAGAGATTTTAATGATTAAGAATATGAGTAGGATGAGAGAAACCTTGATTGATTTGAAAGATGTATGTTTTAATTTATGTGACTTCCTGATACATACATACATATGTGTATGTGATTTTATGGGACTACTGATGTGTGCAATGAGTGTGCAAGATATTTTAGCCAAGAAAGCCGATAGAGGAACGGAACTGATCCCTATGTGCCATTCGTGGAAACCATGTTGTTCGTATCTTATTGTATTATGAGATGTATGAATGTATTTTTCCCGTGATCAGTAAATGTTAATGTTTCGTAACTGTGTTCTTATAGTGTCACTTGACACTTGTGAATTTGCATATGCATTCCAACATGCTATTTAGGGTCATATGCGTAACCTTTGGACCTAAGTCGAACTAAGTAATAACCTTTTTTGCTAATTTGTTTCTTAATCAAGTTTAGTCACCCCTAATCCAGAGTAGTGCTTAATCTGCATTAAGTTGATAGATAGTCCTAATTTATTCTTAGCTTTTGTTTGGTTCCAAATCAATTCCTAAGACCTTTAAAACATGAAATCTTTATACCCAAGGGATATGGGTATGGGTTGGGGGTGTTTTCCACCCCCTAAGCCCCTTTTTATTGACTTTTGAGGTCACTCAAAAAGTCTATTTTTGCCTTTGTGTGAAAATTGAAAGTGGTTACCATGAGTTGCATGACCTCAACTCCACTTAGTGGTTAACCTTAGGATTATTTGAGTTAGAACCTTCTATATTTGTAGGTGAATGGGTGAATTTATTGCTCTTTTTGGTGGTTGAATTTGGATATTATTTAGAGGGCCTTCTTGGAGTAGTTTTGGTTGTTACCCAATCTCTACTTTTAGAGAGGAGTCTTGGAAGATTGAAGAAAGGAAGGGAAAGCTCTTCTCAATTTGTTCATTTTCCATTACCTCTTTGAGGCCCTTCTTGGAGTAGTTTTGGTTGTTACCCAATCTCTACTTTTAGAGAGGAGTCTTGGAAGATTGAAGAAAGGAAGGGAAAGCTCTTCTCAATTTGTTCATTTGCCATTACCTCTTTGTGAAGGTAGGAGTTCTTCATCTCCCTTGTTCAAATTTTTCATGCTTGTTTCATGCTTATGTTATTGTGTTGTTATTTGGATGTTTGTATGTATGTTGGGTACGTTGGGAAAGTTTGAAACCATGTTTCTTGAATGCTTTTCTTTCATGTTTTGTGTTTGAATTTTGAAGTTTTTTTGTATGGGTGTTTTGGCATTACTCACCCTTGGATAGGGTAGAAGTGGCCAATTTCGGGAAAGATCTTTTTAGTTGGACTCCAAAAGTGTAGAGTCTCTTCTCAGGACGAGAAGAGGGAGAGAGGGTAGGGTGTTATGGCCCCCTACCTGTCAGCACAAACCACGTATGAGTTTTGGCATGTAAGAATGGTAGAACGAAAGTTCTTGATTTATAGCCTCGATTGGGCATCTATTTTGGTGTTGTGTCTGACATCTCCTGTTGGAAAAATCCACCTTTCCCTAGTTTTGATTCATTGTGAATCCTATTGTGAAAACCTAGTATGAATATGCAAGTTTGTTTTTGTCTCTTGGTCATGCTTGTTTGACACCTGATCAATTTTTGTTCCCTCCACGATCTTAGTAATGTGTTGCAAAAAAAAAATGATATGGAACCCTTGATGAGGGACATGAAGGAAATTATTTGATTGTTGAAAATTCGGGATTGAAATCCTATGAAAATTGTATTTTATCACTTTGTTGTAATGGCAACAATGCTAGGTTTTCTTCTTGGTTCTTTCCCGGCTGAGCCTTTGAATCAGGTTTGTCAATAAAATAATGGTTGAGTATAATTGCTTCTCATGAGATTTAATCGTAGTTTTCAGTTATATGGATCCACATCAAAAAAAAAAGATGAAATGATGATGTTAAATTAGGCAAAAATTTCAAGTTTCATATATGTTGAAAAATGAAAATTATGTTATGAACGTAGGTTTAGTTTCGTGATTATTGAAAATCAAAAATCAATCTTGCAATGTTGTTTAAAGAAGTTATTCAATTCTTAGCTTAACTATGTTTTAGCAAAATTCAATAGCATTAAAAATATATATATTTATACCCTCCTTTGAATAATGGATAAAATTGGGTACTTAGACAAATATTTACCTTTATGTCTTTTGTTCTTAAAATTTTCAACACTTAGAAAAATTAAGACAAAAAAAGAAATTGTCCCAAGAGAGCAAAAACTCTTTGGTTTTTGTATGGGCAAGCAAAATTTAATTCTCATGTGAAAACAAAGAATATTATCTGTTGATGCTTTGTTTAAAAAATTGAAATAAAAATAAATGAATAAAACCAATGTTTTAAAATATCCTAAATATCCGATGTCTTACCAAATAAACTTTTAACTATAACTACCCTTCACCTCTTTTTCCTAGCGCAATCCATTTTCCCTTTCTCCCCATCTGAAGTGCATTAACTTGGGGTTTGGGAGGAGGGGGGGGGGGGGGGGGGGGGCTTGATTGACATGTCAGAAAACGTTAATGGGGGGGGGCCTTCTTATGTTGATTTTTCAAAAAAGTTTTTTATTAACTCTTTTTGGCATTAAGCATGCCATGTTTCAAAGGGTGTTTGGGGTAATAAATACCCTAGGATGGCGCATAGTAGGGAGGAGTTGTTCTTGACTATGACTCCCCACTTAATTCAGCGCTTGTTTTGGTGGGTGGGGATGGCATATTAATGCCATAGCTTGCTTTAGCGCCATAAATTATGGCAAGGTGGGTAGTATATACAGTGTTTGCTTTAATTAATGTAGTTAGTTTATATTGTTAAAAGTTTTTTTTTTGTTTTGTTTTAATTTTAAGTTTAGTTTAGATTTAATTTAGTTAGTATTTTAAAATATAGTTTAGTTTAGTTTTGTAAATGATTTTTAAATTAAAGTTAGTTTATTTTAATTAATAAAAGGATTTAAATTAAGTTTTGTATTAAAAATTAAGATAGAATTATATTGAAGTTAGTTTAGTTTTAAATTAACTTAGTTGTTTTATTATTTTAGAAAGTTTTAAATTAATGATTAATATTAGTTAGATAGTTTGAAATTTTATCTTTGTATATATTTAATTATTATGATCTTTTTAAATATTAAGTTTTGATACGTTGTTCATATGTAAGTTTAAATCTAAATTAAATTGGTTTATTTTATTAGTATTTGATTTTAAATAAGAATCGTTGTTAGATAATATTTATTTATTTTTGTTTTGTTAATTTTAATATTAGATTTATTTATATTATTAGAGTAATATGTAGAAAATGGCTTGTTTGATTATTAGTCAAAAAGTTATAAGTTATTATTATTATTGGATGTAAATTTAATTTAGTCAAATGAAATTTAATTTAAGAATTAAATAAAAATTGTTATATGAAAAGAAGAAAGATGTTAACATTATAATGTTTATTAATTTGGAGTAGTGTATAATTTATTTAATTTAAATGTTTTTCTTTAGTAGTTGATACGTTATAAGTTAATTAATAGATATATTAAAATGTTAATCAATATGATTGCTTTAAAATTATAGCTAATATTGTTTTAGTTTAGTTAAAGTATTGTTAAAATTTGTAGATAATGTTTCATGAAATATTTTATTATCTTAGTCAAATTTAAATTTAATTCATATGGTCATTATATTAGGAATATTTTATTGGATTTATATAAAATTGTGATTGGAATAAAATTAAAGAAAGTATATTCATGTATATGTTAGATGTGATATTATCTTAGTTAGTTCTTTGATTTAATATTTCAATTTAATTAGAACCGTTTTCAGTTGAATTGTTATTCAATATTTCTTTAAATAAAATGTTATATTAGTACTGAAATAATGAAACAAATGTCGATATTAGATTAATAACGAGAGTTCAAATTTAACGATGTATTCCTCCACAAGATTATAAACTTAAGATAAAATGTAGAGAACCTTTACTTTAACTGTGAACACAACCATATCAAACTTAGAGCATTTTAATTATTAATTTTATAATATTAAAAAAAAAAAAGTGTGTTTTTGCCCTTGTAATTTTGGGCATGACAAGATGTTATAGAGGGAGAAGTTTGCTATTATAATTCATAGAAATTTTATAAAGATAAAAAGAAAGAGATATCAAAAAGGAAAATTGAACTTGGTCTGATATCAAAGATAGAGTTTACTATTAGAAGATGTTGAAGACAAAGTGTTGCTAACAGAGGGAGAAACTGAAGGTAGAGGGAGATCACATTAATAGAGGAAGTTTTCATGGATGAAAATGAGAATGAAACTAAGAATATGTTCCTTATTTTATTCTTGCTCTAAAATTTCATTGCATTATAACATGTTGTGTTGCCATCAATGCCAAAGAGAGAGATTTTTGAAAAAAATTAATTAATTGTATATTGTCTTTGATGTTACACAAAATGTCATATCATTTCCAATTAGTGTATGCCAAGATCATTCAAGCATTGAAGACAGTTTTATGTGTCTATGGAGCATTCTAGAGTTTGTCCAGTTCAGAAGACAATGTCTATTGAGTTCACTTGGGCGATAAAGGAAAGTTTGCAAAAGTTGAGTGTTAACTGAGCTCACTTAGTTAATGAAAGAAATGTTAGATGAAACTAGTGTTAATTGAGCTCACTCAGTTACCAAAGAAACTTTGTGAGTATGTAGTTTTAACTAAGTTCACTTGGTTAACACAAGAAAGTCACTTTGAGTTAGTATATACTGAGCAAGGTCGACTAATGAAGGATTTTCTTGTTTTGGCATATTGAGTTTAATTGAATTATTTATTGGTTCTAGCCAACAAAGAAGATGAATATTAGTTATTCTAAGTTTAGTTCAGGCCAAATTGACATTGTTTAAGATATAAATATAAGGTCAAATTGAGGATTGACTATGTGGAACATAATTGAAGATTTGATGATGCTTAGAGGAAGAGAATTAGAAGGATAAGTAAAATATCCTTGTTGAGATGCAAAGATACATTCGATCAGGAAAGATCAAGTATACAAGCCAGAATTGAGATTTGTAATCAGTAATTCAGTTGCATCAAAAGTCAGGTAATCTCATTTTTACCTTCTATCCATTTTAGTAGTGATCTAAATCTCTTAACAAAGTTGGCTTAACAGTTATTTGTAAAACCTCTAACAGTGTGGCATTTCTATTTAAGTGTATAAAGACGTCTAACAAGGCCACTCCTAACATGGTGACTAAATCCTCTAACAAGGTCACTCCTAATAGTGTGCTTTGTAATCTTTAATAGGGTTGGCTCCTAATAGGGCTCACTTCATAAGAGCAAAAATTAGTAACTAGTTACAATTGGTGGTTTTTTCAAAATTGGGTTTCACGTTAAATATTGGTGTTCATGTTATTTCTTTTATGCAACTAAGTTAAAGTAAGATTAACCATAGATAATACCTTAAGATTTTCATGTTAGGCATTTATCAAGTTATTTCAATATTTACCGAGTTACAACATTTTTCATGTATGTTTTCCAAGTTACAATAGATTTCAGTTTTCACAGAGATTTGATTTGTATTGACATCTAAGGGATCTGGGATTTATTTTTGGAGTAATTGATTCACCAGTCCCCTCTCGGTTACTCCTCTTATATTTCCAACATGAGAAAGCCAACACTACTAAAACCCTAGGTTGAGCAGAACTGACAAACATGACACTCATTGAATGAGATAACATAGGCATGAAGCTGAACAATGTGACATTTATGGAAATCAAGTTTGGCATCCATGTCATTGCTCATAAAATCTACAACTCAAGTTGTGACAACAGCATGCCATGTGAGGCAGTGGACTTTGCATACAAGATTTTAAAGAAGAACCTATTATTCAACCTTTATGAGCATTAGTACTATTAGCTAAGAAAGAACATGGAGAGCATTTAGGCCTCAAAGAACAATTCACGTAAGTTTGGTTCACTCTTAGTATGTTTGTTCTTTTATGTTCAGAAATTATTTCCTTTCAAAGTAAATGTTGTTTCAAAGAAAGATACCCTTGTTCTATATCAAATCAATGAATTCATAAGTAAAATGGCTGAGAAATTTGATAGCATCATGGATTCTTACTTTGACAATTTCAAAGAAAGGATGCAAAGTAGGCTTAGGACCCCTGAGTAGCTTGTCAAAGATTATGAGAAAGATATATGCTTCTTGGTTGACTATGATAGAGTTCACATTTAGGTAGTCAAAACTAGGATAGCATGGGTTAAACCTCTATCATATGAGATGAATATTGATGAAACAAAGGATATTATTGAAGCTCTCATCAATGAGCCTATGGACCCCAATGCTACTTATTTTGAAACTTATGATCAAGAAAAGACAAGAATCTCGCTTGAGATTTAGATCCCTCAAATTATGAAGAGGGGGAAGAAGAGGTTGGAAACCATTGGAAATAAACTTGCCAAATCAAACACAAAGGGTAATGATGTAGAAGAGGAAGATGAAGAGGAAGAGATTGACGAAGAAGAAGAGGAACCTCCCAAGAAGAAAGCAAAGACCCCATCCAAACCACTCAAGAGAGCAACAAGGTCAACTCTTGTGATTATAGCTACCAAGACAAGGATGGCAAGAAAGCATCTAAAGCTTCAAGATGAGGATGAAGATGATGAAGATGAAGATAATACCCTAATTGTATCCTCAAAGAAGGCACCCTACCTTTAAAAAAAAACTTGAAAGTATAAGGGAAGGAAGGGGTATGGAAGGATTTAAATAATTCAAGTATGACTCTATTAGAAACAATAGTTTACCAAGATAACTAAACGGGGTGGGGGGGTGAATCAGTTATCCAATAATTAAAGCATTTATCCACCTTAAATAATCTTAACCATTCAACCAAATTAAATATCAACCATACAAAGATGCACATACACAATTACACTAGATGTGTTAACTAGAGAAACCCTTGATCAGAGCAAACAAGTCAACCTTGCAAATAATTACAATGTGAAATTAGTTGCAGTACCAACTGTGTTGACAGTTCACAATGTGCTCCAATGTGAACTGAGTCAAAAAAACACTCTCATTCCAAGGTAATAATCAAGATGGTAAAGCAATGCAATCTGAGTCAAAAGTGTCTACCAAGTGCCAAATCTAGCCAAGGAGACAGTGGTGACTGAGTCTGTCTAGTATCACCTAAGTAAGACATTGAGCCTAGTTATAGCACTGAGTCAACTTGGTGACTATTTTTGGAACTATTCATATTGTAGTCAACCTATGAAGGAATTTATTTGAATGGATATAAGTATAATGTATTTTTTTAATCCAATAGAGATCATATGTACATTCATTGTATCATCATTCAAGTATTAGCGAATATGGAAGGGTAGATTTTCTAGAAGGCTACAAGCATCCCAAGGAAAAGAAGAGACTCATCTATCACAGTTAGGTGATCAGTTTACTTCAAAGGATCTTCATCAGCAATCATAGTTGCATTTTAGAGATCAATCCACTGATTCATCCTAATAGGTGCATCAATCCCAAATCCTTTAACCAGGTGGACCTAACAGTCCTTTGTAGAAACTCCTAATAGAGTACATACTTAATTGTATTGTATAAATCCTTTCACAAGGTGGACCTAATAGTCCTTATTACTCTTAACTAAGTAATATCATTAGAAGTGATCATTTGTAAACCTTAACAAGTTAACTTTATTATTGCAGTAGTGAAGTGTTGTGGGTGTCATCCCCACCCCATTTTTATCTTCTACTTGTAGGGTTTATGGGTTACCAAATATTATGTTACGGTGTTGTTACTTTACTATTTTATGTTTCACTCATGCAAGAGATTAGACAACTAAACAAAAGTGGTTTAGAAAAAGAATTTAAGTGGTTCCTGATTCACCCCCCCCCCAGTCACCTAGCTTACATTACATTTCCAACATACATGTGTGTGTATAATCTAATATTTATTAATTAGGAATAATAATAAAGAACTTAGTAATCAAGATAATTTATTAGCACAATTTATGATTGAATCAATTCGATTGAAGTTATAACATTAACAAGCCCTAATAGGGCTTTTCCTTGGCTAGAATTTCCTCAAGAAAAATAAAGAACGTTATGAGTTATTTTTTGGTGTATATTTTATTGTTATGATTTATCATATCAATTATTGTATATTTTTTTTATAAAAAGGCTAAATCATTCAAAAATCTTTCAAGAGGAAACACTAAAAGAAGCATAGTTTCTTAGGTTCAACTAGTTTATGTCATAGGTCCAATAGAATAATCTCCCACTCTTTAGGCTCAAGGAAAAAATTATAGGATAAGTTAAGATGAACAAAGATGATTGTGTAGGAAAATAAGAAGTTATAAATGATCATGGATTTAGTGCAAGTTAAAGGATGCAGGGAGATTACACGAAATCAACTACAACGTGTGGAATAAACTCAACTTAACCCAATCAATACTCCTCTGTCATAGATGCAAATGGAAGACACAAATAAATTAATGAAACCACAAAGGATGAAAGGCTAGATGCATCATATTTTAGTTTTAATTATTTCACCTAACATATACAAAAACCACAACATACCCAATTGTGAGGCCTTGTAGGTTGCGGCCTTATACAAAACAAGAAGTATACAATATCAAAGCCATAACTCACATCCTTTATCTACTATCACTATCTTCTATCCTTCATACTTACTTTCCTACATTGAACCAATCTTCTTTTATAGTCAACTAATCCACAAGTTATCTAGTCAAGCATTTAATTATAATATAGGTCCATACTTGGAAAAGTAAACCAAAAAATTGTGCAAATGGTAATATGAAATGTTTTTCACTTAAATTTAGGTCCATGCATGTGTTAGGAGTCAACTCCTAACTTTACAAGATGCCTCATAATCAAAAAAAACTACATTAATAGGGACAACACATTACATAGGCTGAAAATAGTGGGAAAATAAAACTGCAAAGAATGACATAAAACTCAAGAAATATAGAACATAAGAATTTGTGAACTTGGGAAAAGGATCAAGAATGGGTCCTCAACAATATGAAAATTGTGCATAACATGAAAACAAAAGAAGCAATGACTACCTCACGAAAAAAAAACTTGTACTAAAAACAATAAATATGTTTGGTTGATGCAAGATTGCTCAAAGTTCTAAGATACTCCTATACTAGACACATAGGGTTAATAAAGAACTGATGTCCACATCATGTATGACTAGTATTCTAACCTAAATCATAAAGATACATTCATCTTTCATAATCCATGATTTGTCTTCAACTGGTTTATCTTTCCAATGAACTAGGTATTCCATGCAATCTTTTCCTCTTGTACTCTTGCTTATTTAGCTACTCAAGATCTTCTCAATGCTATCTATTTATTTTTAGGATAATCCAAGTTGCCTTTTAGCTTATCATCTAATCCAGATTGCTCAAAATATAGGTGAAATGTCCATATCTTCTGGTAATTCAAGTTCAAAATCATTTTAACTATCAAACTCTCTAAGAATCTTTCAAGGATGAAACAACTTCATCTTTAGCTTACTATAGGTACCAACTAGAAATCTATTTTTCTTCAAGTGTATCATGACCTCATCGCCAACTTCAAAATATTTATGTCTACTCCTCTTATCAGCTCTCTGCTTTTATTCCAGATTATTGCCTTATAAATTCATTTTAACTTCCTCATGTAAAGTCTTCATGAAATCTACAAATTCCTTAGCTTCGTTAATTCTCTTTGTCTCAAGGTTCATATCTCTCAACTCAATAGTTCCCTTAGGATTCATTCCAGTAACAATCTTGAAAGGTGTCTTCTTAGTGCTTATGTTCATAGAATTATTGTATGCAAAATCTTCTTGGGCCAAAACCAAATCCTAATTAGTAGGCTTGTCTCCAACTAGACATCTCAACAAGATGCTCAAACTTTTGTTCACAACTTCAGTTTGTCCATCTATTTTTGAATGAAATGTAGAACTAAACTTCAACTTTGTATTAAATTTCTCCCAAAGTGTCCTCGAGAAATTACCAATAAATTTAGTGTCTATATCTGACACAATAACTTTAAGTAATCCATGCAATCTTACCACTTTCTTAAATAATAATCTAGCCACATGTACAACATCATATGTCTTCTTACAAGGTATGAAATGAGCCATCTTTGAAAATTTGTCAACTACCACCAAAAATGAAATCATTACCTCTCCAAGTTCTAGGCAAACCAAGAACAAAATCCATACTGATATCTTCCCAAGGGTTATCAAGTATAGACAATAGTGAATATAATCCCAAATTCTGACTAGCTCCTTCTGTTGTTTGACAAATTCTACAACTTCTTACTATCCTTTGTACATCCTTATAAATCTATGGCAAAAGTACCTATCTATAATCAACTTTATTGTCTTATCAATCCCAAAATGTCCAGCAAGCCCACCACTATGCTTCTCTTTTATGATATTCTCTCTCATATATCCTCTAAGTATACACAACTAAATCCTTTAAATAATATGTCTTCCTGAATGAGATAATTATTCCACTTATCTCTCACCATCTATTCCTTACAAGTTTTCCAAGGTTTTGTAAAATCAGGGTCAGTTTCATACAAATACTTCAAATCATTAAAACAAAGCACCTCAACTCTCATTTATATCAGCTATTTTCTTCTTCTTCTCAAAGCATCAACAATATTTCTTTTCTGTCCACTCTTATATTTTAAAGAAAAGGAAAATTCCTACAAAAACTTGACCCACTTCATATGTCTCTAATTCAACTTTTTTTATTTCCCAAATACTACAAATCTTTATGGTCAGTATACAACACAAAATCCTTAGGAAATAAGGCAAAGCAAGTGTAGTTTATTTTCCAATCCTTTGTTTTAATGGCTCAAAGCTTTTATGTGCTCCATGTGCCCACTTGAAATCCCTTCTATCTCCTCTCTTAGTCATAACATTACAAATAGAACTAAAATTTTCTTATGGACTTCCTACAAAAACTTTCCAATCCATGAAATAATCTTACCTTTCCA